>JAAWXA010000004.1:37893440-38028942 GCA_038090715.1 Florisuga fusca | reverse complement strand
GGGGGGAAGAGGGGGGAAATCACCATTTAAAAATTATGCTTTTCTCCAAATACCCAGGACAAAATGAAAGTGATATGAAATGGTTATGAAAAAAACCAGGCAATTCAAGCTGGATGCACAGCCTTTACTAAAAGAAAAGCACAAAAAGCTGCAAACAAGTTAATAAAAGTTTTCTCCGATGTACGTGCAAGTTCCAGAGGGAGCCATCAATCAAAGATTTTTTTGAAGGAAATAAAATATTGTAGGAATGAGGCAACCAAAGTTTAAGTTTACTATAAGAGTCTTTTTCGTATTGAATATTTTTCTAGATAATTAAAAAAAGAAAAAGTTCAAAAGCTACTTCCATTATTATAATAAGTCAACCAGTATTATTTTGAAACTTCTCCTTTGAGTTCTCCTTAGCCAACATCTTAAAGAATGTTTTTCAAATATTGAAATGTTTGTTTTGTCATATATAGAGGTAGTATCTGTTACTTTGCAAGTACAAAAAGAAAAATCTAGAATGGAGCAAGAGTTGATAAAAGGAAAGAATTATCCTTCATGGGTGACATACTTGATTTATTCCAAGATACATTTCATTTGACTGTAAATTACACTGTTTAGTTCAATATTTTGATAACCCAGTATTGGAGGTGACACTTGGGAAGACCAAGTAAGAGAGATGCCACAGAGACAGCAAGATCGTTTAGCGAATTCCATAAATTAAATACTATGTTTCTATTTGCATTGGACAAGCTGTTACTTTGACATCATCTAATCTCTTCTACCATTTCTGACCTGTTATTCCTAACAGCAGGCATGTTACAGGCATACAATTTCTTAGAGAATGTTTTAGCAAGAATCTGTTTTTGTTGTAATTTTGAGTATTAGTATTTGTTATAGAAGATCAAGGTCAGTACTATCAAAACAAATATATGGAAATAAAGTCTGATATCAGAACCCTTCCTTCCATTCATAAAGAAATAAAACCAAATAAATTCAGCTTCAATTTTTCCTTTCTCATAGGAAAAAATTGTGTTATAAATTACATATGACAGCTTAACACCCTAAAGAATCTCTTTGGGTGCATGACAGCTTAGTTACATATTAGTTAAATATGATAGAATTAAGTGTCACTTTATATTACTTTCAATAAAACTGATGAATAGATTAAATAAAAAAAAAAAAAATCACTGAAGTTTCCATCTAAATTGACCAAAGGAAAAAAGCAGTGCTGTGGATGTTGTTCTACTCATTTTGCAGTGCTTAACGCTTCTAAATACTGCAAACAAGTTAAAAGTCCATAGCAAAACCATAAACCTAACACTGCCAGGTCCACCACTAAACCATGTTCTTTATCACCACATCTATGCATCCTTGAAGTATCTCCAGGGATGGTGACACACACACTTCTCTGGGCAGCCTATTCAGTGCCTGACAACTCTTTTGGGGAAGAATTTTTTTCCTAATGTCCGAGCTAAAGCAATTTCTTGCCCTTTCAAAAGTTATTGCCATACAGCCCTATCCTTAGAGCTTATAATGCATTCCCAGAATGCAACTGTCCAAGGATAACACAAATAACATGCAAAATACTAGCAGTATCAGTGAAAGTTCTGAAAGCCATATGCTTTAGATACTCTGCATGGGTTTTTTGTTCCTAGAAACACTGAAGGTGGCTGCTAGCACAAAATGTTTTAGTTGGAAAATTACATAACAGCAAAAATAAAACTACCAAGTTAGAAATACCTGGTTCTTCTGAGAAATAAGCAACTGGACTTCAGTAAAAACATTTTTGATAACAACCCCTATATTCTAAAAGTTGTTTGGAATATAGCATTAGAGAGATAAATGCAATCTTTTCAGAAACAAGAATCTAACTAAAATAGGTCCAAACTGAATATCAGACTTAGTTACTCAGCTGCTGCTGACAACTAGTGCAGAATATAAGGCATAAGGCTGGTATGTTCCAGCCATAAAATATATGGTCGTCATGCTACCAAATCATTTCATATATGGTAATAACAAAGTTAGGACACATGTTACCCCATGCTGCTTTTTAAAAGCTTAAGAGAGTACTCTGCCCTCTCATACACAGATGAAAGAAGTCAGATGAAATATAGCTCTGCATCTCTTGGAAAGAATACAGTAAACACTTGGTGACTTTGTCTGTTGCTTCAAGAGTTACAGACAGCAGCCTAACAGCTGCACCATGGTCTACAGTATCGTCAGAAACATCATTGTGGTCACTTTGTCATTACCCGTTAACAGATAAAAGCTGTGTTCCCAGGAGAATCTTCATACTGAACGCATGAGATTTTAGATTTGGGCAGAGGGACTGAGAATCATAGAAAACCTCTTCAATATCTCTCTCTCTCAAAGAAGAAGAAAGGAGAGAAGAAGAAGAAGGAAAAAAAAACAAACCCACAACACTGGTATAGCATGAGTATACTAGAAAACCAGTCAAAAGATGGGAAGATCTAACAGAACCAGAATGAGTTTAAACTAGCTTTAATACATACATATACTGTGTAAGGTAATTAGAGGGGAGCTAATTTAACTGTTTAGATATGCAACATCATTCACGTTTGCAGAATTAAGATAAGCTATGAAAAGCAGGCCATTAGAGACATGGTCATCTAGTGGCTTTGTTTTCTTCAAATGCCTTTTAGAAAATCTTTCTTCTCCTGCTTTACACTTGCTGGAAAATGAGCCCTAAAACAGCTTGCAAATTTTAGATAAAGGAGATCACTGTATTCTACAATAAGCAGATATAGGAGAGGGGACAACAGGAGTCTTCTGATTTCCAAGGACTTGTCTAGCATTTGGTACAGAAGAAATCTCTCATAAGCATCACCTTACTCCTGGGGCAGACCTTGCTCCAGACTATATCTTACAATAACTACAGAATCTCATATGGAAAAACCTAAAATCTTTCTATTTCTAACTGTGAACATTTAATGAATAGCTTTTGTGTATTTACATTAAAGCTACTATCAACATCTCTTGAACATGTGATGAGCCAGCACATTGCTAGCAAAGATTCTGGTGAAAAAGATGTGGTAAATTTATTAGCAGGAATTTATGAAGAGGTACAAAGGTAGGAAAGTGCAAAGAAGATACCTCTTTTTCTACTTTGAGGATATAAATTGTATGCAAATTTTGGCCTGTCTAAATGCAACTATATGTGATACTTAGAAGCCGAAAGCAGAAAAAAGAGAACAGCTCATCCTGTTAAAGTAAGTCTAAATACAAGGTAGACATTGACAATAACTCCACTCATTCTGTCAGACTCCAAATATTCAAAGTAGGACCTATGAGCAAGTTGATGCTTGCAGTTTAATCAGCCTAGCTGAAAGAATGCTTAGAGGGCAGAGTAGTGCTAAACAATTAGGACAATGGTGAGATATTAAACAAATGCTAACACAATGATTTTCTTTGATGTGATGTATGTACCAATAAACCATTGCAAAACCTGTACTGTTGGAAACTACGTATTTATAAAAATCTACAACATAAACATCAAGGTAGATTGGGGGCAACAATTTTCAGTCTTTGGCTACTGGAGAGGTTAATTTGCTGTACTATTGTTTTACTAGCAATATATTACCGATTCTGGTGTTGTTGCTACTGTACTAGAAACCCAATTGATGATTCTGATATGCAGCTGAATCCAAAAGAGAAATCTGGACCAGTTGTACATGCAATATACATACGTATAAGGAGTAAGCTCACAGTAAGAAGAGAGATATGTTTAAGCAAGAACCTCTAACTAGGAATTTTATCCTACCTAATTTTACATTAAACTGTCTGTATGTAGAAAAAGACCACCACCACACTGGTCAAAAGTATATTCAGACATACTATTTTATTTAGAGAAGAAAAACTAAAGAAACAAGAACCCTGGAGGGGATCACCTACTGCTGTAATTAGATGTAAGTGTTCTGCTTGTCTGCAATACACAAGACTATTATTTGTTTTCTGAAAAAGTACTGCTAGAATATGTATAAAGCTTACAAGGAGTGAGAAAGGTTCCTTCAAAAATACTAAGTTTCCTATAACACCTGATGTGCATTTGTAGGAAGTTAACAGAGCCAAAATCTACCAAAATTCCTATATTAAAAACAGTTAGTCTGGAAAGCATAGGCCCAGACACAGCTAACCTATGGTGCAGAGCACTGTAAGCCAGCTGGTTTTGGGTATGTGACTAAAGGCAGTGGTGTCATGGAGACTACCTTAAATATAACTACCATTCATTGCCTGACATACAAACTGTTGAGACCTCTTTGCAGATATTTTTTTTTTTTTTTGTCTCAATGCTTGTCACGTTTTCCACAACCAGCTGTAACAGAGCATATTATTGTCATAAAGACTGCAAAGATTGGACTTTCATGAATTAAAAAGCATTTTGAAGCCACTACCACCAAGAAAAATTGAACAAAACAACTAAAATAATTAAAATTGGTGAAAGCTGCAACATAATTCGTAGGCCAGAAATAATAGCTAAAAACCACGTATTGCTACACATTCAGTGCACTTTTTAATCAGGCAGTTAAAGTTTGGAAATGAGCATAGTGAATCAGAAAATAAAAAATGTTCAACAAAACATTTCAAATTCAGTAGGCTGACACTTGCATCAATCAAGACTTAATTACTGAAGTCACATGAATCCTCAAAGTAGGGGAATGAGGACTGAATCAGCTTTGAATGCTCCTTATTTGTGGCTTGATGACTGTCTGTTACCATATCATAGAATCATAGAATTGTCTGGGTTGGAAGGGACCCCAGAGATCAAGTCCAACCCTTGATCCACTACCGCTGCGGTTACCAGACCATGGCACTGAGTGCCACATCCAGTCTCTTTTTAAATATCTCCAGGGACAGAGAATCCACTACTTCCCAGGGCAGCCCATTCCAATGTCTGATAGAATCATATGCAGCAAAGTATGTACATTCCCCTTCCATTTTGGCAGCTTTTTACCAACACGGAGCAGACATTTACTCTTTCTATGTGAGGTATATGGTTTTCCTTGAATAACATATAACACTATCTAAACATAAGTGTGAAACCATACAGAAACAAGATTTCAAAAGTTCACATAGGTCAAAAAGTGTAACTCAAAGGAAAAGGCTAAAGGAAACCTAGTTTTGTCTCTCATCAAATGCTTGTCTTATGCACTGACCATAGGTTGCCAATATAGAAAGGGTTGTGAGAACAGTTGGAGGATATGAAGAGATGGACTCAGTTTGCAGGGAAACATTCACAGTTGACTATGAGGACAGCACAAAAAGGAAAATGTATATATAAAGGAAATGAAGCAATAGAAGAGATTAACTCAACCCAGTGTGCAAGCTCTCTTATTGAATGTTCTTGAAAACCAATATACAGGTTCTGTACCTATATATATAGGTAAGTAAACAGTTAAACTCTATCCAACCCTTTATTTTTGTGAATGAGGAAGAGTTTCAATGTTTGGGAAAAAAAAAGCTCTGGTAATATCAGACTTCCACCTGAATACCAATTCTTTTTATTATAAGAAAAGTTAATGCTAATTAGCCTTCTACCTATGTATATCAGTATTAAAAAAGATGCAGTAAAATAACATCACTATTACTACGGAAAATGCAGATGGAGAATCCACATAACTTTCTTCCTGTTGGTTTTATTTACATATTTTGCTGCTTTGTTTTGTTCTAAACTGAATTACCAGCACTGCAATTACATTGGGATCTTTTTTGTGTTTTAATTGCTCCATACTTTGCTTATTTCTCACCTTGTTGTGAACAGCATATTAAAAAAAAAAAAAAAAAAAAAAAAAAAAAAAGAGGCAGGTGTTGCACATAAGGCTGACACTGTCAGCCATAAGCTGCTCTCTGGTCAGCATCTGTTTTTATATATGCATGAGGTAAAGTATTACTGTTAGAGGAGGTTTCCAAAGAAATTCAAAAGTAAATTAAAGAAGCTACCCAGCTGGTGATTTTATGAGTAGGTAAAAATTATGAGAAAGAATATGCAGACACAGAACATCATTTCATTGGAAATATTTTCTGATTTTCGTAAGCAAATAAAGCATGGAGTTTTAAGGTTAAATAATAAAATGGTGTTCATCATGAACTTAAAAGTAATTTACTGCTTCTTTGATCAAAAAACAGAGCACTCTCATAACCATACTGTGCTGAGGGTGGGGGAACATAACAAAAACTAATTTCTATCCCATTCCTGTAGATGCCATTTCTAGAATACAAAGTATGTTCTACCAATAGATTGATAGGATGAAATTTATCAGAAATGTAATTAAAAGAAGTCAAATGTGTAAAATTAATAAGAAGAAACAAAATCTGTCCAAGCTCTTCTTCACCAAATTAAACAGCAAAAAGAAAACAACCAACCCAAAATGACTAGCATTTAGTATTATTGCTTGTATTTCCTGTGTAAGAATAGCATGAGTTATTTTTCATCTTGAGAATCCTTGCTGCATTTAAATTGTGTCCTAGCACAGAGCACCTTATTGAAGAAAAAAGATCTGGGTTCCTAGTGGACAAGTCAAACAGAGCCAGCAGTATCTCTGCAGCAAAGGAGGCCAGAGAAAGCCCAGGCTGTATGAGTAATAGTGCAGCTTGCTGGTTTAGGGGAATGCATCTGCTTTCCTCTCTTCAGGCCTCATGAGGCCACATGTGGCTAACCAGGCTCCCCAGTACAAGGGAGACATTCAGAAAAGAGAGTGAATCCAGTGGTGGGCCACCAAGTTGGTCAGGGTGCTAGAGAACACAACCTACTAGGGGATGCTGAGAGAGCTGGTCCTGAAAAAGTGATGATCAGAGGATAAAGAGGAGATGCAGGAAGACTCTTCAAATGACAGCACAAGAAACAATGAAGAAACTGAAGTGTAGGAAATTCCAATTAGATATTATGAAAAAAGGTATTTGGGTTTTCAGTTCATTTGTTTAAACCATGAGAGTGCTTCAATACTGGAACAGGTTTCCCAGAGAGGTTGTGTGATAACTTTTCTTGGAGGTGTTCAAGACTTGATTGAACATGATCCTGAGCAACCTGTACTAGACATATCTGGAGGAGAGACTTGGATTAGATGACCTCTAGAAGTTCCTTCCAACTTAAATTATGACCCTACAATTCTACTAAGGAAACATCCAAATGTAATTTTTCAAAGTGCTCCAATTTGCTAAGGATTTAAACAAGTTTTCTTTAGACTGCAAAACTGTCTTCCTATAGATTTGACCTTCTTACTCACTAAATCTCCTCCCTCCAGCATTAAAAATTCCTGGATCGCTTCCATGAAACATTCAATGGTTAGACAGCAGCTGATTTTCTAGATGGGATATTTGTACTGACCGTAGATCTGTCTGCTTGCAAACACAATACAAATAATCTTCCTATGCCACTTTAGACAGTTATTACAATTCTCTTTCCACTGCTGCTTTCACAGAATTCTGGAGACTGAGTATCTTGAAAAACCTCTGACCTTTTGACAAATGCTTTTGAAGCTATTGGTTCACAAACTCCCAGCTTGCTTTCTTTCATTCCTGTCAATGGCCAAAAACAAATCCTTAGACACCAAGATTTGTCTTTCAAAATCAAGTTAGATCAAGAATCATGAAGACAGGATTAACAAAACTGCTTTAAAAGCAAACAACCATTCAAACCATATCACACAAAATTGCTAAATTTAAATAGTTTTTCTATAGTGCAGGCAGTAAAAATCTCTAGGATTACAATAGGATTGAACAAATGTAAGTGAATTAGCCTACTGCAGATCAAAACATATAGACATAGGGGAAAACTGTGTTCTTCCTCTAGCACATTCATAATATTAAAGTGTAACTAGAAGTATGAAATATTTTTCATGTATACATAGAACTGGTTGGTTAAAAAGACTGGCTGGACAGCACCTTATTTCTTCAGCATTCTGAAACTCCAGAAAATCATTTTTCTTAGAAATTATTCTCCATCAGGAAAGAGGGATACTCTCCAAGAGAATCACAAAATATCCATTTTGCTTTTAATCTTATCTTTCATTCTTACTGCTTCCTACACTGTTGGTACATTTCCTGGATTCACAATTCAAAGAAAGTAATTTATTAGTTAAAAATTTACATAAAAAAACCTACTCTGTACAAGACACTTACTTGAATTTGTGACTGCCATTTCAAGACTGAGAACTGTTCGCTGGACTGGAGATTAAAGCTGTTCAGACTTCTCCAGTAGTCATCGAACAGCTTTTCTTTGCTTTCCCCAGAAGAGGGAAAGAGACACAGATAATTCATCTGGCAGCTGGTCTCCCTGTTGGCAGTGAGCTGCACAGACATTTTATCATCAAGCTAAATAAATACATTTAACTTTCACATTATAAATGAAATGGCTACTTTAGGAATAACCAATGTAATAATAAATAAATAACCAACATAATAATGAAAAAGCACTAAAAATATTTGCACCATGTTAGAAAAAGATATAGCCATAAACTTTTAACAAGTCTTGGTTTTCCTGACACAATATTTGACATATTATTCTTTTAAGCTACCCAATTTTTTTTTTTTAAATCTGTATTTGTTTCTGCCCACAAGTTTGCTTCGATTTATTCCCTAGTACCATGACCATCCATTGCAAACGTGATTACTTTTCCACCTATGAATACCACTAGTCCAAGAGGGCAAGTAAGCAGATGGATTTTACTATAAAAACAAACAAGCTTTCTTTATACTCAGTGATATTGATTTAATGAGACTTTGGAGAATATGGGCTAGAGTTTTGGGTTTTTTTATTTTTTAACAATAACAGAGATCTGTCCACTAAAAAAAAAAAAAAAAAAAAAAAAAAAAAAAAAAAAAAAAATCTTCGTACATACCTTTTTTATTCTAGCCTGAACAATACAAAAGTTGGGTAGTGGCTATTACCTAACACAGACTGCAGAGAGCACTAGCTCTACCTCTGTAAAGGTATTGTCTCTTTAGCATCCTTCTCATTCCACTGCCCTCTCAAATACTCTGTCAGCAAACTGAGTAAGAATTATCAAGGTATGGTTGCCTGGTGAAGGAGATTCAAGGTAGAGTAGATTAAAAGTTATACTATCCTGCTTAGTGTCTGCATCATGCATCACAAAATACAAATTAATCTTCTGGAACTATTGTCTAAATTATGCTTATTTTGCAATTAATGGAAGAGTATGATTAAGCCCTTTCAAATGCAGCGAGACTTGACTAAATGCTTATTTCCAGTTCTAATTACTTGCAATATTGTGGGTTTTTTTGGTTTTTTTGTTTTGTTTTGTTTTTTAATGAAGAGCTACTCCAAATGCTCTTTACATCCTTCTTTGTGCTATCATTGTATTTGTATGCAGAAATCTACATATAATAAATGTATGTAACACAGAGAAGAATATATTTTTCTATTCAGACATTTTTTCTTTAGCACATTCAGACAAACTCTCTTGCTCTCAAGGGTAAGTAGGTAGACAGAAAAATAAGTCATGTCTTTCCCTATGATCATTATATTCAAGAGTCAGGTCACACTTCAACAAATTCTCAGAAGCTAGTTATATTTAAATGCACTTTAAAAACAGTCAGATTTTTTTGTTATCAATTACTTATGAAACTGATCTAACAGTAAATATCTATTCACACAGGGTCTTCTCTGTTCATCATCATTACACTTCTACTAGTTTAGAACACGGGTCCTCTAGAAGCAATGACCACATCAGAACTTAAATTAAAAACAGTACCAAGAAAAAATTTGAACCGAGTCCATTTTTTACTTTGTAATTCAGCTCTTCCTAAGCAATTTTTTCAAATCTTTGCAACCCACGGTTTTCAAATACAAGTTTACATCATTTGAAAACAGCACATGTGTCATTTTCTTATGCTGTATTGCAGGAAGATAAAGGATCTGAAACTACTACCTGCATGTACAAAATGATACATCAGTGTTTTTATTGATGGATTCCCATTATATTAAATTGTTGACCATTACGACTCAATCTCAACCCAGTGTTTTTGTTTTATTTTCATCTTGTTATTAAAAAAAAAATGTGGAAAAGGAAATGGATGCCTCATTAAAATAACAACAATGTCTAATACAGCATTATTGAAAGTAATAAATAGTCAATTTTAACTTTCAGATAATAAAACTGTTACCAGATTCACCAGTAGCTAATTGCCTCCTCTAGAGATCAAGAACAAAGGTGGTGGATACAATTTCTTTCTGTCCCTATGACTGGATGAGTTTTATTCTGCTATCCTTCTTTCAAGCTTCTACAGCCACAGCTTCCTGCCTTTTTATGAATTTCATGCTGAATCTTAAGGAATAGAGATAAGAGATACGAAGTGGATATGAGACAAAAAAAGAGGTTCCATGGGAGCAGAAGGGAAAGGGAAAACTTTTGGGGTTAAAATATATTCTTGTCTGTAGTACTCAGAATATTGTACCTCTGGTTCAATACATATTATTTTCTCTTCTTTTTGCTGTTCTTCTTATGAAGGTCATCCTTCAGCTTCTGATTACATGAAAGACTGTACTCCTATACAGATGAACAGTGTCCCACCTAGAACTTGACTCTCAAGGAAGGGTCAAAGATGTCAGAAAAGAATCTAAAGACCATAGCAGTTTCCTATAAGCAAGACCCATCTTTCATTAGAGATAATATTGGGAAGAAGTCTCAGAAGATAGTCTGACTTGCTTGGTTTTTTTATATTTTTTCATACATCATTTTTTTTTAATCTAAGGACTAGAATCTGAAATTTCTATCAGTTAACATACACAGACAATTAACACACAAACATATGCATGTATACTTATAACCAACACTGCTAATACCAAGAAAAAACACTAATGAAGAAAATGAAAGTGACAGCTCTTCAGATCTTCAAAGTTTTCATGTGAATGCCAAAGAGTAATACGAGTATAATTTTTTATTTGTTTAACAAAAGAAAGGAGTAGACAGAGTTACTTGAAATAGACACTAAAAGTGGCCACCCCTCTTTGAAATGTAATTTCCATATGTAGTAGCAATAGTAACAGCCAGAAGCAACTTGGTATCAAGCTTCTTCTAACAAGATGCTCAATGCGTGATGCTTCTCCCATATGTTGCTAAATTTTCTTATAACAAGGATATTAATTTCCTGAAATAAAAACTGAGTACTAGTCAGAATGGAGTCAACATACCATATTTTGAACTTATTTTTCTGGAGGCATTATAGATCATGCAAAATTGTATCTTCCTCCTCCTCTTTTGCAGTTCTCATTTTCTCCCTCATGAATTGTCCAGTATGTGCCAGCTCATCCCAATCCCCTGCCCTGCAGCTCAGAAAGCAGCTCTAATTTAATAGCATAGAAAGACCCTGACATAGTGGCTCTGGGTAAAGAAGATGGATGTCAATGGGTGTCCATCAGACACAATCATCAGGTTTTTGTGACTTTTTTCTCTGCCTTCCATAATTTTGATAAAATATCATCACCAGCTGTGAATAAAAGTCTGAAAGAACATGTAGTACTTGGAGATTTGCTATGTGGCCAGTGGAAAGGGCCAAAAATATAATCCAATACTGAAATATCAGCTCATCAAATAACCTGATGTTAAAGTTGGTTCATGCTTCTACCTTTGTTTTTGAGAATGTGTAAAGTGTTAACTGAAGCAAAAAAATTAAGATCAAATGTTTTCTACTTCAGTTATCTAAAACTTCTCATTCCCCTATGTAACCTTTTCTTACTTTATATGCAATTTAATCAGAGTGCAGCTATTGGCACTTCCTTCATAATAAATGATACTGTTGCAGTGGTATAAATGGTCCAAATGTCAGAAGACTTAAAGAGATTTTGGTCAAGACCTGCTAAAGAGTATTAGATGTTGCAACAGAAATTGTACAAACCCATATTGCCTATTTAAGGTCACACCTAGATAGTTTCCCTTATACCAAGCAACTTGGAGTAAAAAAAAAAACAAAAACAAAAAACAAAAACTAAAGTAATATTTAAATTATCTGTCTAATAATACAACATTGACAGGTCTTTGCAATTTGTCGGATCATATTGACACTACTGGTGTCCCTGAAAAGAAGTACCTTTAAGAATCAGTAAAACAAGTTAGCAAATGTTTCTCATCAACAACCTTTTGCATTCAGATTTTACAAAAGGAACAAATACTTGCATTAATCAGAATAGAAACCAACTCTTTCTGCATGAGACAAGAGTTTTTACATAAATTCATTTTCAAGAACACTCAAGGTTCAACTCCTCTAAAAGGGAAGGCTTTAGAATATTAGTTAATCTGACACTTGAAACACTGCCGCTAAGAAGCCTTCTCTGCACTTAGATTTAGTCTGTTATCCAAATTTTACTTCATCAGATAAAAGCTGAAAGTAAGCATAGGAGATGTGAACTTATATACCACTCTAGCCTTCCACTAATATTTTCATCCAAATTTAAACTATCTTCAATATGGATAAGCAGTGTTCCTTAGTATTTTTAAACCTTCCTTGTCTAGCTTTGTCATAGAAGAGTCCTCAAAAAACTCACAGTTGAGTCAAAGACAGGAGAAAAACCCAGTTAATACTAAACAAATTTCTCTGAAGAAGAAGCTATTACTAACTCACCTGAATTTACATTTAAGGTTCCAAATATATGAGCAATGTAAGTTGGCTTCTCCTAGAAGACAACTTTTCCAGCTTCTCTTTTCTGTTTGCATATACTCTTTATATGCTACAAAGATACGGAAATTTTTAAGAAATTTGACTCCTAACTTTCACAGTGATGACAGGAAAATGTCAGCAAATAATAGTCACAGTATTGCTCCCTGATAGCTAATCTGAAATATTTGCAGCTCTTGGAAGTTACTACTTGTAAACACGTGCAACTGCAATGCTAGATAGCTTGCAGCCTTCCCCTTGAAGGCTGAGAGACTGACTATTGTGGTCTTATCTTGATCGAGATACTTCCTGATTGAGGCTGAGCCAGATCTCTGGCAGTTTCGACACAGTACATTATCCGGAATAAAACCCCTTCTCTTGCCAGAATACACTGTGCTACACTTCTTGCAGCTGTCTTATCTATTCCAGAGTATAAGAAGCCTTTTCATGACTCAGGCAGGATAGCAATTTGGAAGCTTTCTCAAAAGCTTGAACTTGTAGACCCACTAAATAAGGCTTAATGTTTATAAATGACATGTCTGAGTAACTCAAAGCCTCTGGAAGAAGCTTTCCTGTCTTTTTGTTAGAGAGACAGTAGCTTTTCACAGCCTGGCTAAAAAAAAAAAAAAAAAAAAGCAGCCATCAATTGACTTCACAATCTGGAATAGTTATGAAAGGGGTTTGCAGCACAAGACAAAACCCTCAAATATATGTTTCTTTTACATAAAAATCCCAGCGTTTTGTTTTTTTTTTTGGTTTATTTTTTCCGCTATGGTTGAGTTGAGGATACTCAAAAAAATAGAATACAACATTTCATCTGAAAATCATCACTCAAGTCAATGGCATATTCTGAGGACCTCTGACATTCAGCCATCTAACTTTGGTAAACAGTTTCCACGCGACTGTTACCAACAGTAAAAAAATGATACAGTGGAGCCACGGACAAGCTTAGTTCTGCATTTTTGTGAGAAAATCATTACAACTGTTCACATATTTCCTTTCATAAAAAGTTAAAATGCCATTTTCTGTGTTCTAACTAAAATTTCAGTATAGAAGTAGGTGGAACTACAGACTGCCGTGATTCAGTCAATCATCATAATAACATCCTCAAAGTGCAGTGTCAATGTAAGAAAGTCTAATTGTTTTGTGTTCAAACTTATGTGACTGTGGACCTACCTCTACAGTGCTCATACAAACCCATGAGCCACAACATCAAATTCAAGCTGTTTATCAGACTTCCAGGTAAATAACTAACTCATGAACATTCTGATCCTCTGGCTTTAAGATGTATAACTTTTCTATTTTGTTTATTATACCATAATTCTAAGTAGTATTTTATAAAACCTGTGTTAAGAAACATGCAACAAGTGATGAAAAATATTAATGAAAACTAAGCGCAGCAAGTAAAAATCATTGGTATACCATAATATATTGTAACTGCTTAGTCTTCATCAGCCAGCTTATAGTCACCAGTGTGCATTAGAAATTTAGCTGGGGGTTTTGTCTAGATACATATTTTGAAAGAGATCCAGATGAAGCAGTTTGGTCTCTGATAAAGTATATATGCTGTATTTTTTCCAGTATGAGAGAGTACAATTTCCAGGACTTCCTCACTCCAACCTTTGCACTTGAAATACTGAATATCTTTTACCTAATTTTACTATCACTAATGATATCCCATAGTTTATTCGTTAGCCCTGTAGAGTTACACATCAGACAGATTTTGCCCAAATTTCTAATGGTGAATCTAATAGTGAATTATAATTGTGACTCTGCTCTTGCAAAACATCTTTCAGTTTTTCCTTCTTTTGTGTACTAAGACACATTCTCAAAAATAATTTAGGAAACTATTTGTCACCAGTTATTTGAGATATTTCTTCATATAAGCACATCTTAATAGATAGTGACTAAGCTGACCTAAGCTAGTTCAGTGGCTGACCAGTTATAGTTTACACAGAAATTGAGTAATTACATAAAACAAACAAAAGATCCTGTGGTGAAAGTGTCACATAAACAAGACAGGCCTTTGTGGTTTGCCTGGGAGCAATGGGGAATAAATAAATAAAAGGAAGAGCTTGCTAGTGTCATGTACATAGCTTTGCTGAAAGAGGCTCCCCTGTTTTGTTTTATGCATTTTCTGTTCGAGTAATGAAACTGGTTCCAGTCAAGAATTTTGCAAGCAGCAAGGTCTTTTCTAGTCTGCGCAGACAGACCTGTAGCTTAGAGACATCAATGGGACTGAAATTCTGTTTAAGTCATCCTGGTTTTTCTGATGCTTTATGAAAGCCACTGTTGAAAAGAAGTAACAGCCTGTAAAACACACTCTCGGTCTACTGTAGTCTCTCTTCTTTTCCCTCTCACTTCACTTCTGCAAGTTATTTGATATAAATTTATTATTTAGATATTGGCATACAATCACTGTCAATTCAAAGATTAGAGAGCGATTAAAAACACCACCTTATTGTTTTCTAAAAAGGAGGATAATGCTCTAAAGCAGGGTCCATTGCACAATGCCTATGCTTACCTCTAACGAGGCTGTAAAAGTCAGAAGGCAGAGACCTTAAAAAGAGTGAAATGTGAATGTTAAGTGGCTATATCATAGCTGTACTTCTAAAAGACTTTGAAAAGATACTCATGACAACAAAAAGATCCTACATTTTTTTGTTGCCAGCATCTAGATATTATTTTTACTCCCAGTAGGATTCTGTAAAGAACGTAGTCACATAAAGCGTATCCCAAGAGTTTTAAAAACAAAACTTCCTTTTTTGTGTGTTTGCATGCATTCTTGGGTGCTTATTAGGTCTGAGGTGTTTTTAAAACAGAAAGGGAGAAACACATATGATAAGCTTATTATATGCCCTACCTCAAAATTCTACTAGTTATCAAAAGGCATAACCCATTTCTCTGTATCTACATTACTTCACTATTTCAGGTATTTATATCGTATTCATATAATTTACTTTAGGTTTTCTGTATCTCCAAGTATTCCTGCAATAGGTTTTTTCGAAAATAAGGTTTAGATTCACATTTTTATGGTTTTTATTTCTCAGCTGGAGGGAAAGGATGCCATACAGAGGGACCTTACAGGCTTAAAAGGTGGGTCCGTGCAAACCACATGAAGTTCAATAAAGCCAAGTACAAGGTCCTGCACGTGGATCAAACAGTCCCAGGAACAAATACAGGTTTGGCAGTGAAGGGATTGAGAAAAGCCCTGAAGAGAAGGACTTGGGGATGTTGGTTGAGGAGAAGCTCAGCCTGAGCCAATGATGTGTGCTTGTAGCCCCAGAAAGCCAACCATATATCCTGGGTTGCCTCAAAAAAACCATGGTCAGCAAATAAAGGGAGGGGATTTTTCCTCTCTTCTTTTGCGAGACCTGAAGCATTGCGTCCAGTTTTGAGGCCCTCAAAACAGGAAAAAACATGGAGGGAGTCCAGAGGAAGTCCACAAAGATGATCACAGGGCTGGAGCACATCCCCTAAGAAGACAGGCTGAGAGAGTTAGGGTTGTTCAGCCTGGAGAAAGAGAAGGCTCTGGGGAGACCTTACAGCAGCCTTCCAGTACCTGAAGGAGCCTATAGGAAAGCTGGGGAGGGACTTTTCACAAGGGCATCAACTGACAGAATGAAGGGTAATGGCTTTAAGCCAGAAGAAGGCAGATTTAGGTTATTAGGAAGAAATTCTTTACTATAAGGGTGATGAGACACTGGCACAGGTTGCCCAGCAAAACTGAGGGTGCCCCCTCCCTGGAAGTGTTCAAGACCAGACTGAACAGGGCTTGGAGCAATCTGGTGTAGTAGGAGGTATCACTAGTTGGAACTAGATGATCTTTCAAGTCCATTCCAACCCAAACCATTTTATGATACTGTGATTTTTAGATACGCTGTTCTTCATTCTTGCCTCAGAATGAGTCTACACTGTGGCATAAAACCTATTCTAGCCTACATTAATTTAAGTAACTCAATTTCCAGTAACCGTCTCCTTTACATGACAGACTTCAGCACTGGATAAATTCACCCCAGTTCTTGCCAGTGCAGGTCAGTCCATTATGAATGTTTTCTGCTATAGCTAGATGAATACTTGCATTCAAATAGCTCAGAACTGCATGATGATGCAGCTACCATACTTGAAATATCTTACAGGCACCCTTTTTTTGGCACCCATCCACATTTTTGAGCCTAGTTTTCAAAGGTACTTTCTGAATTAACAGTATTTAGAAAAACCTCAAACCTCACAATATTCAAGTTAGGAAACATCAAAAAACAGATTCAGAAAAAGTAATCGTATGCTTTTTACATGTTTCATGGTTTACCTAAGCTTCAAAACAGACTGTGATATTTGCAGACTAATGTACTCAGTAAGGCTTATAAAATATTTGTATTACTCCATCTGAGCAGACAAGCAATCTTCACCTGATGTGCTTTGTTTCTTTGTGCTGAAATATTTCAAGCAGTTAGAAAGTATTCATATAAAAGTAGAAATGTCATATTTAAGAAAAAAGATCTCAGTCCTATTTTTAAAGAGCTTACTAAATACATGTATTATGGAAATCAGTGAGTTACACTGTACAAATCAAAGGGTTAACTATCAACTTTAGGTTCTCTGAATATACAGTAAGGTAGACTGTGAAATTATTCTCTATACTGAGGTTATAGGAGATAATTGAATCAGTTTCATGAATTCTGAAGCCTTAGCTTGCCACAACTTCTTTATTTTAAAGTTTCTTAATGCTTTTAACAGCTTTTACAATTACTTTAACATTAAGAAAAAGCCAAAGAAGAGAAATAAAGCATTAGTGCACTCACAAACCTTATGAAAGTCAGAGAGGGACTGCATTGTTTTTTAACCAAGGGATTCTTCAGTCCCAGTATGATTCCAGCCTCAGCTTTCTGTAGCATGCTTCACTCACCATACATGCAGAATGCACTTTAATTTCATCCTTGGGTTGTATACACATATCCCTGGTATTTTTAGTAGAACTTTGAAAGTATAAAATCTATTCCCTGTGCCCTCTTCAATTTGAAATTACCATTTTAAGGCTGATTAAATAAGGATTACTGCCAATGTTCCACTTATTAGTCTGTGTTTTCAACTGGAACTGATGATGTAGTATTTGTCAATAAACTAGTTCGCAGCCTTAAACTCAACAAAACTAAACCTCTGCAAGACAGTCCATCTGTCAGAAGATTTTGTAGCAGGCTCCTGTGTAGAAGAAAACCATCTATTATAGGATGATACAAGCTTAAAGTGGCATGTATCACAGCTGTTTGATTACTACCAGGAAGATGACTTGCATTCCCCTTACAGCCCTGTATCAGAATCCAGCAGTGATGGATTGAATTTCCCTTGCTTTAGCATGATGATGGATTACCTCAGCAGCATGTGCAAGAAAGGTAAAGTCTGGTCCTAAATTAACATCATAACTAAAAGATGCTGGCCTAAATGGTAATTCCCAGCACATGTGAATAGTTAGAAAATTTTTAAGACCTTTCAAAAGTCTAAATGATGATATAATCTGTGAATTCTCCATAGAGATAGAGATTCTTTCCTTATACAGGTACCTGGAAGACATGAATCCAGCAGCAACTACATACCAGTTAATCAGTTTGCAAAGTCTGAACTGAAACATGTTTTACTGTCCAGAATCACACCATTTCAATCACTTGTACAAGTATGTTGCAAAAAATAAACCAGCATAGTATGAACTGAGACCTAAATTATACCATTGGTCTACTGAGTGAAAAAAAAGAAAATAAAATAAAGAAATATGAAATAAAATTTGTGTTACTATGGAATAAAACAAACGAAAAAGCCCAAACCATTTAAATCTTGCACTGAAAAGTCCCTTTTCACCAAAAATCATGGCAAATACTACTATTTAACGAATAAATGCTACTTCTTCAGTATGTCCCTCAAACTCAAACACAATTTGGCCTGTGACATTCTAAAGCATTTTGGGTTTTTTCTTTACATTTTGGGGTTCTTGGAGCTATGGACCTACATACATTGCAGCAATACAGAAAACTTTGACTGGACTCTACTCACTGAGCACTTGTAAGTCATTAACCCAACTAGTTAATTTAAAGCCTTCTCTAAATTGTATTGCATTATATTTCATGTTGTAATTTGTCATACCATTTTATAGTAGTTAGAGGTAATTACATTTTGAGGCAAGGTTTGAAAAGCAAGAAACATAGCAACATTAATTAAAAGGTTTTTTAAATAACCAAATTTTATTTAAATTCCCAGCTGTACTCAGTAAAACAAACTTACCTTTTCATCTGGAGCAGGTGTATGCCTACATTTTAATCAAAGCCTAAATTGAAAATTTTGACCTGCAATTGCTTGTTTTTCAAATTTCAATTTATACAAAGAAGCTCCAAAGAAAAGGTGTGAAATTATGCCCTACTGACAATTTAACTTGGTAGGAGCTTGAGTGGAGAGGATTGTTTTGTTTTAGCTGGGTTCCAGCGTGAGGTGAAATTTACCAACGTTTACTTCTGATTTCTTTAATGGATTTCTCTATATATAGGTGTGTGAATATGGAACTAGAGGAACTTAATTTAATGTGCCCTTTACCGAAAAATATTTTCATACGCAAAAGGTACCTTAGCAGTTCTCAAAACTGCAGAAGATATCTTTAATAGTCATTGGTTCCAAAACTCCACTGAATCCAAACCACCATATCCAGGCACTAACACTGTTAGCGTTTTCCTCACAGTTCAGACAAGACAGCAGTAGCAGCCTACAACAGCCAGGAGCCATCTCCATGTCTAAAAGGAAACACATTGTTGATGAGCTCCAGGCCAGGTAACACTAATCTATGAAGCAGAAATCATAAAAGCACTACAATCATCCCACTATTTGGTTTAATAAGAAAAATTTTGTGGAGGGGGTACAGCAAAGGGAATGAACTCGAGCAATCTATCTCGCTTCATTTTACAAGTCTTGATCGGACAGCTAAAGACTTTAAAGAGTCCAGGGGAAAAAAGCACAGCATTTTGGTTTCATCCATCTGACTTATTTTACTACTCAGCATTGGGATGACTTAGACACTAAAAGTGGTTGCTTTCTACTAAATATTAAGGCCTGAATAATGAGTCTATGATCTACAGAAGGAAATAAGGAACGGTAATGAAAAGTGTTCCTTACTATCTCCACTGTTATTCCATTAAACTACAGTGGATGGGCAAAACCCAAAACCTGTCTCAAGTGGAAATAATTTGTCTAGAAAACTTTAACAGGAGTTTCATTGGAGAACATTAAAAAAGACAAGGAACATTTCCTCCCTGTCTTCTGCAATACAGCCTAGCCTTACCACAGAGGCTGCCAACTGTGGCATACCTCAAGTTGTAAACAAATTGTTCAGACTTGTAACTTTACTGATGTAAACACATTATAAAGTATATTCTGAACCAGATACCTCTACAGAAAATTAATGCTAAAAGCTGCATGAAGTATGGTAACTCAGTTCTGAAGAGGAAATGCACTTGCTAAATGGTCATTGTTCTCTGAAATTCATATATTCTTTTCAATTTCATCTCAAATCAAGAACTGCCACTGAAAAGGATAATCAGCTACATTGGGTATGCTGCTAAATGTATTTTCAGCATATTCAAAAGTCTGAAGAGAATGGTTAATACTTACAAATTATGTGCTACCTTGTATACTGCTGTGATTGGTTATGCTAGCCCTGGGCTACTGCAGTGTCATCAAATGCATCCAGGTATAGAAACTTGCTCTGGAAACATAAGTGACCTATGTCCCATTAAGCAGGAGGTAGAAACAGGTAACAAAAACTAATGGACATTTCAAGTGTTCTGATAACATTTTACAAATCTTTCTGGAAAAGGAAAAAAGGTAATGAGGAGAATACTACAGACAAATAGCACCCTTAAGTCCAAGAAAGTATTTTCTCATCTTTTAGGAATTTTAAATCCATGCACAACTTCAAGTAAGTATTCATAACAAATCACTTTGTAAGTAGCAAACCTAATGATTCCTGGTTGTCTATGCATTATACTCTAACTCCAGATTACCAGACAGTAAATGTCTTTTATTTTATCTCAGGTCAGACAATTTCTGCCATTCTTCATCTGCTGCATTAGAGGTAACAGCTTCATAAACAGTAGAAAGTTAATTTTAACAAGTCAGATGATCTGCACATTCTTTTTTTTTTTCCCCTCTGAAAAAGTTTTAAAAGCCTTCTGCCAAAACCTACTCAAATTTGGTGCCAGGTACAATTTTAGAAGGCCAGCCTGTCACTGTACACAATTTTGAGGACTGATACTATGGAGGTTTGCTTACTCCAGTCATTTGGTGGACAGAAAGCAATTCACCTGCTAAATGGCACAAAGCTCTTTATGGCAGAATGTCAGGTAACTCATGCCACCCCACTTTCCCTCTCCCAGTCAGGAAGCAGCTGGTTTAAGTTACAGTAAAAGCAAGGTGGTTAAAGAACATCTGGCTGTGAAAATACCATGAAGCACCTCACTTTCCAGGTTTGAGCCAAGATAGAACCCATCTGTTTCTAGGAATGATAATGCTTGATGTTTACAGTTGTGGCTAGAAAGTATATGCAGAACCAAGGCCACTGCTAGAAAAAAATCTTATGCTTAGGACAAGGGAGTTAAGGGGTAACACCCATTGACATTTCCACCCATTTCCATAGGGAGCAGTGGACCAGGCAGGTGGCCTAAGCTGATCAAACCAAGTATTGCATTCAGTCCACAACACACACAGTATAAAAATTTGGGAGATCACAAGGGTCAAGCTCTTATTTATCTGTGGCCAATATCCTGGGAGGATTCCATCCATTCATTTGCCTTTGATCCTGTGCCCTCCTGAATACATGTGTTCCTGCATCCAGCTTCCATCTGCCACTGATTCCAGAAGCCCAGCCTGAACTTTTCCAGAGCTGCCCTGCAGCCTTGCTGGTGATGTGAGTGTTACTGGGGAGAGGGAGGAGGAACGTAATATTGTTTTTGTATATATTTCATAATTTTCCTTTTCATCACTACTGTTTCATTAAAACTGTGCAGTGTCACTTTCTTATTCTCTCTCCTTTTTCTACACAAGAAGGGAGAGGGGTTAACAGAGAGCACCTGTCATTCATTTAATTTCCAGACCAGAGTTAAACTGTGACACTAACACACCATAATTTTTTTTTTTTGCATATGTTTCCTTACTTAAAATTTTGATACAAGAGAGGAGAGCTGTCCCTGACAAATCTGCACGCATTTCAGAAAATAGGCAAGACATTAAACTTCTGATTTTTCTTGGCACCAACAGCCAAGATATATAAGTAGTAAAATAGTTAAGATCACTTTCCTAAAGAAAAACTGAGAACTGGAAGGACCCACCTTCCTCTTGTATACAATCCTCCTCTTGTGTTACATGGAAAACAGTGACTATGCTAGCATACACTTACTGCTGAAATTAAGAATTTATGGGCATGTTTCATGGGTCAGCCTAGATGTATTTTCCAGTAGCAATGCAATTGTTAAGTTGGCTACATTCATATTACTGATAATTCTAACACAGGGAGAGATAACAAAAGTTGTCTCTGAAATTGGAAAAAGCTGTAAGTGTTAAGTGCTACAATTTGATTTTTCCACATGCACAGCCAGCAAAACTTAGTCTTCAAAGCATGGTGAACATGTGAGCTTAAAGTGCATCTCAGTAAGCATAAAATGCATGAGAGGTTCAAATCTTACTTTCATCTCTTAAGTGTGTTTTTGAAAACCAGGATGATTTATTTAAAAGTAATTTCCCTTGCACTTATTGAATACTTAAATTTCCAGGAAAGAAAAGAACTTGGCACCTTATCTACCTTTATCTATGCTTTTCTCACTTCTATTTGACTTTTATTTCCATGCCTCCTTATACTCAGAAACTAAACTAGATGCATTTAGAATCCATCAATGCTTTATGATTCAATAACCTTTCCAGTAATTTTTTCTCATACATTTGTTACTTTATGTGTAAAAATGTTTCAGTTGAGCTGTCTTTTTCTCATTCTTTCCTAATCTGTTTCAATTTTCACCCCTCTTTTCTTCCTGCAAGAATAAAGAGCCTATTTAACATTAGCCATCCTCTCCTGAAATATAAAAGTTTAGCTAAAATCACCATAAAATATATTCTTCTTTCAGTCAAAATAAGCTTCTTAATCTTTTTCCATAAATGAAACCTTTGAAGCCTGGTATTATTTTTGTTTCTCTTCTTTGACCACTTAAGAGAAATTGTATCTAAGAATCAGTACTGAAAACTTCAGCCTGGGATTTGGTCTAAACATCACTTCAAATAAATTAAGAATTCTGTCTTTTGAATATGTATAATGCTCAAAAGCATTTTTTTTTCTTCTCACAGTGCTATGTTCTTTATATTGGTTTTGCACTGTACCAGGCAGGCAAAGAAAAACCCCACCATTTTCTTCAAGACTGCTACAGTCCATTGCTGCTCAGTTAAGTATCTTACAGGAAAGAAAAATTCAAAAATTCAGTGTATTTGTCCCTATACCACCTTGCCAAATCAACATAAGAATTCTGTTCTCGTGGGGTCCTTTATTTTCAGCACTCCTTACAGCTTTATTTCTTCTTCAAGGAAGTTGCTGCATTTCAAGTCTCACCCAAGTAATTCAAATATTACTCTTTAAAAAGTCATAATACACTTCTGTTAATCTAGGAGCAGCTATAGTATGACATTTTTCCCCTGGAGCATTGATGGCACTGTATTAGAAGTTCCAGTTGAGAAAGAGTTAAAAGCAAAGAAACTGTGCTTATATTCACATTAGTACAAGTTTTTGATCGTGATCAAGCCCATGGGCACTACCATTACATAATATGTTAAATTGCATCCACAAGGAGATGGTTGCTAAGCAAAATACTCAAAAGAAGGCAAAGCCAGACTCAAGACATCCTATAAAATCCAATTCTCATATTTATGATATGATTTCTAAATTAAACAGCAAAATATTACCTTTCATTGTCAGGACTCCTGCATAATGCAGTGGAAGATTACACTGAGAACTTATTTTTACCCTCATGTTCATTGTATTGCCCTACAAACTTAAAATATAAGCCAGTATCTAACTACAATCTGGTATATACAATTTTTTTTCTTTGTGAACATTTCTGCCATATTCTGCTGATGTATTTAAGAACCACAGAAACACCACTAATTTATCTGCAAGCTCCCTTAATCTAATTAATTATTATTCTTAATGTTACAGTCACTTTCAAAGTCTCAGTGGCTCACAGCCTGGAGGAGCAGCTGCAGGAAAACTCACCTTAATCCCACAGTCCCAAGTCTAGACCTATTCAGTACTCAAAGTCTCTTTCACAAGCCATGGCCATCAAAACTAGAAATCCTCCGTGTTGGTGTTGGAGATCTGCATGATTAACTGCTTATATATGTAGATTATCTCTTTTTGCCTTCATTCATTCTCTCTCTCATCATTGAATTGCAATGTCATGGATGACTTGGTCTTGCTTCAAATACCAGAAAACAAAATAATTTTGAACACCAAGCATTCAAAATAAAAAGTCTCACTGTGGAGCTCTTGTGAAGTTATCTTCTGAATAATGCAAAGCACATGTATATAAATTTACTCCCTCTTCAAGGATTTTGAAATATTTTTAAGATTTATTGGATCACTCTATAAGACATGTCTATAGAGATCGTATATCACTCTTTAGAGCAAAAGAAGGATAAATACAAGTTATCAGTTTCCACATCATACCATTGTAATCGATGTTACTTTAACACTTGACTTCGCTTCAATCATACTTTGCAATGTAACAAACATTGAAAACTAGCTAACAATTCTAA
The DNA here is from genome assembly GCA_038090715.1 of Florisuga fusca. Classification (NCBI taxonomy): domain Eukaryota; kingdom Metazoa; phylum Chordata; class Aves; order Apodiformes; family Trochilidae; genus Florisuga; species Florisuga fusca. The sequence continues at coordinate 38,004,504 of JAAWXA010000004.1, read as the reverse complement.
ACTAAACAGAGGCAAATTCCATAAAGAGGATTAGGTACTTGGGTAGTACTGATAGTACTTGACTATCCACTAAGAGAGTTATGAATTCACAGATGTTTAAAACAAATGAAAATAAACTAAATAGCATTACTTTTTAAAGCACAATGAACATACTAAAAGATATTCTCAACTTACATTACTTTTTCCTCATATTTTTTTTATATAGAATTTATATAGACTCTGAAGACTTCACTTGTGCAACTGAAGGTGGTAACTTCTCTCAGCTCTCTTACAGAAAACTTGGATAGACATGACTGTCACAACTCTGCAGTCAGCAAAAGCAGATGTCAATCTGCTTCTCAAAGAGCCATTCTTTGGTATATTAAACTGTATTAGCCAGCATGCTCCCCTCCATCAGTAAGCTCCTGGACAATTCTGCTAGCAGTAAACTGTGGCATTTCACATAATCACTGCTAAAGCTATCAGATTTCATGTTAGGATCTTTAGTCATAGTATCAACAGCTACGCTGAGCCACATTAACCTACTGTATGCTGGACTTGGAGGGTCTGGGGTCTATGATCACTTCCAATACAACTGCAGCCAGGTAGCCTTACTTCACTTTGTGTTTGGTTTCTTCTCTGTCCCTTGGTCTTTCTAACTTAGATGGCTCCAGTTACTGAACAGTTATTGTTCTAGAAAACATTTTATGGAAATGTCTTGGTAATTAAAATGGATAAACAGCTTTAATCCATTTAATGTTATCCATTAAAATGGATAAGAGCTGTACTGGGCAAAACCAGCAGTTTGGGTAATGAAGAATTTTGGGGGGGACCGACCACTGAGAATGGAGATGGAGTTACTACATGCCATCTGCAGCCAGCTCCAACACTGGGTCAAACACACCTACGTGGCCAGAAATGATGCTCATGGAAACCTAGTACTCACATGTGTGAGTGCCAGCGGTCACTAGAGGAGCAAGAGACACATGAGGAAAGATTCTTAGGTAGAAAACCTGAGCATACACTCAGAACAATGCTCTCTGATGCACACAGACAGAAAAGCTTTGGTTGAAGGAGATACCTGGGGACATCTAAAAAGTCCTGAGGTATGTAAGAGAACAAAAGAGACTACTGAAAAAAAGAGAAAAGGGCCCAGGGGACCCTGTCGCCTTATATTCAGGCCAAGCACATTACAACATGCTGATGCACCCAAATTGTCTGCCAGACCATTATCTTGCCTAAAGGGCACAGAAATCCTTTAGCTAGTAAAAGTGGCCATATGTGATTAAAGTGTTTTGGCATCAGTCTCCACTCGATCTCCACACTCTCAACCTGGTAAAAAGCCACAACAACAGCATACACTCTGAAATACATGGAATCTAATCTTTTAGTATTGGTCAGATTATTTCTACTGGGAAAAAAAAAAATTTCATTGCCATCCTCATTACAAAAGAGGAAGATGTAAATTTCCCCCATTTAAATTACATTTCTTGAAATACAACTCTACTTGTAGGGTTCATGCAGGTTTTATGCACTGAAAGGGTCTTGTCTCTGACATACAGATCATTCCATTATCTTAAGGGCTTGGGTGTGTATTTCAGATAAAAACAGATGGCAAATTTCAGTTGTCATGACAGAGATCCTGCTGGCACTATCATAGAGCTAACATGGGTGCATTCCCTCTAGATTCCCAGTTGTCTCTGGAGATCATTGTGCTTGTATGCTTCACTGTTTAGTATTATTACCTATCGAGACTGACTTTGTCTCTTTCAGAGAGAGACAGACTCTTTCAGTCTGCAGGACCAAAATGTGAATATAGTGCCCATCTGAAACAAGCTCAGGCTAAAGACTGCCTGCATACTGTATTCATTCAGACATAGAAGTTTAATGCTTCTCTCACAGAATATTATTTTATTTGAAGACTTAATTGGAAGAAAACCCATTCTTCCTAAGTACCTGTGAGTGACACACTAGAGAAGACCAATTTTAAACTTTCACCATGATTTTCTCCCCTCAAAGAGAATCTTGGCTCACAGCTACTGTCATGTGACATGTCTGTTACTGAGTCCTAGAAACAGAGGAAAAGTTTCCCACTACACTGAGGCATGAAGAAATAAGAAAGTATTTGAAAGGCCCTGAGGAATATCACTTACATAAGACGATCCCTGTGTCATCTATGACTTGGATCAACCCTGTCAAAGCCTAGATCCTGCCCCTGGGAAACTGGGAGCAGTCTCTTCTCTGTTATCACACATTCTTTGCTTCCTATGGCCCAAGAGTCTTGCTGTGGGCTAAAGTGAATGCAGAATGTAGAATGTGGCAATGCAGCCAAAAGCTTCTCCTTCCCTGCCTCTATTCCTGCACTATGCAGAGTAACAGAGTGCAGGGGCAGCACTTTGGCTTTAGTGACCTTGCCTTTGAGATTTGTTCCTTGTTCTGGGGAAGAACAAACCAACCAAAAAGCAAAACCAAACAAGGCAAAACCCTCAGTACATAATCCACGCAGCAAGATATATTTATTATTTTAATACAAAAAAGGAAGAGAGAAGGGAAAGTCAAGACTCAAAATTGAAAATGGTAGAAAGGATGAATAAAGTCAAGTTAATACAAGTTTAGGCATGCAAGAGGAAGGATAAGCCTTAGATTCTCGTTTACAGGAGAAGCAGTTCCCTAATTCTATCAATATTGTCAACATAACACCCCCTGAACATCTGAAATAGGTCTAAGCAACCATCAAGACAGTTTTCTGACAGCTGGAACACCAGCTGATGCATAAAGGGCAACAAATTCCAAAAGCCTCTCAAGTCAAAAATAGTTAAGTGACTTGGGTAAATCCAGGCTTATATCCTTTGTTATGAGCCTTTTCTGCTAATTGTTCTCAAAAAGCATGAAAAAGATCAGTGTAGTTCTTACAGAAATGGTATATTCATCTAGATGAACTGAGAAAACGCTCTAGCTAGCAAGAAACTTCTTCAAGGTATATTTTCCCAGAATATACCCGATGCATCAATTCATGCTCAAATATTTACCCAATTACAAAAACTTGCTCATTATTAGAATACAGAATTTGATTAGAATCAAACATCATGTATACATGTTTCTGTGTGGGTCTTAAGCAACTATGTTATAGTTTAGCTTAGCAACATTTTCTTACAATAAATATTCCTGCTTATAATGCTTGGGTTCAGATCTAACAGATGTCTTTAAAGGCACAAATAGATTCCCTTAAGGTGAAATTAAACTAGATGTACTCCAAGAACACCTTTAGCACTCTCCAACCTTCAACAAGTGCTCCAGTCCACTATACTAGAATTAACACAAAACTGAGCTTTCAAAGAGGCACACAGACTGGGTGTTGGGCCCCCAGCATCAGCATCAGCTCTTGCAATCTACAGCTCCCTTCGTGTAATACCATGCCATTAGCTAATGCAGAGATGGCCCTTGATTTCACAACAATAATGTGCATATATCTTCAGTTTGGTCCCTCCCACATGGTGCTGGAAATAAGCTTTCCAATATGTGCCTCCTCACTTAAAATGCATGCCTTACACAGAATTATTAAAATACATAGTACTGGAAAAATGGAGACACAGGCTTTGTGATCACCTAATAAAGACCCATTTCCCCAAACTAAACCACGATATTATTCAAAAGGAACTTGCTAGTAAAACTAGCCCACCTTGGATTACATTAAAAAGATTTTTATTTCTATTCAGATACTTATTTCATAATATATTCAACACAACTCAATTGTTGCTAAATAGAACATAGGACAAGCTATGAAAATTAATCAGTACAGCCTTTTCATCAAAACACATAAATAAAACATGAATTATTTTTAATAATTTAAATACATCCAGATGAAGGTTTAAGAAACTGTGGAATATCTTAAATTCTAGCACACTCTCCAATTTCATCTAAGTGACTGTTTTTAACTATTTATGCCAGTTGCAACCTAAGAAAATCCTCTCATTTTCCTCCAGGAAGATCCAATAAAAACAGCTGCCCAATGACAACCTTCCTGTTCCTGAATTAATTCACGTTAAAAAAAAAAAAAAAAATCCAGTTTCTGTTGTCTGGAGTTAATAACTGAACTTCTGTATTTGAAATGGGCATGAATCAAATCATGCCCATCATTATGCTACAATTATTATGATCAAAATTGTAATTTCTTTAACCAGGAAGTGAAGAATTGTCAAGGAAAACAACAGCCCCACACCATAAGACTGAATGCACTGATTGTATTTAAGAGGATGAGAAAGTAAATCTGAATATCTTCCTCATGCTTAGCAACCAGTATTGCTTACATTCTCATGCATATTTTCATCAGAAAAACTAATTGCTTTTTCATTGATGATTTGGATACTTTCATTTCTATTGTTTTATAAACAATAATTGACATTCTTTTGTAATTTGCATTTCGATAAAGCAGAAACAAAAGTAAAACTTCGTAAAAATGTTCTCACCTGAAAGTTTTCCAGAGACCCACTATTACCTTCTATCATTCCTTACTATGTATAAGCCTCAGACCAAAGATGCATTTTGTGACAGTCTAGAGTCAAAACAAATTTGCAGTTAATGGATATGGCAGACTTGACATCATGCCTTCATTAAAAACACATCTGTATTTTCCTTTTTCATACAAAACATGAAGAGATGATTTTCAGCTCATCATCTGACCTTTGTTGCTATGGTGTCAAGCAAAGAAAGGAAGCATCTCAGCCAGCAAGAAACTATTTAAAATTCCACGAGTTTCAGGAGACACCTTGAAAATGCAGCCTGGCTTCCAGTCATGGAGCTCATCTGATCTCTGAAAACATGGCTAAATAAAGAAGTATTTATTACTTGTTTTTTCATACTTACAGTGAAAAAAAGAAAATCTAGAGACTGAGCAGGCTTAGATATTTCTTGCAGACAGTCTATGAGTTTTCCATATACAAAAAAGTGACAACTCTATTTTTCATTGTTTACTTTTCTTAATTTTGCCTTAGTCATACCAACATCTAATGCCTCATCTCTAGAAACATATCCATTTACTGCTTCAGGTTACAAACTGCTTAAATACTGCTCTTTAGGAATCTCTGCAAAAATCCAGGATGCCGCAAGCTAAAGGCTATACAGTACGTACATCCTTTGGACACTGGATTTGAGAGTAAAGGCAGAAAAAAAATTTGAAAACCTTCACCAAAAGTTCTAGCCGTACCAGTATTCCTTCCTTCTTTAAGGCCACGTTATACAGTTGCTAATCCACAATTATCTGGGAAAAAAATAGCATTCTCCATCTAGATTGTCTAGTAAAGCATGACTGAGGGAAAAAAAAAAGTACCTCCAGATGAACTCTCAACTCCAAAGAGCCTTTTGAGTAATGAAAACACAGACTAATCAAATTGGAAACAACTCGACAAGATGTGTTTATATACAGGCAGCAGTAAAGACCATCTTGCCAAGAAACTTTTGGGTTTCTTGCACTTTATATTCCCATTACACTATTAGACATTCTGGTAGATGAACAGCCACCCAGTACACAGAACTGTGTTATTTGCCTCAATCTCCTCCCAGGTCCATATGTTACTTTACTAAAATGCCTTTACTAGTATGCAGCTGTAGAATGGACAATCAACTGACAGGTAAGCAGCTTGTGAAGACAAAGATGCTGGGTTCAATGAACTGTGTTTCAAGGTATTCTGTGTGTGTCAAACTGGTTTCAGGAACAGAAGAAGGTAGGTGAACAATGGCTTGTTATTTTTCCTGTAATTTCTCTCCACATAAAATCTGGCAGTATTTGAGTATCTACATTACTAACTTAGCTTCTATTTGGTCTCTGGGATTTAAAAAGTGAAAGGGATACTACTTGGTTTCAGTTGACTATTGCAGTGTTTTTTATTTGAAGAGCTTTACGATTGTTAAAAGAAGCATCTTGACTAAATTTCTTTTGAATACATTTACTTCCTTTCTCATAGGAAAAGGTTTTAAGATTCATAGCACTTCAATAAACCACCTAGAAGGTACACTGTGTACTTCTGAAGGACATGTTTTCAGGATCTTGGAGAACACTTTTTCACGCTTCTGAAACACACCTGTCACTACACACCTAGGAAAAAAGCACCCATGTGTTCTGTATACAAAGCAATAGTCTCCATGATTTCAATACCTTAAAATCTAGCTATTGTGGCCCTGTTATTTCAATTTATGAAATACAGACTAAGTGTGGAGGATAGAAGGCTTTCTCTAGAAGTGGTTCTTTTAATTTTATATTTGACATTCTGCTGTCAAGGACAGAAATAACTATTTGTGTTTAGCAGTGATGAGAACTAGATTAAGTATCACAGCTTAAAACACCCCCAGAACACCATTAGCATAGTCTTAGATTGTCAACGCAGAACTCACCCCTCCAAAATCTTAAATCATCACCACTCACTTTTGTCATTAGGAAGAAAAATAAACAACAACCAAACAAGCAGACTCTTCCATCTCTCATACCCACAATTCCAAATTGATTGGCTTCAGTCTCTGTTTACAGAGACCAGCATAATATTGAACTGAGCTTGGAGAAAAGCAGAACTTGAACAGGAATGATGAAAAGGGATTCAACCTAGAAAATCCTGTGGGCCAGTAACAAAGACAGCCACCTCATGAGTGACAAACTGAAATATGCTCCATCCCAGACACAGGACCTGAGTTTGCCACAAAAATTTTCACCTTTCAGGAAAGCACAATGAGTAACTCTACTCCAGTGTGAGTCTTTGCATTTTACCAGAAAGCAAAACCAATTCTTTAGACCCTGCCAGTGAATGGGCACTTGATCTCTAACTGCACCTACATTGCCTCTCTATCATCTGAAACAGGAAAGATGGAGATAAACCACAGTTGATCTTTCCCTTTAAACTCCTTTTTGGGGATGCTGATAGGAAAACAGAGCTTCAGTGCAAGACTGATGCTGGTTTATGGTCTTCAGGATGAAATTTTGATGGTATAAAATAATTGTTACTACAAGGACACCAAGAAAGGGAAGCAGCAGCAGGTTCTAACCGCACTTTGTACTAGGGTGTGCCAGGTACATTATACCAGAACTGCTGTGAACTACGACTGCTTGGGGATAGCAAGAGAAGAGGGAAACCATGAGACTTTGCCGCAATGCATAGAAAACTCACCTGTGGTGCCTAACATCATTGGTATTGAAACAACATTTTGGCATCAATGTGTAAGAGAATCAGCTACAATAACCCATCCTGAAAACAGACATCCATTACCAATTCACAAAATGCATATTGCACTGACAAGTTCTGCTTTCACAGTTCCTGAAACTCCAGGCCTTCTTTGACATGTCTTTCTACGTAGTGTTCATTCCAGTAACATCTATGGATTTTTTTTTTTTTTTCTCCAAACCAGATTTTTCAATAAGATGTCTAAGGTGATCCATTTAATGCAAATCCCTTACCTTGTATATATGTGGTACTAAATGTGTAAATAAATATATTACAAAAAATCCAAAAACTTTCTGGTGTGAATTGTGAGTACAGAAGAAAAAAACTAGGCCATTGATGCCTATAATTTGATACTGTAGTTGAAAAAAAAACAAACCAAACCAAACCACAACCCCATAACATAATCTTAAGTGAAAGACAAAAAGGGTTCTGTGGATACACAGAGGTAACAAGGGCAAATGTCTATGCTAAGGTAGGCAAGTTCAGAGAAATAAGTAAAGAAATAAATGCAGACACAAGAGTCTTTATTACGTAGAGCTCATCCCCAGGTTTTTTTGCAGTACAGACAATTTTTTGAGTGTCAATTCTCCAGGGAGTGAAGAAGACCAAGTTTTAAGGTTCACATACTCCATCCGTGAAGGACATTAACCTTAAGAGTTCATGACCAGACCACAGCATGTGGCATTAAGTTTCCTCTAAATTTTAAGGTCTTTCGCTTCCAGAATTGATAGCAGAACAGTTTCAGAAGGAAAGCTGAATAGATTTGTTAGTACTGCTTGGCAGGTTTGAGTAGCATTTTTTTGGTGCTTTTAAATCTCAATATCTATATTCCTATAGCATACATATAATCATAGTGGGAGAAATCTGTTCTTCAGCACAGCAATTTTTCAACAGTTTTGCAGTGCTACGGTTATGCACAAACATAAGCATTCAGGTAGAGCTGGTGCATTTATTATTTCTTCTCCTGGTACCATAATTTATTTCAGCATAAAGAGGCTAATTTGCTTCAAATAGGACTTCATTGTCATTCACATAACAAGCTAACTTGATTTAACAAACTCTGCTTAATCAAAAATTAAATTATTCAGAAGGGCAAAAGAATATATAGTCTACAGGGTCTATTCCTACACAAGCAGCAACTGCACCTCCAACAAGGTCAGAGAAAACTGTTCCAGAAAAGAGAAACTACGTGCTACACCATTTACTGGGAGGATACTGAGATTATTACAGATGTATTCAATGTTAATAAAGTGTCTGACAGCAATTTCTTTCTTTCACCAGTGACACTGTCAGAAATGGAAAGACAGTTTAATGAAACAGAACTACTGGGAAGAATTTGTGGCTCAAATTAAAAAGATGCTTTAAATATATATATATATATTTCTGTATTATTTGGCCCTAATTCCATAGGCTTGGATAATTTTGCCCTTAGAGCTTTCCTTCAGGCATGATGTCTGGTCTTTCACAGTAGATAAGAGGCATGTGATGCATTTGGTAGGTATAAAATTCAGAGGATTTAAAATTCTTATTCCTTCTTCCCTTCCCGCCCCTCTGATGCTTTCTTGGCAAAGATCTATCTTGTTTGGCATTTTATCACTGGTCAAAATAATAAAAACTTCTCATAGGCCCAGCAAGTCTTCAGTGATACTCATGGCCCTTTTTGCAACAGTGCACCTGTTTGTGCAGACACAAACTCAAAATACTATAAAATTTAATCCGTTTTAGAAAGTCATCAATTTTTTTGTATTCTCTGTCACAGTGGCAGACCAGGACACAGCTTAGAACTTTTCTTCTATGGGTTACAGTGCTTTACTTACTAAATATTAGTCCATTACAGGCAGGTTGCCTGCTCCTACTGTTGCATCCTATGTTTCCGCATTTAACTGAAGTCAAATTTACAGACCTGTGTTCTCCTAAAAACAGCTGAGGATACCCCTAGGATACTTGAGGCTTAAGCCATTAGAATTTATTGCCACAACATCACAGTACAATAAAAAAGAAAGCAAGCAAAATCAACATCACTATGCCACACATGCACTAAAACCATGACACAGTAATGAGCTGTAAGTAACTACTAGACCTCACTTTCCCTGAGGCTCATTTTCTACTGCAGGGAAACAGTTGTCCATCTATTTGGAATTCATTGAAAGATTAGGGCCAAAACACTCCACAGGCAAGACAGGGATGCTAATTCAACTTAACTCATACCTCGCACACAGTTAGCAATCATTTCTTTGGCCTTTGCAAACAGCTCTGACTAGAAAAATCAAGTAAAATTATTGAATGAAAAATGAAGAAAATGAGTTTCTGCAAATATTTCAGCCCATGAGATCTCCTTTATCTTAATAAAATCAAATTTTAAAGACCACCTCTTTTGAAAAATTATTTGGTTCCTATGGAGGCAACAGACCTAGAGGGATGTCCTTGAAAGGACAAGACATACTGGTAGGGGTGAAGATACCATCTGTACGCTACACGAGACATTCTAAATGTCTTTCTGTTTAATTATATATTTCACTACAGATACTTAAAATATTAAGCAGAATAATGCCTACTGAAAAAGAAGAACAATTATATTTTATTCAGTCATATCTCTCAAATATTCTGTTTTGCTTTCTCCAGAAATGCTCATACAAGCCACACTCCCCAAAAAGCTAACAAAAAAAAGGTAATTTATATAAATCTTTATCAGAAACTATGCATTCTACCTATAAACTATTTATTCTAGTTGAATAAACTAATTTCTCTGATCTTTTACACAGATATTTGTTGAGGTGAGACATCTACTTTTGACTTTCTACAGTGTTTGGACAGCAAGCACATAAACACAGAAGTTAGGAACAGTGAGAAGTGAACTACAAGGGACTATATTTCTGGTAAGAAAGCAAATTCTAAGTGATCCATCTTCTTCCCTCCCACACACTCCACATAAGTTTGTTGACTCAAAGCCCAGAAGCACTGTACACACTCTAAGGCTTTCAATAATTCAGTATCTAGCTCCCAGGAAGACTTTACTGAGATTCATGAACTTGATGTGTCCTACCCATCCCTTTTGAAGGGTTCAACCTGCAATGTGAAGATAGTTTTTACAGGGCAACCAACAGGAGTTGTTCTACAAGCTGTGACAATTCATTGTTTCTATTTAAACACTGCTATGTCCTGTTTGTCCATCTATTGAAATATTCAATGTAAAAGAGATACCCAAACCTTGGAGCAGCAATAGAAAATCAGTTTCTCACCACTCTTGTTGCACCATTATAATAATTTTTCCTTCCTCCCCTCTGACCCAATGACCCTTGGATTCTGAGAAGCCACTTAAGTGGCCTCAGTGCAGGAATACCTGCAACATCTACCAAGGATGTAGAAGCTTTCCAATACCTGAGAGGGCCTACAGGAAAGCTGGGGGAGGGACCTTTCGCATGTGAGTATGGCAAGAGGACAAGGCACAATGATTTATATCCCCCTGAAAAGGGGATATAAATCCCCCCTAAAGTGAGGTAACTTAGATTAAAAATTAGGAAGAAATTCTTTACTATTAGAGTGCTGACACCAGAGCAGGTTGGCAATATAGATGATCTTTAAGGTCCCTTCCAACTCTATCCATTCTATGATTTTCCATTTTGACTTGTGTGTAAGTCTTAATGTTATCTATATTATTATAGTATAAAACAGTAATTGCATTTTTTTAAATCAGTTTGTATTAATTTTGAACCTTACTGTTGGAGCAAAAAGACATCTCTTATAATCTGTTTATACTTATATGAAGAAATATTTATAAGCATGAATATAAAAACAGGAAGTCAAAAGGAAAATTGCATCATTTTACTTTTGCTTTACAGCCTAAAGAGCTTTTCTTAACTTCCAGATTGTTCCCTATTTTTCACCTTCCACATCCCTCACTTTTCTACTATCTGTCCTTCTTGTACATACAGTAGAGTTATCAGGTTCCAAGAGTCTTTGGGTAGCAGTTACTTCACGCAACATCTCAGAAATTTGAAGAAGTTTGAGAACTTCCAAATAAAAATTTTCTCCAGAAAATGTCTAATAGGGAGTAAGAAAAGAATCATTTTGGACAGCCTCTTAAACAATAGAAAAGTAGGATTCATCAATATAAGTTTCCAGTACAAACTTAATCAGAACAAGCAGAGGGTGCCTAATTTCACCCTATTCACTCTTTGTCTGGAAAAAGATAGAAGGGGCAGAGCAAGTAGAAAGAACACAAGATGTTTAAGTCATTTACTGGCTGTCAATGATAAGTGTACACATCCAATACATTATTTTAGGAAAGGGTTAGAAAGACTGAGAAGAGTGCAAGTTGAACATTTTCAAAATTTATTACCTCAGGCAGAATATAATAATTAAAGATGTTTTAATCAAGCAAAGAAAGTAGAAGCTACAGGTTTTTTTCATTTCAGGACAAAGAAATGCCACACATTCTTCTGATTCTTCTGTGGAACTCTAATTCTAGTTTAGGCTATTTACACATACAGAAAATGAGAATTTTCATACAAAGTAAATGCTTTAGCATTTCCCTTCCCGTTTTTAGTGTATTCCAGTATATTTAAACAGAAATTCCATAAAGAACAAATTGTATCCATTAGCCGACTTTATTGGACATACTTGAAAGATAATATGATTGCCATAATTGATTTTTTTTTTTGCATTGCTTCAATGCAAGCCAATTTAGCATTGCATTCTCACTAAAAGAATTTCCTCATTTTAATAGCACACACTGATAATTTTAAAACAAGTACTCATTAAGTCCATTTATCTGAGATTTTAATAAAATATGAGGGACCATATCGGCATAATTTATGTTCATTTTGTTAATTGTAAATTGCATTCTGGCCATGCTAGATTTACATTTATATTCAATAGAAAGTATATTGCATAAAGCTGCTACCCACTCGCCATAGAAATAGCCTTAGAACAGAACAAGTGATTAAAACCAAAAAATCTAGGCAGAAAAAAAAAAAAAAAAAACCAAACCCAAAATTCAATCTGCTTCTGTCTCTGTCACTCAAGATGGAAAAGCCACATATTAATGAAACACACAAAAACCAAAACAAAACCAACCACAAAACACACAAGCCAAAACACATTACACAGAAAAATGCAATGTATGTCACATTTGTAAGTAAAGAATGTATTTTATACTAATTTTATTACAAAGAAAAGTTTTATCAACAGAACATGTCCTGTCTTTCAAAACTTTTCAAGAGCTGAGCACAGAGGAAGAAATACCACTCATGCAATATGACTGTAATCCTAAGCACCCATGTTTCATATAGGATAACCTTAGACAAGGAAGACATTATAACTAAAGTCAGTTGGATTTTTTTCTCCTGATCTAGCCATCACCACTTTGAAACCTCAGAAGTTCCCTGTGTTTATAAAAAACATTCAACAGTGATCCTTTATTTGCAGGCTGAGTGGCAACCTAGTGAAGGATATAGTAAGTATTGTAACTCTAAATTCAGGGCCAGAACTGTCACAGCTCAAAATAAAAAAAGGCAAGCAAAACAGAAGGAACCACAAAAGCAGTTTAAGCACACATATAAGCCTTGCTGCTTAGAATTGCACAGGTCTACTGCATTGCACATAATGGTTTTATTTGGTAACTTTGAAAATCTTGCAGAGACTTATGTTGTACCTCTGCTGAATTAGAGCTAGAGAAACATTCTATTCTCATAATATTTAAAAGTGTAAGCAAAGCCAGTTAAAGGAAAAATTAATTTATCACAAAGTTAGATCAGTAGCTGAACGGCCTATAGCTGAGATGATAGCTGTCAATTTACATTCCTACATTGTTGGACGTGACACCAGTCTCTAAACTTATCAAAGTTATCATAACTAATTTTCAGCTCCTACCACTTACACCTAGAGCTGGGTACTGGAGTGTAATAAATACCTTAAGATATCAGAGAGTAAAAATACTTACTGAACTTATATGAACAATTGCCATTAGCAATGTATTGATCATACTAGCCCTTGAGCTTTTATAAAAAATAATTTTGAAAAGTTTATTTAAAAAAAAAAATCAACATCTAACACTATAAATTTTCAGGTGCTGCCTAGAAGCAAATAAATGTTTAGTTCTGGTTTAATATACCTACAAATTCTTTAGCATATCAAGCAGCTTAAATGCTGCTGGGTTTTTTTTTGTTGTTTTGTGTTATTTTTTTTTTCCTCTCCCCATGAAAGCCAGCTGATTTATTCAAACATTCTTCTGTCTACTGTGACTATCAAAATCTTGAAGTGCAATAACCAAACATTCAATTTCTGCATGACTTTCTCCCCCACCCTCCCTTTCCTTTTTTCTTTATACGGTTAATGATTACAGAAGCTGAAAAACACATTGAGTGAAACAAAATTAATTGACTTGCTTATTCACTCAATATCTTGCTGAGAAAAATGGTCTAAAATAATTACGTAGCAGATTACATTGTGTAAGTGCACACAGTTCTGATCAGGTTCATATTCTTACAGTGCTAACAGATGTACAAACACAGGTTTATACCCTGAATAGATTATAATCTGATATAACAGCTATGTACAGCAAGCAGTCATAAACAAGCAGAGGGAATGAAGTAATAAGGACAGGTAAGTGAGCAAGTACCAGCAAGGACAAGCAGTAACTATATATGCTTGTGATAAAAAGTAATGTTTCTTACAGTTCATTATGATATGAACATACTGGCAGCTGATATGCATCAGCAGCTCCCTCAGGGAAGTATCAGTTACCAGAAGTTTCTTTTAGAATTGCCACAGCTGCATACAGGGAGGAGAGAAAAAAGGATGGGATGTAATGTGGTTGTGATGATTTGTTCACACATGGAATTATACCATGGAAGAAAACAAAGCCTAAAGTAAGTGGGCAGAGAGGGGTGTGACATAGTCAGGAGGAAATACTATGAAATGTAGTATCGGAAGCATTTCATATCTGACAAGATGTGCAAATGGACAACCAAGACAGAAAACTCCAGAGGCAGAGGGTGCAGAAATGAGGCAAAAGGACTTGAAACCTTAGATGTGAAGCAGAGAAGCTGGGAGAGAACAAGCAAGGAAGTGCATGAAGACTGAAGTAGGGTCTCAAGCATGAAGCCCCAGATTTTATAATTTTTATTATTTTGTCAGGCTGTGGAGAAAGCCCCGTTTCAGAAAATTTCCAGTTGTGCCGGCAAACTATGTTGCTCAACGTGACCATAGCCTTTTAGATTTAGTATTGGATCCCCATGAAGAGTTCTGGGGATAACATAACCCAGTGGGTGGCAGCTATTTTGATTCTGAATAATGCATGTGGCCCCCATGGAACATTATGTAATCATGGCCATTACTCAGAGCTATCCTCTAAAAAAGGTCATTTAAAAATACACGAGTTAGGAGAAATAGGCATAACAACCTGAAAGGGAGGACATGCATAGACACACACAAAAGGATACTAGCAACCCAAAGCAATTGTTTTGTCCTGCCCTCTTCAACATGAGAGAACAGACTCTGCAAGCCCCTAGATCTTTGCAACAGGGAAGAGAAATATCACAGCTTAACAAAAATAGTTTCCACTTGGCTCTAACTCCACACTCAAACCTTGTGAGATTGGCAGCTATCTATATTCAAGTATATGCTGCAAGATCAGTGCGTACTTGAATTTTATAAAAGATGCTTTCCTTTATTTACAGATACCTCAAAACAAGTCTTAATTAATTATGCATAATTTCAAAACAAAACTGCCAGTTACATGTCAGGGTTGATATAAACCATTAAAACATTTCAACTTTTATCAACCACAGCTTGTTACAAGACTGCATGAAATCTAAATACTTAAAAATCACATTGCAAAACCGTACAGCCAGTCCTGTCTTTTCCTCACTTCTTACTCACAGACACTGTGTTTGTCAGCACTGACAGCCATGGCTATCAGTGCATACTCAAGGGAGATGAAAAAACCTTATTGTCCTGAAAATTAGGCCTTTTATTTGCTAGATTAGTATTTTCTTTTATAGCAAATCATTTGATAGTTCACACACATCTTCTATAGAAGGAGATTAATTAGATGTGCTATGCACAAGTTGAACACACAAGTTCTCTGCACACATCCCTAAATATACACCAATTAATATTTTCAACAAAATCCTTACCTTGATGTGTATGGCTCCTTCTAGCTCTATTCCTGGTATAAGTAATAAGCATAAGTAATATGCTGTACATGCTGACAAGATAATTCCTACAGTATATAATTTAATCCTCTAATAACAATTGTCTAGATCATAATTGCCAGCACTGAAACATACAATAATGATGCCTTGCTAGTTTATCTCTGTACTGAAGAACTTTTTCTGCTCTCCTCGTGGAAATGAATTCCCTGTCTGATACAGTTAAAACAATGTCTATTAATAAAGACAAGTTTGTGCTTTTAATTTTCCTGTTTAATATAGTAAAAACATCAATACTATTCACCTATAACAAACACCCAAGTAACTCAAGTTGCATGAAAACCACAGATGTGGATAATCAATCTTCAACGAGTTCATCAATTGCAGTAGATATATTCAGCTAATTACCAAAAGCAGGCCCATAGAAGAACAGAAAATAAAATACATGCCTCAAAATTCTTCTGCTTTCAGTGCTGCTATATAAAATTTTAATAGTATAAATTGCTTCAACCCACACACATTGTGGGTTGTACCATCTTACTTAAGAAAAAAAAAAGTCTCTACCCATCTTACCTTTGTCAGTCATTTCTAAAATGAAACAGAAACCCATTCATTAATCTTTCAAGAGATGCTAAAGATTAAAACCCATCTACAGATTTTAGTCTCTGTGAAAGTACTGCAAAAGCTTAGAAGAAAGACTCACCCTTGTTCTGTGGGGAATGCTGGCCTATTTCACAAGTGTTTTGTGGATATGTTTCGGTTTTTTTCTAAACTAAGGGGCACACACTGCTTCTTATTGAACAAATCATGGATAATCTTAAGTAAGTTATTTGTAGTAATAAAGCTCTTATTTATACAGGACACAGGCAGGCAAAAAAAGAATGGAGATCTATACCCACATTTAATAAAATTGAAACTAGAAACAACACTATATGTTGAACTTGGCCTCCATGGGAAAGAAATGAGCCGTAAGAAACAGAGCATGGAAGAGAGCATAAATATGAAGGAATAAGAGTAGAGAATCTTAAAATCTATGCTTTCACCTCTGGTGGACAGACACCTAGGCCCCTTTCAGAATAGCTGAGTGCACTTAAACTTCTCCTTGCTGTAAAGATGAAATTGTCTGTCTGATACCAACAAGTAGAAAGCAAATACATAGGGGAGGAATGCAAGAATGCATGGCTTCCAGTAGCTTCCACATAGTCTGACTTCTAAGGACCACTTAGAACAAAATGCACTTTTTTTTTCTATTAAGAAACCCTTCCTAGCTTTCATTTCCATTATCTGTCTTACATTTTTTCAGGGCATCTAGATTTTTGCTATCCTCAGTATGTTATTGGAAGAAGTTGTAACAAATGACTTGGAATAATGTGAATAAGTATTCAGTTTTTCTCCCCAGATTACAGACTTCCTAATTTATCAACAGGCCACCCTTCAACACTTACCTATTGGTACTGTAAAATTTAATTCTAATACTATTACTTCTTTAGGACTCATTATTTTAATATCACTCTAATTTTGCAGTCCTCCAGGTTGAACCCTTCCCTCAGTCAACTTTAATTTTCAGTCTATTCAACAATAACAAAAATATTTTCCAAGTCTTTTTCCCATTCTACAACTTCCTCACCCACAAGCACACAATACATCTAAATCTATATTTCACTTATAAAGCAACAAACCTCCAGAACATACAGATTAATTGTAAGAAATCCCTTAAAATTAAAAGTGGTTCAACTCTTACCTTAACAAAACAGTTGTGAAAAGAAGTTAATGAAGTTCTCTTAAGAGGACATACACCTTTTTATAGTAAGCACGTAGAAGGCACTAAGTCCAAGGGCATGGTCCTCCCAGGTGTTTTATATCACATCTTGCTTCAACAAGCTATTGTAACTCCCCACCACTATGTTGTTCTGGAAAGCTTCACACAGAAGTGTCTGAATTGCTCACAGGTACTCCTCATTAACTCCAAGAGACACAGAATTAAAATTGTAGGGACTTACTTGCCTTTTTATTTTCTCCTCATGTTGAGTTTTATTGAGCTACACATCCAGAAATGCCTATGACACTATTGGGCAACTTCAACTCTGTGTTAGTGAAAGCTGGTTTTAGGATTTTGTCTGGGTAGTGTTGCCAAGCATGTTACAGAATTTCCACAGAGAAAGTTTCTGGGTTGTTTTTTGGGGAGAGGGCTCTAGTCCAAGTGCAGTCAGCTTGAGGCAATTGAAACCACTGTGAAGGCTATCTCAAGTATCCAATTATTTCTATGATACTTTGTTCTGCAAGGCAAAGATAAGCTGGTTTTTATGTTTTAGACAAAAATGAATGCATAATTGGAAAAAAACATATTTATCCCAGCCTAAATATTAGTATTTTACAGTAAGCTTTAAAATACCTGCACAGACACTGATCTTCAGATCAGCATTCTAACACTAATCTTATGAAACTGTAGTGGATAGAAAGAAATACTTTTTCTTTTAGTTGCAATACTCTTTCAGGGCTATGAACGATCAGACATAAATCATTTATACTGCTTTCTTTTCACTATAATGTATCCTTGTGATACAGAAATTATTGAAATTGCACCTCTCTGATATAATTTCCCATTACGCAAACAATAGTTTCATGAAGTCTTCACTGTAATTTGAAAGTGTGTGTCAAAGACAAATAATAAATGACAATCTATTTACAAGCTTAATTATTTGAATAGTACACCTCATATTTTCTTGGTTAATTACTAACTTCTATACTTCTGTGTAATTGAAATGATAAAATTAAAAAAGAAAATAATAAAAGAAAAATATCCAGAGTGTCTGAAATCACCGTGTCAGAAATCATAAGCCTTTTGTACTTAAGATCAAGCAGCCTGTTCCTTAACAGGTTTTTTTAGAAACATCAAGAGTCTGCTACTGCAGACGCAGCCAGCAAATAAGAAACTTCTGAATTTGAAACTCAGGAGTGTCATGCTTCCTTCCAGTATTATTCAAATGGAGATTTGCCACAGTTTACAGTTTATAAACTAAATCCCAAGAAGTCCTACATAATCCTCATTTTTTTTTTCTCCTATAGCTAGCAAAACAAGTTTCAGTTGTGGTAATGTGGTTACAATCTATTTGTATATATTGTTTATCACAACAAATAGTATTTATAACAATGCATAGAGCAAGAAAACTACATTTTGCACTAGTTTTATATGTTTATTCTTGCTGAGACAGGAAGTCATTTACTCTGCCTTGCAGAACATCTAATCCTTTTCACCATTCAGATCCAACAGGATTTAAGAATGTACAACATGTCATGGGGCAGGACCTGAGAGCCTTCCAAAAAAACCCTGTCTCAAAAAGCTTCTGGAATTATTTTATCTGTTCTTTTTCTAACTGATAATTACTTATGTTCATATACTTACTTCAAAAAGACTGCCAAAGATAATAGACAAGTGTATGAAAAAGTGTATGAAGTTAGGAGAGATATATGATAGCTGTCTCTTTTTTTATAAGACTGTTCTGTACAAATGACAATTTCTTCACACTCAGCAGTTCAAACTGTCAGAGCTATATACACTTTATTTGGCCTCAGTATACTTATTCCTTCTTTCTCTGCATGTGAAATGCAAGTTTTTAAGGATGTAGACACACAGGAAAGGGAAGTGGTGCTTTAAAAAACCACAGCATCCAATGATAAAATCTCAGTCTGTGGGTCTGCTGTATTTGATGTGAACCACCTACTGTGCACCTCCTGTTTCAAACCTTTGGTACAGGTGTTAGTTAATTCTCTCTGTTGTGTGTAGTTTTAGACAATATTCTATTTGAGTTTGATACTTAATTTTGTATTCAATTTTCTAAACCATAGCACTGAGTATATTTAATTTGTCTTTATTTTCATTCTACTAAGAAACAGGTGTTTAGTAGGCAGAGGCTGTCTCACAAGGAGGGACAAGGAGGACAGTCAAATTAGTCTAACTTCCTTGTTGAACTGAAAAACAGAAAAAAAGAAGAAGGCTATAATATAGAGAAAAATCAAAGTAAAAATCCTAGTGTAACCTCAGTAAAGCAGCAGGTGTTTAATTGCTTAAAAAGAATTAGAAGGTGACAGACAACAGGTTTATACTAGGCTTTCCCAGCATGGCACAAAATTTTGAAGAACACCTTTATCAAATCTCTTGTGTCAGGAAGGCCAGTATTAAAAGGGAGAATGTTAAATTCTGAGCAGATGTAACAGGAATACACAATCCCTACGCCTTCAAAATGTAGTTTCTTCTATGAGACACATGCTGCTGCATCTCCATCCCATAGAGATTATCACATCCTATCCTAGCTCGCCTCAGGTCTGGACCTTGTGGCGTATTTGCTGGTGGTGAGGCAGTTGTGAGAGGAGCATGAGGGAGGAGGGCAGAAGACATCTGTCTGCCACGATGCAACAGGCTTGTGTCCTGCTGTTAGTCTTAGAAAATCATATTGTGCTTACTCTAAGCTATAATAGGTTAGGATCAGAACTCTAGAAATGGCACATTTCCAGCCATTTGTTCATCAATTGTTAAATAGTTCATCAGAAAGGATCCCAATACACACTATTCATGTTACATTGTACTTAGATTCTTCCAGATTTTGACGCAGAAATTTGCTGGGTTTTGCAGAAATCATTTTGGCTAAGAAGACTTCTAATTCCCACCTTCCTTTTTTAATTACTCATCACATTAAAAATACTATTTTTTACATAGAAAGTCAAAAACAAAGCATAAAACATATTTACATAATACTTTACATAACAAGCTCTTGAGCAATAAGAATATTAAAATTTCAAAAGTACAGTCACAGCAAGTGGTAGGCGAGCAACAAAGATAAATCAAATCCTGTTTCTTGCCACGCTGTGAAAAGATGGCTGGCTTTTAATCATCATGATGTGCCATATGTAAATTCCATCAAAGAAGAAGTTCGGTAAATGTTATATTTCATAAGGACAGGGAAGGAAGCTATTTATAAACATCAATTAAATGATATAATATAGTCTAAAACCGTTAAAAATAAACTATTAATCTATGTAGACATTACTCTCCTATGGAATAGTTTTTGAAACATATTTTATCAAATGCATTATTAACCAAGAAAATATTAATTTTTTTTTTTCTACTTAAGATCATTCTAACCTGCCTCATAATTTATGTGAGTATATTGTTCAAAAAAATAATTGACTAAGCAATCATAAACATAAAATCACTTTCTCAAAAAAATTGAGAATGTTTCAGTCATCACCTATATTTATATGCAGTCAGAAATCTCTACATGTATGTATGAACCCTAAATGCTAAGTCCTGGGGTTTTTTGCCAGTTTCAGGAGCCTCTGGAGGTGCAAATGTCTTCAGCAGGAGACAACACTGAGGCCTAACACTGTAAGAAATATATTTGAAAGCCACAATCGAGTAAAGAACCAATGACAATAGTAACAATATTATACTGGAATTGTAAATCACTTACATTAGAAGAATGAAAACTAATTTGAATACATTAAAAATCCTTATTTTTCACAAAATTCTTAGGAATGCTGTAACCATCTATGTCATAGTAAGTAAAGTTTTGGAGTAAAATAGATTATTTGCCCAGTCCCAAAAGAACGTGATAAACTGAGATTAGATCTTTAAGCTGTAAATAGTAGATCAACATTTTAAAATACTCGTTTCACACAGAAGAAGCTAAATACAACAGGTTTCAGTCAGATATTCTACAGCAAAGCATGAAGGATGCCTAATGACAGCTGGAAGAAGTCTTCTTGTAGTAATGGAACTGACAGGCTAACCACCTGATGCCCCAGGGAAGACTCAAGGATACAGTACTTCACTTTTCTATGTAAGAAAGACATGATGGAATTAATTTCTTCTCTGTAGACACGAGGCTTCAGAAACCAAATTTCTAAAAGCCCACAGCAAAGCATATGATTAAAAAAAAAACCCAAAAATCTGTCATGGTTTAACCCAAACCAGGACAAAACCACAACCCCCAAAAAACCCTAAAAACAACAAAAAGCAAAACAAAACAAACAAAAAAAACAAGACAAAAAAACCCAAAAAAAAAACAAAAACACCAGAAAACCCAAAAAACAAACAAAAAACCACCCCCACAAAAAAATACAAATGCAAATACTCCCAGGTTTTGAAGATATTATGTACTTCATCTATATTTTTCTCTATTAAAAAGTCAAATCTATTTCACAGTCTCACCAGAAAATTTAAAGAACTCTAATTGTTTTTCATGGCACAGGAAAAAATGTTTTCAGTTACCTGTTTAAAATCAAAAGTTTTATTTTAATGAGTTTTGTGAACGGAGAAAAAATATCTCCATATTTTCAGCATACTCAGCAATGTCTGTGTGGATTAACAGAGACCTGTCACATCTGCAGTATAATTAGGAGAAAATTAACACTTCACCTCGTTAATGTTTGTTGTTTTATTATAATTGGTTTTTAGATTGAATGGCAGGTGACATTTCAAAAGATTTAAATAAGGTAAGAATTAAATCAAATGAATACATTCCTTTTCCATAGAATAATGTCATTTTTATATAAAATGGAAGAGTCTGTAAATACAAAATGAAGTCAAAACAACAGATGTCATAACGAACTGCATTTCTTATATTTTGCAATATATGTGTCTATATACATACAAATATGTCATAGTGTAATATGTATAAGCAATCATGGCATGGAGCTCCATACAGAAAACTAAGAGATGGTGAATTTACAGAACTACCAGCTCTGACAAGAATAAAGAATAAAACACTGCCTAAACTGTATTAAAAAATACCACAGGAAAGTAGCAGTTACATATATTAAACAGCAGGAGTTTTAAGGCTACAGGCTACAATGTTGCCAGTGTATGCAGCAATACAGTGAAACAAAATAAGCTTTTTTTGTTAGTCAGTTACTGAAAATCTATTTGCCTACAATTGGTTTATAGTGCAATAGGATTTAGCTACTGTAATTTGGTGCTCTTGTCTACAAAAGAAAGGCCAGTGGTTTATATATGATCTGAAGAGAGCTATAACTTTAATATTAAAGATACACTGTAAAGATGGAAAACAGGGACTCTAATATACAGTATGAATTCACATAAATACAGCAGTTTTAGCCAGTTGGAGCTGAGCTGTACTGCTAACTGCACAGTTCTCACTTTGCACAGGGGATTCAAGAATTGTCAGCATTTTAATTCACATAGTTGCATAACTTAGAAAAAGACAAAATTCTATCTTCCTAAAGGAAAAGTAAAGTTGGGTAAAGAGACTATTAAATGCTATAGGAAGTTATAAAAATAAATAACATTTTTAGAAAGCAAGCTTTAGGCAGAGGAATAGCAAGAAGTGCCCACAACCACAGATTACATGCAGGAATCCTGGACTTTCAACAACACTTGTAGACCTGAAATCAAATTCTCTGTAGTCTTAATTCCCTCTGGTAGCAACTGCATTCAGCAACCACTGTGCATACACTCTATGCTAACAGGCTTCTTAAAAGTAAGACCTGAGTATATGTTACAATTTGCCCCATTAATCACCTGCTTTAAAAAGAAGCAATCTTCACGTCCATCCTTGTGGCAGAAGAGGACTTTAGCCTGTACCCCCTTTTTCTCAGTATTCCAGGAACACCACTGGTTTAGTAGTCTGAAGACTCACCAAAAAGTGAGCATGGAAATATTCTCCTTGAGGATATATATTTGACACCCTGAGTCAACCAAAGCAGAGGAATAGCAAACACTGAGTAGCCCCTTACTCCATTCTACAGTCTATCTGATCATACTACAACCTTAGACAGACATGTAGGCCAGTGCAGGAGTAAATGGCTTCTAAATCTCTACGCCAGCCTGACATTCTTTTCCAATTGTTCAGGATGTTGTGTGGTGCATTAGGTTAGGCACTTGGAAGTTGAAGTCCATGCTTGCTTCTAAATGTAACCATTGCTATAAATCATAACAGGTCCTCTCTCAAGAATGGTTACAGGGCTGGGACCAAAATCAGTCTTGCACATAGCACTGCTTTTTTTAAGGGTACTTCATGTGTGCACATATAAGCATAAATCCATGTACGCACACACACATATGTGTAAGATTATTTAAGTATTAAAATAATAGTTTGAAAATAGTAACTGAATGGGCTAGCACTAAGGAATCTGCTTATCCATTTGAGACAGACTGCCAGCTAATGCTTGGAAGCTCAAGAAAGTATCAGTATTTCTTGTATACAGAAATCATTGCTATTTACAAGAAGCATATGAAAGAAGTCTTCGGAACACAACAGGGGTCTTAGATCTGAACTTTAAAAACATGAACCTATCAGGAAGTATCACTTGAAGAACTCTTTTAATCTGCTTACAGAAATGTTAGAAGTGTTCCTGTGACACTTTGCCAGGCTTCCTTACAAAGTCTTTTCAACTTCTTTGGTATAACTGGTATGTCTCCATCAACATGGGCCTCTATGTTTTCATCCAATCTCACTATTACCTCCATGTTACATTTTCTCCAGTGCCTATTATTTCAGCTCTCTCTTCTACAGTGAATCTCAATTTCATTTCAGGTTTCTTCTCAATGAATAATGACTGGCTCTGTCTTCAAGTAGATATGTGAAATGTTTATTCTTTGTCTGTGTCTTTACTACTTTCTTCCTATTCCTATGAGTACTCACAACTTTGCATATTGCTTGCTCTCACAGAGTTAGTGGTCCTTGAAGACTTCAAATTTCTCTTTCATTTTTAAGGATCGGTATTCCACACACTTGCTTTTGAAAGCAAATTTTTTCCCTATTATTATTTTAATCCTTGTAAGAGATACGCAGTATCTCGAGTGTATCTCTATTAGTCCTAAGGAAAAAAAAACCCAAAACATTTGGTGGAAAAAAGTGAGTGTAAACAGGAAGGACAGGGGGAGAAAAATAGTTATATGTCAGCACAGTGGGAATAGAAGCTACAACTCTATTAAAGTCTTAATAGAGGTGTTTCTATTAAAATACTCCTTTGAGTGAAATTTTGCACTAATCTATGTTACCTTAGACTTCCCCTGCCTCCTCTCTCTCATCCAACCAATGAACCCTGGGAAAAATTTTAACCTCCTGTAGTGTAGTCAGCAATCCATCCCATGACTGATTGGCCCATATCAGGACTAAAGCAGACCCTGGGGGTCAGTAGCATGCAGCAAGGGGAATGTTGATACATTGAATCTGTGCTTGATAGGCAGACAAGAGAAAAAATTACAGACATGGTAACATGGACAACAGGCTTAGCTTCTATCACCTCTTCTTGTAAACATTCCCAAACCAAAATATTGTTAAGAGTTCTTTTTCATGAATTAAATGTGAGATGGGGAGATATATAAATTGTCAGTCTGAACAGCTCAACCTCCAACACCTTCTTCAACAGAAAAGCCTCAATGAGAAAATGAAGTAAACATCCTTAGTTTACTTAGCAAAAAGCAAACTCATGCTTCTTGCTTCCCCTCCTTCACCACAATAACAGACATGCACACAAAGGATGCTCATCAGTACCACCTATCCTGGTGGACAATAAGGGAGTGGAAAATCTCCTTTGTGAGGAAAGACTAAGGGAGCTGAGTCTTTTCAGCTTGGAAAAGAGGAGAATGAGGGGTGACCTCATCAATGTTTATAAATATGTAAGGGGTGAGTGCCAGGAGGATGGAGTCAAGCTTTTCTCATGGGTAACTAACGATAGCACAAGGGACAATGGTTATAAACTGGAACGTAGGTGGTTATATATAAATACAAGGAAGAAATGTTTCTATATGAGGGTGACAGAGCACTTGAACAGGCTGTCCAGGGAGGTTGTGGAGTCTCCTTCCCTGGAGATTTTCAAAACTCATATGGACATGTTCCTACCTGACCTCCTGTAGGTGACCCTGCTCTGGCAGGGGGGTTGGACTACATGATCTTCTGAGGTCCCTTCCAAACCCTAACTTCCTATGATTCTATGATATTCAAGTAGTTTAGACCCATAATGAAAAACAAAGGCCACTCAAGAACATACAACATTCATTTCCATTAGAGGATTTTCACTACAGGAATTAACTTTGTTTTCCTGAACAGACATGCTAAATCTACTATTACAAGGTCACATAATTTTTCCAGAGAACAAAGTTGGTGCTTAAGTTACCCACAACTATGTTTCTTTGATGGCTCACTTTCAATTTGCTTTTATCATTAAAGCCTGGTGTCAGCCTTAGTGCAGAAATAAATGACTTCATGGATGAGAGCTGAATGTTATTAAAACACGAAAGTATTCAGCTGTGGCAAAGAGGAATTCTTTAATTTACATGCACACTTCAGATCATGACAGTGCCACTTTTTCAGGTTTAGGTTGGTATCTGTCAGTGGTGCAGACACAGTCTGACCAATAAGACATGTGAGCAAATGTTTGTGCACTTCTGCGTATTCATATGGGCACTTTATAACCAAAGAAAGAAACAAGCACTAAAAGCAGCAAAGTATAAAACTTATTTTCTTTGTAAACCATGAAAGTTCTATGGTCAAAAAACAGGAATTGCAATGCACCAAATGGTCTGCATTTGAGTAATGAATTTCCTCAGTATTTCCAAAAATTGAAGGATGTTCTGCATCTCAGAAATAGAAAGCGACATAAACAACAAACAAGTCAGGAAACCAGAATGACAAGACAGGTGACCTCTATTAAAGCCAAACAAAGGTATTTACTAAAATCCTGTATTATTAGAGACCTCTTGACAATTTCACTAATTTGAATAATGCAAAAATTACTCCAATGAAAAATCTGATTGGAGTAAAGCTTGTTTCTATAAATCTCAAACAGTTCTATGAATGTACGTTTTCAATTATTTAAAAGAGAAACAAATCATTAAGCACATTTAAGGAACTTCACTCTGTTTTTTGTCAGGCTTTATCTTCAGGGGAAAAAAAAAAAAATGCTTCACAACAGCCACTTTGCTATGAGGTACTGGCAAGTCCCAGTAAATTAGGATGTCTGAATTCCTTTCTTCAGAATTACATATCTGCAAACAAGAATGACTTACATCCTTTATAATTTCTCAGAAATTACAACCCAACCTTCATCTTAATATATGCTTATCTTGTAGACATTCAAAATTTAATAAATCACAATTTCTAGACAATAATCTCAACTGAAAAAAGTACAAGACAGACAGATTCACAGTAAACACTTCATTTTTATATATTCATAGCATGTAACCATCTTCCTCACTGTTTATTGAATAAAATATAATAAAGAGCATGAGAAGAATCCTGTGTATACTTCATTTTCAGGGTATTAAATTAAGGAGCTGTATTTTTGTCTACTGATCCCATGATCAGAAGTTCTTAATACCCAACTTAATTTCAAATTGAACATTTAAAATACTAGCACTATTAAGTGTATAATAAAAAAAGTGATGCATCCTCTCTTTACGCAGATCACTTGAAAACAAGTTGCTTCCTTGGAATGCTTTGGTCACAACTGGTGCTGCCACTCATTCTCCTGAGTCATGCAAGCTGTGCCAACTAACACTAAATGGAATTTAGCCCTCTGAAAAAAAGTGATAGGCACTTTAGGCAGAAGCAATAACATTCAAAAACTCTACCAGGATTTTCTAAAAATATAAATAAGGTTTATGATTTTGTACTGAATGGAGAGACTTAGCAAAGATAACCAAATAGTAATTTAATTAAAAACACTACTTAAACAATGATTTTTCTCTTAAAAGCTTCTAAATGAAAAGGATTATTTACCTTTTAAGTAGCACCTTAAGGGAGAAAAGCTAGCTTTGTAATTTAACTGTGTATGACACATATGACATTCTTACAATACACAAGTGTGTATATAGTGACTAAAAAAAAAACCACAGAAAGTTATTCTTTCAACAGACTTGCATACCCAGATCTCCCAATGTTCCCAAAGGCTCAATCCCTTTTTTAAAGCCAGCTGCAGACTTTGCAAATCTCCAGCTTTTGGCAGAGTGGCAGAGGTTCATTTTCTACACCAAAGAAGCTAAGGTGGAAAAAAAAAAAAAAAAAAAAATTTGAATTTTGAGATCTCCAAGGAAAATCAGAGAGATGTCTATGCCATTGGGAGACAGAGGGTCTCAGAGACACTGGTTTATAAATCAGTTAGGCACAGGGCCAAGTGCTGCTGCAGAGCTGTTCCACTAAGATGACTGTGGATCTAGCACCACCCTTAGTTTCATCCTTAATTTTTAATGGAAAATTATGTGATAGTTGAGAATGTAAGTGCAAGGTACAGTGTGATGGGTGACCAGGAGACTGAGCGGGAGATTCCCAAGTGGCTTTCCTTGCATCTGCATCTATAAACTGACCACCACTGAATCAAAGACAGAGAACAGCAAATGCCCCATAAAGAGCCTGTACTAGTAACCTAATGGTTAAGAGAACATGCTGTTTTGTAGCATCTTAAATTTCAAATAAAATCACATATTATATTGAAATGTCTTTCCTAAATCAGCATGTACAAAAAGACAATTTGTATTTCTTTGCCTTCTCCAACTTAAGTTATTTTTCATTGCTGTTTCTTCCTAGTTAAGTCTGAATGTCATGGCACTTTGCCAAAGTGCATATTACATCGAAATCCATTTAGATGCATATTCTATCTAAATAGAGCACCTGAGGTATTTTGAGGTAGTTTCTTTACACAGATTATTACTATTTGGAATCCATATGTGCCTGTGCAAACATGCTTGGAAGAAAACAAAAAAGATGTGTGGCAAAACAAAGACTTTATATGTGGGAACAAATGTGGATCTAATACATCACTCAGGAGAAAACATATTATTTGTTTTTTGGCATAGGCTTTTTTACTCCTCTATAAAATAAATTTTCAAAAATAGTGTTAAAAGCAGCTAAATATATGGATAAGGCCAGGTAATAGTAAAGAGAAGGACGTCTGATTACAGAATTATAAATTAATTGTCTTTTAAGTATTTTTTTTTAATATCCCAGAATACACAATAGTGTTTACTGTGAACAGCTGTCAGCCCCTGACAGTTTGCATCACTGTAAAAAACTTTACTTCGCTTCTACTTGTTATTTCTAAACTGAATCACAGCAAAATGAAAATTACAGAAGAAGACAGGTTTAAGGATGCAACAGGTAAACATCTGCTGGACCCACAGAACCATGGAATGTCAGGGGTTGGAAGGGAACTCTGAAGATGATTGAGTCCAACTCCCACGCCAGATCAGGACCAAAACTAGGGCAGGTCACTCAGAAATACATCCAGATGGGTCTCCAGAAAAGGATACTCCACAACCCCTCTGGGGAGCCTGTTGCAGAGCTCTGTAACCTTTACAGTAGAGAAAATCTTCCTTTTCACATGTAAAAAAACCCCTGACTTTTATACAAGCTAGGAACCACCATGACATGTACCTGCATTACATGTTTAACTTCAACAGTTTCATCTCAGATCCAAGCCTTTAGTATTAGTGTCACCTGTCCAGGACTATATTATCAATGTCCAACATAGCTAGAGTGCTAGAACACATTATATTTTTACACTGAACCCTGTCAAACCAAGTATTTAAAAAAAAAAAAAAAAAAAAAAAAAAGTATATTTTATGACTGAGTGACAGTAATGGAATTTTTGAATAGTCAAATCAGGGGGAACAAAAAGAGCACTGATGAGAAGTTGATTGACTCAGATGAGGAAAAAGTTAGTTGACTGTGTTCCGCCAGAACTTCCTTTTGGTTCAAAACCCTATGATCTGGAAAGCAACAAATTTGCATTTACTTTTTAATGCATTAATAGCAGCTTAATTTTGAAGGTTTCTTGTTAAGTAACCCAGTTAAAAATTAATTGGTGTTTGATTGATATCAAAACAGTTTTGACTTAGCTTTCTAGCTTCATTTCTAATAAAATTGTATTATTTGCAAAGTCATTTATTTGTCTTTAATTATTGTCACAATAGTAGAGTAATTTTGCTGCCTTTTCTACTGAATAATGTGATTACTACAGAAATGAGCTTTGCTTCAGCTTACTATTGATTTGTGTGTACATGCATTAAGATTTTATGGTCTGCCATTATAAGCTAAAATATGAGATCATAATATCAAGGACACTGAAATGTGGCATTGCTTTTGCAGTAATTCTGAAGGAGGCGTTTGAATTACTCTTCTAGTAACCTAATGACTAGGTAAATGATTTCAGATTGCTTCCCTCACAGCATATATTTGCACTTTCATATCCTAATAATATTATTTACCGCTACACTACAAAAGATCTTATATTGCATAAGGGAAGGAGTAATTATTTATTAAAGCCACTCCATAATTACTAAATATAGTTTTTAGGGTATAATTATTTTTTTCACATTGTGCATGATGTAGGCAATTTGGAACTTGTTTTTTTCCTTTTTAATTGTTTGTCAATTCAGAGATGAATTTAGGAAATGTGTACACAAACTACCATACAAAAATGTTAAATTTTGAAAAATAAAGGATAAGCAAAAAAATTGCAAAACCTACATTTTTCTACATAATCTCTTATTTGATTCCACATGCATGTTTAATACAAGTGCATGCTTTAACAACTTAATTTTATACTACAGTCTCTGCATAACTCTCTCCTCATTCATGTCATTAGGCAGTTTAAGGGGGAAAAAATCAGTATGCTTTTAAACTGATAAATCCACTTAAAGTCCTAAATTTAATTTAAACCCTGAACTGGCAAGAAAACTCACTGACTGAAGGCACTTTATTTTACTAGTAAAGTCAAGTCTTCTGTTCATTTACTTTTTCCAAGACTAGGGATGCAGAGGTAAAAGGAAGTGTTACCTATTATCCCTATGCATTTTATGACAAAGAGACCAACCTCCATTCACAATGGGTATAGACACTAAAATACAATTTGCCCTAACGTAACCTCACACTTAAAAAGGCAGCTTATAGCATCGTAGTTGTATGTGAAAATGATACGAAAAATCAAGAATCTCTGCAATTCATGTAATAATTTACTGCACATACTGTTGTCACAACCTGAAACTGACTGAAAATTGCCTTGGAAATTATGGCTAATGGATTATAATAGCCTTTGCCACAAATTACTTAGAGTAGTTTTAGTTAAGCATAATGTAGCTTAATATAAACCCTATACTGCATTAAAATGTTTATTATTAGCTATTTCATCAAACTGCTCAGAAATCTCTATTAATCTTAAGAGATCCAAATAAACGTAGCTCTTTAGAAATTTGAGAATGTCTCTTTCAATGCAGGTGTGCTGGATTTGGCTGTGGTAGAGTTCATTTTCTTCCCAGTAGCTGGTAAGGGGCTATGTTTTGGATTTGTGCTGGAAACAATGCTGATAACACAAGGATGTTTTTGTTACTGCTGAGCAGTGCTTACAACAGTGTCAGGGCCTTTTCTGCTTCTCACTCTGTGCCATCAGTGAGGGGGCTGCAGGTGCACAAAAAGCTGGGAGGGGACACAGCAGGGACAGTTGACTCCAGCTGATGACAAGGGTATCCCATGCTCTATGGCAGCATGCTCAGCAATAAAACTACAGGGGAAGCTGGTAGTGGAGCTGCTGCTCATGGACCGGCTGGGCATCGGTCAGCTGGTGGTGAGCAATCTTTTTCATTTGCATCACTTGTCTTTCTTGGGCTTTATTTCCCTCTTTGTTATTTTCCTTTTCATGACAACTGTTGTTATTTCAATTATTAAACTGTTTTTATGTCGACCCCACTTTTACCCTGGACCAGCTGTGTGCAGCTTAATTTCTGGCTGAGGCTGAACAACAATAGATACGGTAGAGCACTATTTAAGCCCAAGAATATAGACCTTATTACTTAAAGCACATAGGTACTTGACAGAGAAGCAGAGTAAATGTAGGTCAAAGAAACTTCCACATGAAGCCTGGACGGAGCTCTGCCACAGTCAAACAAATTCTAGAATTTTTTACTTCTTCACAGAAACTTTAGAAAAATAAAAGTTTCAAAATAGGCATTGCAAATATACTGATGTGAAAATTCAGGGTGAAGCTAAAGACAGAAACAGGAACTGCAATATTGCTTTATACAACTTCCTGTGTTCTCTTTGGGTAAAACACAATTAGAGTTATTTATGCTAAAATCAGAAAAAAACCTTCAGACTGCATGCTGGTTAAATTGCCACCAATATGCAAGCAAACATCTACAGCTACCCAATTTTTTTGTCTGTGCTTGTCTTAAGAATTTTAACACTATTGAGCAGATGCCATCATTATGTGAGATGCTGTTGATTGCTGCAGCTTTGTCACAGAAGCCAGGATTTGCATACAAGTAATAGTATGCTGCTCCTTGAAAGAAATAACACTCACAAGTGGACTTATTAATACCAAGAAATATGGCATGCCTGCTGTGTAAACATATTTAAGAGCATTGCATTGTACAATATTCTGGTCTTAATATTCCAGTTTTAATATTCCTGAAGAATATTAAAGAAGCATTTTTAGCAAAAACTTTCCTTTGACTACTGAGATAGTTGATGATACCACCATTTTATTAATGCACTTATATCAACTAGCAAACACTGACTGACTTAAAATTATCTCTGTCTGGATTGTTTGCCAGCCTGCTTACATGCAAAATCAATTAAGCTACAGATTTCATGACCAGACATTTTTCTCATTACAACTCCTCTTTTGGTGTGGCAGGTAAAAACACAGTGACCAACTTTGGGAAATGTCTTCTATTTCTGTTGAGATACATGTTCATGCAATTTCATTCTTTCACCAGGGACAAAAAAGCATGGCTAACTGGAGGCAGGGAGAGATGGGAGATAGGGAAGAGGTGAAAGAAAAAAAAGAAAAAAGAGAAAAGCACGAATTGCTCTACAGACAGAAGAATTCTGTACGCCAACTTGTGGAATAAATCAGAAACCATTCTTACTGCCATCCATTTTAAATTTAACTATGTTTTGTACTATCTGCAAATATCAATTTGACCAGGGTTTCCAAACCTGCACTGCAACTTTACTACCAGTCATCTGCTACATGTAACATGCTCTAAGATTAAAACAAATAGCATGTTACATTTAAAATAAGCACATCTGCTGGCGGTACCTCACAGAACGACAGATGTTACAATACGAAATAACTATCAATCTTATGCTCATCTGATGTCACTTGTCAAGGCTTTCAAAACGCAGCTGGACAAGGAGAGACACCCTTATCCCAGTGCTATTCATGAGAGAATTCTGGGTGGTTTCAACTTCAGCTAATAATTTTGAAATCTCTGGACATCTTACAGAACTCTACCTTTACAAAGCCATTTAGATGCATCACAGCATTCTGTTCAGCAGTGAAGTATTGACACTCTTTACTTGCCATTGTGTAGCTGTAGGATATTATGTATCCCAGTATCCAACAGCACATATACTGGCAATGGAAAATCTCAGTTGCTGAAATGTGAATACAACATTATCAAGAATACACCAGCACTGCCATTCTTTCTAAATTTACATTTTCAAGATAGGATATGTAAATGAAAGAAAGATGTCTATGAATGCCCTGAGTGCTTTCAAAATGCTACATACTACTCTTGCTTGAAAACTACCGTATCAAGGACTGCAAAACTACCTGTTATTTGTGAGGAGGAAAAACAGGTATCAATTTTAATTAATTTTTCCAGGAAAATCTGAAAAAATTCTAGGTGACAGATATTCTAGTATTGAATCTTGGTGAAAACTACCACTGACCACTCAGCAAGAGGGAAGCCATTGTATTTTACTTCAATAACCAGGCTGATAAATAAGTTTCAGTTGTCTATTCAAAATACAAGATTCTTACAGGAGTTATATCACAAGTCAAAATGAGCACCAAGGATGTAAAGGGAAAGAAAGTTTGTTTGTTTTTTTTTTTAAATAAACAAATAAACAAATAAAATCTGAGCTGGAAACAGCTGAACACAGAAAACACTAAGGAACACAAGAAAGAATCTGGCAATTCCTTTTTTAACTGTGGTTTTTGTTTTGGGTTTTTTGAGACTTAATAGATTACAGCTTTTGCTAATAGAAATACTTCAGAATCTTGAACACATTATTCTACACAGTATTGCAAATATTTAGGAATATTTAGCAAATTGAATATTGCTAATTTTGAATATTGAATATTTAGCAAATTGTTGGTCTATATATACAATCAACAAGCAGAAGCAAGTATGGAGTATCCTGGCTATTTAAGAATCTTACTATTTTAATCTTTAATACTGTGAACTACCTGTACTTTTTCAGCTTTTGCATCAGACTATTTTTCACCTTTTTTCTTTATTTTTAAAAATTACTTCACAAAGTGACTGTATTATTCACTTTATCTTATTTTGCAAACATACAAAGATGCAAAATAGATCCAAGTATGGTAACAACATGAATCAAATAGTTTTCACAGAAGTAAAGTTGCACATAACCTAAGGAGACTAATGGAAATCAAATCTTTTACAGATTCAGATATGAAAGAGAATCTTATGTTCACGTACATGCACACACAATTATAGTTCCATCATAGGCTTCAGATACCTGAAATCTGTTACCTTGATGTAGTCTGATTATATTGTGAAACTTGATATTCTCTTACCTAGAAGAGAAAACAGAAATTGTTTTAGGTTAATTCACAGCATTGTTGAAACCATTTTTGCAAATTAAAGAAGAATGAACTACATACACAAGTTAGGTATATTATTTAGTTGTAAAATGGCCTTTCATATTAATACTATCCAAAAGATTTGACAGCATGTTCTAAATCAGTCTTATAATTTCCATTCCTTGGATACTCAAAACTGCATCTTTTCAGTCAAGTCAAGTCAAAAGCCCTATCTTGCACCAAAAATCCAAGATCCATGTTGGTATATGTTTTGGTATAATTCACATTCTCCTCTTCCAAACTTTGTCCAATGTGCATGGAACACCACTTGTACAAATGCACCTGCCTATACAATTTTTCTTGTAAACTATAAATTCAAAGGTAGTTTTTATATTCCTCACTCTAAACAGATTTTTTTTTTTTTTTAATGATACTACACCAATGACTTGGTGTCATTTTGTCTTCCACTTTCTTTTCTAATAACCATCCAGCAACGACAAATATACCATGAGATTTTTCTTGAGAGGTAGAAAGCACCTTGAAGCTCAAAGAATGTCTGAAGAAGTAGTACCTTCCATTTATACGGTGTATGAACTAGAAAATATGTGTATTTGCCAAGAAGCTGACCTTTAAAGGATACACTTTCTTTTAGGCAAATTAATTTTAACAATGCCAGCAACAGAGCAACAGCAAGTTCCTTCAACTGCTTGAACTATGGAATATATGGATTCCTAGGAGAACTGAAACTTTGATCCTACAAGCTGTCCAGCTTCTGTGCGGATTACTGGGGTCTCAGGCAAGACTACAAAATAGTTCACTTCTCACCAGAGCTCACCTTATGAGAAAAATAAAACTATGTATACTTTAATTTAGAGCTGTAGGCATAAACTATTACGTCTCACTGTGCCCTAAATATACACTTTAGGGTGAGGGAGATTGGTTACCAAAACAGATTACAAAATGCCACCATATTTATGTTTTTTTTCAAAAATTTGCATGAAATACTACCAAACTTTGAACTTAGTTTAACTTCTCATGCACAACACAGCAATTAATATGTAAACAGACAGCTAAGTTATGTCTTCAAGACACAAATGTTTAAAGGTAATTTGAAAACTGCCACCATCTTCAAGAACCAAATGCTTATAGATAACTTGAAATCTATCACCACAACCTCTCCTCTCTCAGATCAACAGAATGTGTTAGGCAAGATACTTCAACTTTTTTGTTTACGTTCACATTGTCATTGTCCTTTCATTTAAACTATGCTATGAAATGCATATGATGCTATGAAATCCTGTTCACCACTGCCTTGCTGCTGGTAGTTTTTAGTTCTGTTCACATCTCTTCTTCCTTATTATGTAGCTTCTCTGCCTAGTTAAAGATACACAGAATGTCTTAACAAGCCACCATTTCTCACAGAAGGAATCTAATGTTGACCAACTGCTAAGTCTGAAGGCTTTTAATACTTTCCTGTCCAACAGCATGATAGAAGTTTCCTTAACTATCCTGATAAACTATTACTATTTCTTATTCAAACATGCACTGTCATGGTTTAAGAGCACATAAAAAAGTGTGGAGACTAAATGAACTCTGATACGAAAGCACTTTCATCACAGATATACATGCAATTTTATGAATTGACATGACATCATATCCCACAGGAGAGACAGCAGTCTGGAAGGAAAGGGATGTGGGTCAAAATAGAAGCTCTGGCTACACTTTGTGCAGCCCAGGGTAGGACCATTCCTTCTCCCGTTTCTCTCTTCCCGACAATTTGAGGTCTCCATCATGTACCCCAAAAATCTCTCATCTAACCCCCAAACCTCTCCCTGATGGGTCTCCAAGAGCATCCCCATGAGTACCTACTAGGCATGACTTACTAGAAGTCTCTCTTGACACTAATGGCTGCTACTTTTTCTTCAGCATGGTTAAGCAAGTGCAGTATGGACACCCTGACTGGATGAAGCTTAAGCAGGTGATGTAAATCCAGGTTATGTAACTCCAGCAGGTGATGTATGGTGTAACTCCACACCACAGTCCTACAGGTCAGGTTGGGTATTGTCCCTGACATGACCAGCTCCTGTTGGCAATTTGCTCAACTGACAAATTATCACAGGTTTTTGCTACATTGGATGTGCTGCCCAGATGGGCTTAACACATTTCCATCTGTGTTCTTCAATACCACATATATTTCCCCATGCAGAATTGTTCATAATCCAGTTCCATTTTGTGTCCAATTTGCACTGCAGCTTGAGCACGTCCAGCATCATCCCCCTGACTCTGCCATCCTCACCACCACATCAACCTCATGACTGCTCCTTTTACCTCTTGTGCCATTTACACACCCTTCTTAGACTACACCCTCCTTGTATGGGACTGGGCTTCTGGAAGGGGTGCTGCTGGCGAAGACACCTCAGCCAGCTTTACCACTTTGTCCCACTCCCTCACTCATGGCCCCTGCAGGGGATCCATCTGCCCTCCTCCTCTTGTTTTTCTTCTCACCCCCTGGAAAAGGAAACAAGTCCCCACTATCCTGAGAAGAGGAAAAATCAGAAGTCCCTAGAGCCTTTATGCCCAGACGGGAGCAATTTCACTGTTTCCCAGGTTTTCCAGTTTCTACACTTTTTTCTAACACAACTCGAGCTGCAAAGGCACAACCCCACATTGAGGCCTTCCATCTGGGGATAAGAGGATTCTTCTTTCTCCTCCTCTTTATCTTTGTGCCCCAAAACTTTGCTAAGTCTTGTCCAGACACTAACCATTCAGTCTTCGGAGCTCACCCCAGTGTTCAGGGAGGGCTATGAAGGCCCCCACCTCACCAACAGGCTCGGGCTTACCCTGGGGATAATCAGGACCCAGGGCAACAGCTGCCACAGGCACAGCCCCACTGTACCCCCAGCCCTGGGACCTGAGGCCTGCCCTCCCCCATGCTGCTTTGTGGCTGAGGCACAGAGTGGCTTGGCTTCTTCACACCCCATTGCCCTGTGGCCTTGTCCACCCACCTTGGGCCAGGAAAGGCCGCCTGTAGCAACAAGTCATTGCTCCAAGTCAATGCAACAAATTAAGAGATTCTATTTAGGAAACCACCAATCTATCAAAAAGAAAAGAGGATACACTGTTCTCCCTGTTGTTGGACCTGAACACTGCCACCGGATTTGAAGGATTCAGTGAGGTAGCAATGCTGGGTTCAGATCAGCAGGGAGGCTGGGCAAGGGCACCCAGGCTGTTGGCCACCCCACTGCTTTTGTTGTCCTGGCTCAGAATCTCTAACACAGCCAGCAAGCATAGGTTGCCATTTCTTTCAACACCAGCAACTGTGTATCTGCTTATTTCTTTCATCCCTCAAAAGATGAAGTTTCTTCACAAACTGGTTATGTGGGCACACACTGACCCAAAACTATTTGGTGACATTACGCACTCTAAACCTGAATCACTTAAAAACTGTTTTTGTTTTGTTTTGTTTTTTAACTGGATCATGTAGACAGATCTGGGTTAGTTTCTAGTAACAGCAAAGCTTGAAATGGCACAACAGAGAGTATGATAACTCTCAGTGGGGAAAGAAAACCAGCTTTGCTGGCATAGGAACCCAACCTTTTCATTAACCTAATTCTCTTTATTCATTAGGCAATCTAAATGATTTTGTCAGTAAATGGATGTGGGAGAGGAAAGTTAAATTTTCTCCTGTTATTTAAACCTGTGGAACAGAACTTTCTTTAAAATCACTTCTTTTCTTCTTCCCTCTGTTGAATTCATAATTTTTTTTTAATTACTACTGAAGGAATACTTGTTAGGAACATTTTTTTTTCTAAGGCTACTTTTTTATATTTTTCTTGATAATTGTGATTAAGAGGTCGGGGGTAAGTGACATTCTGGGGTGGCAGGAGGGGGGAAACAGGAAACTTTCACAATGGTTTCTAGTGTTCGTTTCTATCATTTTATTCTAGAGAAAGGCTGTTTGACTTCATCCACATAACTTTCAATATGAACTTTATTACACTGGAAGAGTTGTAGAATATTCTGACATGAACATCAGCTGTTAGGGTTTTTTAAAACAAAGAAGTATTTTCATTTTAAAATGCTGATGGATTTTATTTAGAGGTTGCTAAATATGCTACTATGAAAGGGGATAAAAGAGTACAATAATCTGAAAACATTTCAAGATTAAAAAATTCTAAAATATTTGTTTTTCTCTCATAGTATCATAGAGTGGTTTAGATTGGAAGTGGCCTTAAAGATCATCTTGTTCCAACATCCATGAATGGGCAGGAACACTTCCTACTAGATCAGGTTGTTCAAAGCTCAATCCACCCTGGCCTTGAATAATTACAAGGAGAAGGCATCCACAACTTCCCAGAACAATCTGTTCCAGTGTCTCACCACCTTCCCACTAAACAATTTTATCCTCATGAAAATTGAGGTTGATCTAAATCTACCCCCTTCCAGTTTAAATTCATTACTACTTGTCCTATCACCCCATGCCCTATGTATACAGTCCCTCCTCAGCTTTCTTGTAGGCCCTGAGAAGGAACAGGAAGGCCACTAGAAGGTCTCCCTGGAGCCTTCTTTTCTCCAGGTTCAACAACCCCAACTCTCAGCCTCCCTTCATAGCAGAGGTTCTCCAGCCTTCTGAAACAAATTCAGCAAAATGACAATGACTGAACAAAATGGACATTGCTGGAATGTTCAGATGTAATCTTTTGTCATGTTACTTGGCCACCCTGCACTACTACAAACTCTTTAAATGTATTATGTCACATCCACTAATACTCATAATGACCAAGAAGCAAAGGTTTGTTTGTTTGTTCCCAACAAGATTCTCCCCCTCTCACAAGATATTCCCCTGTGACTCTGCTCTTATGAGACCCCACCTTGAATACCACATCCAGTTCTGGTGTCTCTGCCATAAGAAGGACATAGATCTATTAGAACAAGTCCAGAGGAGGAACATAAAGATGATCCAAGGGCTGGAGTACCTCTGCTGTGAGGAGAGGAGGGAGCTGGGATTGTTCAGCCTGAAGAAGACTCTGGGGAGACCTTATAGCTGCCTTCCAACACCTGAAAGGAACCTGCAAGAAAGCTGGAGAGGGAGCTTTTCACAAGATTGTCCAGTGATAGGACAAAGGGAAATGATTTTAAACTGCAGGAGAATAGGTTCTTAGGTAGAAGTTCTTCAGTACTAGGATGATGAGACTCTGGAACAGGTTGCTCAGAGAAGCTGTGGATGCCCCCTTGCTGGAGGTGTTCAAGGCCAGGCTGGATGAGGCTTTGAGCAACCCTGTCTAGATGAGAGGCATCCCTGCCCATAGTAGGGAGGCTGGAGTAGATGATCTCTAAGGTCCTTTCCAACCTAAGCCATTCTATGATTCTATGAACAATCCTCTCTAAATTTGTAAAAAACCTGACTTGGTATATTCTCTCGAAGCGCTTTATGTTATTGGTTACTCTACAAGATACAAATAAAATTGCTCTTTGCATCCTATACAGTCCTTCTAGAATATAATTACCAGAAATGCTCATGTTCCACCAACTTCTGCAGCACACCAGCACCTTTCCAACAGCATCAAAACTGCCATGTCAATAGCCCTACCAGTGGCATGTTAACACCCGGACAGTATCTATCTAAACCACAGCTGCCAATGGTGGTGAGTCTCTGGGTACTGCCATCAGTGACACATCCTTACAGGAAACATCGAAGGGAACTTTCATGATGGATTCATACCAGGGCAAGCAGCACAGGTTCTGAGAAAGGATGATTTCACTACCCAAAAGTACTGATAACCTAAAGTGCTGTCACAACTATACACATCCTCCCTATTCAAACAGTGGTCATAGCATTTGTATAAGATGTAAAATACAGAAGCTCCAGAGAAATATTCTTTCTATTGAATCCCTTCTGCCCTTCCTTTTGTATTCTTCCTATTAAACTGCAGAATCAAAAATCTTAGTATTTCAGGTATTAGTATTATTCAATTCTTATTAATGACTATCACAACTGCAGTCATATACACTGTCATGTCACGTGAGAGAAATTTTTAAATGGTGTTTACAAAAGAGAAACAGATTCTAAGAGTGTATGTGGGGATATATTACATAGATCTGAAATACAAAAACATCTGCAGCTTTTAGTAGCCAGGACGCATATTATAGAAAGAAAAAATAATTAAAGCATAGGATAGAGTATTATACCCTATATTTTCAGCTGAGAAACTGAGCAGCAGATGTTGGCGAGCAGCAAGTAATTTAGACAAAATAATTAGTAAGGAAAGTGTTTTAGTGTGGGATAGTAAAATGACAGTGATGTGCTCTTATTTGACACAATCAAAGGGAACACAGAAAACTAAACCAAGGAAGAATTCTGTCTAATGTAGACTGAATAGGAAGAAAAGAGAAACACTAGAGATTTCTATAGATATTTAGAGTTAATGTCTTTACAATTTAAAGGGATCAGAGCTTTACAACTGAGATGTAAATTGAAAGTTAAAGGTTTTATGATCATCCATATAGGAAAAAGATGAGATCAGTAAATATCTGACCAGTTAGCAATCAACATCAGTGCTTAGGGCATGGCACAATATAAACTAGTAGTCCTGAATAAACAAATATATTGTTCTTAAACCCATTTGAGAAAATCCTTTACAAAATACTCCATAGTAACAAAACTAAACATCAGTTTAGTTGTTATCACCACTGATGAAACAAACTACTACTATAAATCACAATCTACTCTAAATTACCTCCCCTTCACACAGATGCTTTAAGATCTTAAACCACATCATTTTAGATATTGAATGTTAGCAATCTCCTCCTTGATTTCTTACCATAGATTAGTACTTTGAATTCTAACCCAGAAGACAAAAATAAATATTTTCACCTTCACAACAGTTGTGCAGACTGCATAGATAGCAGACTTGATCGCAGTTCCTGGGCTAATCAGGTCTGCTTTTATCATATGAATCCTCCTTGAGCCTGACTTTGGGTTGACTTTGAAATTTATGAGCTGAAAAGCAGCTAAATTAAGCAGAACAAAACAAGCAAATGACAGCTAAAAAAGCATTAGACCCAAGTCTATCCATTCAATTAATTTACAGCTATACCCACTCTTCTGTTTAAGTGCTTTGTTAAACTTTGACTGAAGTACCATACGACTGAATATATGCTATGCACAATAA
Organism: Florisuga fusca; assembly: GCA_038090715.1. NCBI lineage: Eukaryota > Metazoa > Chordata > Aves > Apodiformes > Trochilidae > Florisuga > Florisuga fusca. The sequence goes on along the minus strand of JAAWXA010000004.1, from coordinate 37,963,422 downwards.
TGAGCTAGATGTCTGAAATAAAGACAAAATAGAAAATTCTGCAAATGACACAATCAAAAATAAAATCCCACTCAAACTCCTACATTTTTAGTTTTCTTTTCAATGTCTGCATTTGCCCTTTACTGGCAATTTTCAGCTTTGTATTTTATTAAAAAAAAATAAAATCAAAGTAAGACTTATAAAGAGGCAGTAAACTACAGAAGAACTGAAATAGGGAGCAAATGTACAAATTATAAAAGTCTTCAAGAGAAAAAGGCATTTGAACTGTGGGATATCGACAATTCTTCTGTCTCATGATCATATATGATAGAACCCATCAACCCAAATAACACATGAACTCAATTTTAATATATGAAATCACTTCCAAAGAGTATGTCTTTTCAACCTTTCAATTCACTTTTCCATTTTAAACATCACTCGAGATGTATACTGATGAAAGAAGAACACCAAAGATTGGTATAATGACTACAGACTTTTTTTTTTCCAGACTTTTCTAAAAATCATTGTGAATATATGTCATCAGTAGAGATAATAACTACTGTAGCCACACAGTTCTAATAGAGAACCCACAGTGAGAACTAACTTCTAACTTCCCAAAGCTAGCTATGAAAAGAGTAAGATGAAATGTGCTCAGAAAGTTTGAAGAAAATCATCAAAAGGCCTCTGAGAGGATGTTTATGTAGAAGAGTGCTGATCAGTCTTGAGTCCTTTAGAGACAAAGATACTTTGCTTTTACTTTACCAGAAAGATAGACTACAGTGTCTATACATTATACACTTCAAATTTACATAGTGCAGGAGGAACATTCATCCATACTTCTCCAGCTGTATTACTATTGACAGAGTGAACATATGCCACGCATCCGGCTTGCAACTTCTTATAGTGAAGACTAAAAGCAAATAAAAAAGAAGTTTGTGTTGTCTTTGTGCATCTTAGAAGAAAAACATAACATTCTACTTAAGTCCCCAGAGAGCTCCTTGCTGTTGAGGACAGACTCTTCCAGTAATCAAGCTAATTTAGTAAAAAAAAAATAGCTTATAACTTTGTGAAAAATATAGCTGCAGCATGTTAGCTGCACTGCTGCCTCTTGCACAACCTAGCCATCTTTGTTGCCTGCTGAGTTGGTATGACTGAGTACACTTCACTTTGAACACAAAAATTAAAGATCTTGAGCTAAAGAACTTCCAAGAAACCCATTCAGATGCAGATTTTTTCAGAGGCATATCTGTACCAGGTCTGGACAAATACTTAGGGTGACAATAAAATATGTCTTTTGATACAAATACAATCCCACTCTCAAGCTCCAAATCATAGAAGCACTAGAAAAATTCAGAGAAAACAATGAGGGAAATATTGGCAATATTACTCCCGAAATAGCTGGCTACACATTCTGATAATTGCATATTTTAATGGGATCACAGTGATTAAAGGACGCTGAGCACTTCATGAACATAATCTTGCACAGCACATCCCATAACAAAATCTTATTTTCCACAATTTAAATTTAAGCGGTGACAGGCGTAATTCTTCTTTAGAAAATTATTTTCTGACAAGTTTTGAAAGCTCAAATGCAGATGTACTTATCTGTCCTCTAAAGCCAAGATAAACAACAGCACAAGCTTTTTTACATGCATGGTTGATTTTCAAATCATGCCTTGAAACAAAATAATAATTACATATAACTAGAAACAGAGAAATGTCCTTAATTCACATTACTGACAGGAAAACCATTGGCAATGACAATCTGAAAAAAAAAAAAAAGAAACAAAAAACTTTGATGTATGCATCGTGAAATATGTTTTGCACTTACAGCTTGACTTCAGCTAAATTTCCATTACATATAAAAATACATCATTAGCTTAATAATCAACTTACTATGTCACAGTCTTATAAGACATGTTAGTGGATATCAAAGCAACATATATTTTGGTTAAAGGCTATAAAGAAAAAAGAATAAATTCAGAGTATTTTTAAAGCATCTGACAAATTCATGTTTTGTTTTGATTTGGTTTTGTTTTTGTTTTTTTAAATGCTGAAGTCATAGCATAATATCTAATATGTCCACCACTATTGGGATTTTTCTCCATCCAAATTTTACTCTTTTTCTGTTACCCAGATTTTTTATCCTGACAGATAGGCTTCTAGTCTTGTCCCTCAAAGCAAGAAAGGTCAGATGCACAGTCTAAATTGCAATTTAAGGTAACAGCCTAATTTACGTATTTACAGATGCCAGTAATCAAAAGCTTGGAGTGGGATTTCTGATATTTTTATGCTTAAATAGTAAGATGGGCAGATCAGAGAATTACAGGTTAAGAAAGCTCTGATACATTGACTAAGCAATCATATATTAGGTCTTATGCCATGAGTACCTCTGGAAATAATGTAGAAATTTAAATAGTGATAATTATTGTGTCCCACCTCAAAACTGAAAAAAACTTACTTTGGTAAATGGTAGCTAAAAAGTCTGTATATTATTTCACATTGCAGACCATACTTTGTTTATTGTAAGAGCAAAGATTAGAAAAATAAAAAATTAAAAAAAAAAAAAAAAGCAGAAATATGTGTGAGCTAGATATAGACCTGGATTGACATGCTACATCAAGACAAAACCAAAACAAAAACAAAAACACAGAGAAAAACTGTGGTGGGTCGACCTTAGTTGGATGACAGACACCCCACTGCTCTCATTCACCTTCCTCAACAGGACAGACAGGAGAAAATAAAAATGCTCATTTGTTTTTTGGCCACAGGTTAGACAGACTTGACTTGAGAAAAATTAAGTTATTACCAGTTAAAATAGATTTAAACAATGAGAAACAAACATAAAAACTGAAACACATTCACTTCTTTATTCGCAGTTCCTCTGCCTCCCCCCCTGTACCTGAGCAGTGGAAGAAGGGTGGGAAATGGGGGCTGTCCTCATTCCATAACAATCCTTTCTGCCACTTCTTCCTGCTCACACTTTCCCTCTGCTCCAGCATGGGGTCACTTGTGGATGCAGTGTGGATACCTGCTCCATTACAGTCTCTCCAGAGGCCACAGGGGATCCCTGTTCAGTTACCTGGAACACCTCCGCCTTTCCTTCTCTTACCTCAGTGCTCACAATGCTTTCTCACACTTTCCTCCTCACCACCAGGCAGTGTTTTTCCCTGCCTCACCCCAAGGCCCCGACATGGTGGCTTCAGGCCCCATCTATACCCGGCAGGGTGTTGGCTGGAGCCAGCTGGAACCACCCAGGACCGGCACTGGGCAGCCCTGGGCAGAGCCCACAAGGGCCCCTGCAGCACCAGGGTACCTAAACCTGGTCAACAGCCACAAATTAGCTCCGTAACCTGGACTGTCAAAACTGCAAAGATCCCTTGGAAAGCTGGGCAGCAAAGTCTATTGTAGTCTGTAAATGGGCAGATGTGGCCCATCTCAATTTCTCTGTCAGCCTCTGTGCCCAATTTAGGTACTCTAAGTTAGTGCTATGAATGATACTTCATCATAGAAGAAGGCTAAAGCTTGCTATTTATAAAGCATTTTTCTTTAATTAGAAAGCATTTTTCTTTAACTAGACCTCTTCATTTTAACTGAGTGAATTACAAAAGTATGTGTATGTGAAATTTCTATCAATAATATTAAAGAGATAAAGGAAGAAGTCATACCACGGGTGACACAAAAGTGTTTCGTTAGTGACATACAAAATAATTGATTAGGTTTCTCAGCTTCTGTTGCTAGAAATTCTGATGCATTCCACTAGGATTACTAGTTAGCTTTCATTTCCTTTCAACTTTTGCCTCTGGATAAGCTCAACTATTCTCAAGAAGAAACACTGATCAAGTACATTTGTCATGCGAACAACTATAATAAGGTAATTCATCATAGTCTGTCAGAGTCTTATTCCAGGAAGACTGCTACATTTTTATCCTTACTTAAAAATCTGCTGTCACTCCTGCTGAAAATTTTGGTAGACACTTTGGACATGTTTAAAAGCCCTTCCAAACTGATAGTGGCAGATAATTAAGTTATCAGCTATCAGTCTTTTTTCACTCTCTGCAATGTTTATGACACCATGAACCTTTCTGACTGGTTTAATCTGACCTGTTCAGAGTGTGTGATCCCTTGTTCCTTCCCTTTTCCCTTCTTCATGCTAGCCAGTGGCCAATGTAATTCACTACAACAAATGAAGCTCTTCTGGAAAGTCTAATTGAGCAATTTTGTTTTCTTTTCAAGGTCTGAACTCAACCACATCCTGCAATCCATTCTTCTGCACTGCAGTGGTAAAAGAGTGACTTGAAAGCAAGGCAAGCTAGATTTTAGTTTTCCAACCAGAAGAATAAACCACCAGTGGCTCAGAGTTGTGTGTGGGTGAAGGTGGGAGTTGTGATTTAGGCTGTCAGTAATGCTTAACTTTTCTGTATATCCTCCAATCAAAATTGAACAATTTATTTTTGTAAGCTTGGCACTTCACCACCATGTTGGATGCAAAATTTTATGGATTCTAACTGTATTTTTGCTTACAGTTCTCTTACATTATCCTGTGGATATTAATATTCTTTTCTAAAATAAAAAATCTGTTTTTTTGGTTTTTTTGTTTTTTTAACAAGAAGTAAAAAGGCATGCAGTTTTAGCACTTGTGAACAATCTCACAAATGGAAATGCACTGAAGTAAAAAAAGACTGGAAAAGAAGCAGGTTCTATTTTCATCTTCCCAAACAGTATTAACAATAGCAAGGAGAAAATTAACTCAGTCTCTCAGATCTATTGCCTTGCATACAAACACAACGGGGTATAGTTTTAATCCTTGCACCTCATTCATCAGCATCTTTTATCTGAGACTTTTCAATATAGCGATGCAAGCCTAATGACAAAGTGATCTTAAAAAGCTAGAATCAATTTCCACTTCAGTCACACATGTCAAAAAGGCAGGGACAGAATTAGATCTGGTAAGCAAAATCAAAAGCAACAACAGTTAAACATTCTAGTAGATACATGCAATAGACTTCTAGCAATACCATGCAATCTATGTATAATCGGTTTATTAACAGCATTTCAATAATGAAAGACAAAGCAGAATAACACAAGGTTTATCCTGAAAAGAGGTTTTATCAAGTGTGAAAGACAGAGATCTAGCATCAGAAGATAAATGAGCACTATTCCTAGTATCATGGAAAACAGTTCTAGGTGAAGGAAGGAACATTCTTAATCTCTTCTATTACTAAGTCTTCTGTAGGTCCTAGATGAAAACGACACATATTACAACTAAAAAGTCTAGGCATGCAAGAAGCCAAAGCAGTCTGCAAAATATTACACCTTCCAAGATTTGTATTTGTCTCATAGGGAAGAGATTAAAAAAAAAAAACAAAAAACAACAACAACAAAAAACAAAACAAAACAAAACAAAAAAAAAACCAAAAAAACCAAAAAACAAAAAACAAAAAACAAACCAAAAAAAACCAAACAAGAAACCACAAGCAACCAAAAAAACCCGCAAATCCAGAAATAGACTAATACACTCAAAGATTTTCTTGTGATAGGAATTAAGAACATTTGTAACTATTTCACATGGATTTACAGTTTCTCAAGTTTGGTCATTGAGAAGATTTGAGGAAAGGGACATACAAAGGTTAAAGAAAACATTATTAGTAGTATCAATATTTAAGCACAATATATCATGCTTAGTCCTTGTTCCCAAGCTTTTTACATAAGTTACACATAGGGTCGCTTCTAATCGTGACTGAAGAGCTACAGAAGCATTTCTAGTTAAGATCCTAAAGCAACTGCACATTGAAGAATGCGGCTCATGTTGCTTATATTAATTCTAAATCAATGTCAAATATAAATTACTTCATCCAGCACTTAAAAGTTTGAGGGATAAATTTTATTTCAGGGCATCAGCAGAACTTAGTCTTTCCAGCCAGTATTTCCAGTCTTTCTCTGTTCAGTTTCATTTCCCTAAAGCAGTGCTAAAGTGTAAAAGAAGAACCAAGAGGCCTCTTGGTTAGAATTTATCTGGCTCTGGAGAACCCAGCAGAGACAGATCTGCATCAGCAGACAGGTCTGATTAGGTGCTCTCCACAATCAACTTCACCATCACTCTCCCTTGCCCACACAGGAAATGTGAAAAAGAGAGCTGCTTATATCTGATGTATATATTATATTGTATGCATTACTTAAGAACAGTAGTGTGACTAAGAAGACTGAGAGGGGATCTAATTAATGTTGTGTAGAAATATATGAGGACTGAACATCTAGAAGGAAGGGAAAACCTCTTCTCACTTGTGCCCTGCATTAGGATGAGGGGTTGATTCAAGACAGCACACAAAGTTCCACCTCAACACAATAAATTTCTTTATTGTGAAGGTTACAGAGCCCTGGAACAGGTTCCCCAGAGAGGTTTTGGAGTCTCCAGAGCAAGACTCCTCTGGATGAATTGCTGAGTGATCTGCCCTAGTTTTGGTCCTAATCTGGCAGATGGGTTGGGCTCAATGATCTCCAGAGTTCCCTTTCAACCCCGTGATATTCTGTGATTCTGTGACTGGCTAACTCTCATGCTAACTTTTCCCACGTTTCTTTTCCATGTTTTCCTACCACAGACTCCACACCTGGACCACTGCTTGCCCATCCTGTGATTCCAGGCTTGAAGCAAACAGATCTGACAAACAAGCAGATGTTCTAAATTTCAGACTCTCTGGTTTTCAGGTCTCCCCTATCCCATGACCAAATGCACTCTCATACTTCCCTCCACAGAGCCACTCAATAGGTCAGGAAAAAGTTCAGAGGTGCAAATGAAATCATCCACTGAGTCAGTGTAAATGGCCTTAGCCCAGCATTTTCCTTTAAAAATGGCAGTGCATATCATTTGCATTTCAGAGATTTTCTGACTGGTTTCTTTTTAATCATCTAGCTGCCCTTACCAGTCACAACTACCATGTGCCAGAGGCAGCACTAAGAAACAGAATCAGTAATTTCAGGGAAAGTTTTCAGAAGACTCTAAGAAGAGCTGAGTGATCATATTCCACCTGAAGACAATATCTTATTCTAATTTATTCATATCCTGAATAGAAAATCTAGCTTCTACTATGTTGTAACTATTTAGTATTAGGAAAACCTTATTACTCAGATGGCTGTTATGAAAACTTGCCATGACTCAAGCGAAGGAAAAACTGGACTACATACAACGAGTCAGAAACGAGAAGAATCCCAATTTATGTTTTCAAATAACATTAACTTTTGGTGTAAATGCCATATCAATGTTACAGCAGAGCCAAGCATACTCCTTATTGCCAAAGGGATCTGGGGACCATGACAACAAATTTCAGGACACTGGATTTTAAACAGGAGGCACTCTTATCTCAAAACAATCATTCTATCCAGGGAGTTATAAAGACAGCCTAAACAATGTGAGGCCATAAAATGTTTGACCTCTTTCTTACAAACCAATAAATCAGGGTGCCAAAGTAGCACAACATTATCAAACTGATAAAACTATGAGACTGATGAGAAGGACTCCAAATACAACTGGGAAACATTTAATTTCATACTTCCAGGGGGAATACTCGATACTACATAGATTGAATTCCTATTCAACATTACTTTGTGTGCGGCCATCATTAGTTTTAATTATTTCTGACATTTTGTCTATCATACTGGGTCCTTGGAGAAAAATAATGAGTCTCCTCATGTGAAAGGTGAAAAGAACGAAGATGATATTAGGATGCCAGAAATAATTAAACCACATGATCTTGCTAACTATAAACGCCATGAAGGATCCATTAAACCACTTGCAACTACCAGTGTGACTACAGAAATCTCCTCATTAGCTATTAAAGCCAACGAGAAGCATCTTAATTCTAGGATTTCAATTTCATTAGTTGATTGTGTATTCTTGTTCCAGATTTAATATCAGCAATTGTCTATTGTCTGATAATAACGAGTATGTCAGTAGCAGTCAACTAATGAGGGTTACTTACCTGAGGACCTGAGCCCAGTAATTTCCTAACTGTTTTTTTTCTAGTGGTTGGGAAAGTATTTTGTTAAAAGACATTTTTAACCTTTTCCTGAAGGTCATGTTTGTACTGTAATAACTTACTCAGCTTTTTGGAAAGAATATACCAATCAGTTCAAATCAAAAGCTTTGGTAAGTACAAATCACACTCTCCCTCTTCCCAGCTTAGTGCGAGAAACAGTGCGATACTCTCAAGAAAAATTAAGGAAAGAAGTCTAAAAGTTTGTTGTTTTTTATCTTAATAGAATTTTACAAGAGCAGTGAATGCTTCAGAAACTAAGGAGAAAAGCTAATTGACAGAAGATTGTATTTCCATATTCAGCAAAGTAAGCAGAGATAATTTATTATTATATTAAAAACTATAATTCAATGGGTAGAGGCACAAGACTGCAAGAATAATTTTAAATACATTTCCTCTGAAAAACTTTGTTTTATGAAATATTAACATATCAATAAATTTCATAAAAAACATGGATACCTTAATGTTTTCTCACTATTTCTATACATAATGCATTTACTAAGCGACGTTGTAGCTATATGCACCTACCTATATACATGAAGTAGTATAAAATATGCAAATATAAACTCAGATTTCTACTTCATTAACTAAATTCTCTACCTTTCATTGGCAACATTCATACAATATCTCTTTTCTAAGGTATTAATAAAGGTACATAAACACATATCTAAATGTGTTTCAATGACTATCTTCGAGCCATGCTACTGATTTTGGTACATTGAGTTGATTGTATCAGTCTCAGCTGATGAGCCTGATTACTTGCCCTGTCCCTAACATGACAAAAGATGGATAAGAAATAAAATGTCATAGTAAACATCTTGTATTTCTAGAAGACAAAAGCCTTAGAACCCAAGGAGTGCTGAGTTCATTTTCAAGGCTCTTTTACCACTCATAAGTTTTTAAGCAGCACTTCTGTGGACCTTTGTGTCAGAAGAATATATTAGGCAAATTAAATTATTATTTTTCTTCTGGGGCCACCAGTTATGCCATTTACAATAACGGGGTGATTATGTTGCCACTTTGTTATTAACAGGCTTGGTATTAAAATTAAGCATTATTTGACATATGCTTTCGTAAGTGTTGTTAAACTGAATTAAAACAGCAGACACTAAAATACAAGCAGTAGCACAGAAACAGATTTCATGGGTGAATTGTGACTGCAGTTCTCTTATTGGTACCTAGAACTGTAGTACATTTTTGAGATAAATTTTATTTCAACTTACAGGCATCAAAGACAATACGGGATCAAATTTGGATGACCAGTTCATGTGACATAGACAAACATGAAATAGAACTCCAAGTTACTTTGTAACTTCCTTGCTTTTCTCTTATTCACTGAAGTTGTCAGCAGACACTTGACTTAAATGCTTAAAAGTAGCATGACTTAGCCAATGCTGGAAGCATCTTATAGCAATCTATATGTAGAGTTATAGAGTTATAACTATGGAAATAAAAATTAATACTAAAGCTGAATTAAAACAAAAAAACAAACAAATAAACCCCAAACAACAAAAGACAACAAACAAAACAGCAAAGAATTCAGAGGAATCATTCTGCGAATTGTCACGTAGAGGGCAAACAGAGCACTGCAGAGTAATTTTATTATCAATCTAGAAATGTGCGAAAGATTTGTGTCTGTATAAATACTTCTGTCCATGAAAAAATAACTACCATATATTCTTGTCAGCCAATTTCAGTAGACAGGCCAAACTAAGTAAAATAAGTTATGGGCAACTAAGCACATAAATCTGAAGTTTATACTAAAATGCATATGTTTTCCTTTCTCAAGGTTATTACCTTGATAAACACTGAAAAGTATATATATAAAATTAATGATCTGCAAACAGGAAGCAAACAAGCAATTTTAGAATATCTTGGATTTTAATATCACGTGCAGTAATTGCTACAATGCTCATCAGATATTGTGAGAGTTGTAAGAAGTAGTACAGTCATAAGCCCTGATTTTGCAAAATTTCCTTATCAAGAAATTTACTGAAACTAAATATAATTTTTTTTCTGACTTCACACTGACATGAAACCATCTTTTGTGTTAGAAAGCACAGTTCTTGCACAAACCTCATCATTACACAGCTCTTAAATCTCACTTTGAGGGAAGAAGGAACAGCTATTTCAAGACTGCTAAGGGAGGAATCACTGAATAAGCTGTTGGTGCCATGACATATTCATTATAAATTCTCTCATCATGTATACATGTGCAAAAGAATTAGCATTTTTATAATCTGCACTTAACGAACTTAACATTTACCACTATATAAGTTAACACTGTTTCATTTAAAAAAAAAGAAAAAGACCTTCTTTTAATTTTTCTTTTTAAAGTTTCAGATGTCTGAGAACTTCGTTTTACTTATTAAGCTGCCCTTAGTGTGACTTCTAAAACATATAAACTGAAAAATAATAAAAATTATATAGATATGTTAAGGCCTCATGTATCAATATTTACGAAGGCAAGAAAAGCATGAGGTTTTTCCATTTTTGACACTTACCATTAGGAGGTGTAATCTTCAGAAAAAAGCAAGAATAAAAAGAGCATGCCCTAATTGTTGCAAAGCAATTATTAAAAGTACACAAGTAGTTAGCAATAACAGAAAGGAAACCTGCAACAGTTTATTTAGTATGAATGAACAAGTGAAGTGATTCAATTAGAACAAAAAAATCTAAGTATTTCCATTCTCTACACTTTCTTCGTACCAAACAGGGCTTCAGAAGTAATATTCTTATTGAACTATATTTCAAGATCAGAAAGATCTTTATTATCCTAGTTGCAATTTGAGACAAAGACCCACTTTGCCAGAAATTACCAACTTGTCTGTAAAGATACTGAACTCCAGAAATTACTCTAACCAATAGTAAACAGCTATTTTATGACCTATGCTCCCACTATAGAAAAGAGAAGAGTAATAGTGGTTCTTGAAAACAAATAATCTCATTAAAGACTTAGCTTTACTGAAACTGGGTTAGTGGCCGGTGGGAAAGTTGCGTCACTACCGACTCTTTCTTTGTATCAGCTGTCAAGATGTTAAATCAGCCATTTTTTAGGAACAATATTTAGTTGCTGCTGTAGTGATAAATAGAAAAGGGACTGTCTTTATATTCTGATGCTTGATTTATCCTCCTAAATGCACTGAATTACCACAAGGGTTTCACTGCTTACTAGGCTGAGAAGTGCCGTCCTTTCACAGCACAGAAAATAAGATCACCATCTGTTTCCTTGCAAGTACTTTATCTGAAGAGATTGTTGTAGAAGCAAAATAAGTTCTGAGAATAAAATAGGAAAAATGTAATTTGAAGTTGTAACAATAACAAAAAATAGGAGATGAAGATGGATGATGGGTGGTCTGACAGCCTGTCTGAAAACACATGTTTTGATCTAGGACCCAGTGAAGTTAGGAGTGGCTTATGGTTTCCTAAAGAGACTGCGGTTACAGCAAGGACCTATGTAAGTCATATTGGCAGAAACAGACTCTTTTTTTTTTTTTTTTTTTTTTTTTTTTAATGGGTATGGAAGATTGTTTTTGCAAATATTGAGACATTTCAAAATAAATTGTATGTTACCATAAATTCCAATTTATAGCAAAACAAACTGCTTCAAGCTGTGCTCAGTGTGGTAAATGGAAGCTGAATGTGTCTAAGGAGTAAATGGATGCCAGCTTGTTAGCTGAGGCAAGAGGCTGAGGCAATGAACACTGTGAACTTGCATAATGAGGAGCTGGGTTTCAGGGAAGACTGAGAGATTCAGAAGGCAGAAGAAAAAGGGATAAAAGCAAAGGTAATTTGTAGTTTTGAGAGGGTCTGGACATATTAAGATAAAACAAGAGCTTACAGTAAGAAGCTGGGTTTATGGAGGCACTGACAGAGGGCAACTAGAGCTGTTGAGTCATTTGGCAGTAGCCAGAAAGAACAACATGGAAGTGGTTTGGACACCAGACAATAAGAACTCATGGATAACCACCAGTACCAGATTGCCAGTCTGCAGGACAAGAAAATTTTCCGAGCCTTTTTAAGAGAAAGGGGAAAAAGGAAATGCTAACAATATACTAATTACTAATAACTATTTTTAGTGTGAATGATGAATCCTGGGGTAGATTTCCCCAATTAACTCTTCAAAAGGAGCTGCTGCTTATGTTTCTTCTTGCCCTCATAACACCACTTCCTTTGTATCAGTATGAGCACTCTCCAGCTGCACACTGAATACCAGGGAATTAATTCAGCTGAAAAACAACATTTGCATTCAGTTCATAATCTTGTCATGTAAATATTCATTCTAACTCAAGGCAAGACATGATGCAGAGGTATCGGTGCCTGAGGCAGCAAGCACTTTCCATGGGACATGCATACAGTGACAAGTGGGTGTGCAATGACTAGAGGAAGAGCCAAAAAAATCCTAAGGAGTCAAGCCCCCTCTGCTATCCAATAAAGCTAGCATAGACTACACCATTTTCACAATTGAAATTATAGTGATCACAGGGATTCAGTGACTGTCTTTTCTACTCAATATTATTTGCAACATAGGCTTGCTGAAAACTGTCTGTTAACTAGGAAATAATGATCCTGAGATTGCCTCTCCTGCTTTTGGTTTAAGGATATATCTACAATCACCTCTAGAGGAACCTCTCCTATTTTTTGTCCTTTACCTGTCTGTGTGCAATTCATGGACCAAAGGTAAATGAGAACTTCCATGGAGAATAGATACCATATTTATTACAGTTCCCTCTTAAAATACTGTCCTTTTCAATACACTGCAATCATAAATCATTAATTCAAACTTGTGTTGTCTTATATGTCAAGCAATCTCCACTCTAAAAGGCATGACAAATTTTCAGATACACAAGCTTGTTTTACCACCCTACTATTAACATTTTAACATTTACACAGTCCTAATCATAAGACCTTTGAAGCTGGCATTATGAACAGTGGGAAAAATAAATCCAAAACAAGATCTTTAATTGGCTCTTGCCCAGCTAAGTCACAGGTCACTAGAAGCTTGTCAGATTTTTACTACAGGTGAGATATTTTCTTTCCTCTTGCTTCACTTTTCAGTTGTGAACACTATCATATGTGCAGTGCACAAGTCTTATCAGTAACAGGTAACAAAATAATGCTGGCATTATTGTATTTATTAGAATAAATAATCCTAATAATTTAGAATTCCACTCTTCCATCCATGTGTTTCAATGAAAGATTTATAGATGGTAACATATCACAGGCACTCTAATGCAGCCCTAAGAAAAAGGAAGAAAAGCCCAGTTTGCTTACAAAATACATTAGGCATTAGTTCATATAGATATAGATTCGATATATGGAAATATAGATGATTTATAGATATAGATAGATATATAGATAGATAGATGTATAGGTTAGATATATAGATGATATATAGATATTTTTCCCCAACTTAAATTAAAAATATACTTTAGGTCTAAGGTGATAATTTTGTTAAAAGAAATGAATGTTATCTTTGCCATGTGACCATTAACCAGTCAGTCAATCAATGGTGACCAGAACCCTCTTGTATTTTAGTCATAAATAAGTGTCAACTGTAACACAAGTTCACATAAGGAAAGTGCTCTCTTGTTCCACAAGAGCAGATAGTGCTCAAAATATGTGCATTTATTTAGACACCTAAGTGTCCTTGCCACTTAGGCAAGGAAAAAAGTGAAAAGTATCACTGCATTTGGTATTAATACTCCAGTGAATTACATCATTGTGTTCACATTTTAAAAAGTGAGGGAGAGAAACACAAAATACCTGGCCTGAAGCTAAAATCCTAAATCCTTATGTTGTCAACTGCCTGTCAACAGGCTGACTTCCTGCACTTTGAGTTTGTTAAAATGCAACCCAATTCATACCACAAATTCTCTTCCTCAGCCCTGACCCAAACAAACCCCAAACCTTTTAAAGTTACTAGGTCTCTAATGACAGTGACTAATTCCAGCTACTTAAATTTTCAAGTACTGACCAAAGCACTTCACAAACGTCATAAAGAGGCAGTGTGCATTATTAAATGAATTGCATGACACTGTCCTTCTTGGCACGAAGGATGTAAAAGAATTAGTGGCTACATAATTAAAGCATGGAAGGAAGATCAAGAAAGAAGTCCTAGAATAGCAAGTATATACAGCACTGCAGAAAATTATTCATTCTGTTCTGGAAGCAGTCTTGCCACATTAACATGCTGCAGTGCTATGCCAATAAGCCTTTTGAGGCTAGACTGCCCTGAGTGTAACTGGATAATAAGTGACTCAGCTCAAGTTGGGAATAGACAAGCTTCAAATCTTGCATTTCTGAACACTGTTCCAGAGCTGAAACAAGTAGTTTAATTCCACTTCTGCCTGACGTTACTTGCAGTAAAGCTTTTCTGTGATCACAACTGGTTGCCCTGCTATGCCTGTATCCCAGACAGGATACATTTATTGCTAAGCTTCCCTAGTATGAAAAGAGATCAGATACAGTCTCTCACTTTAATTTTTCTAGAAAAGGTTTTAGGATTACATTCTCTTGGGAAAGGATTCCACAAAGATTTGAGTGTTTACTTTCTTAAAGCATCAGAGAAAAAACAAAAAAAAAGGCAATAGGTTTTCTGCACTCTGTGTATTTACTTACAGGTACCTAAGCACCACAGATCAGAGCTCCAAGTCTATAGTTCACCTTTTCTAAACCTCAACTGAAGCAAAATACAGTAATTTTCAGAACCGTTTATCTCAGTTATACTTAATCTAGCCCTAATAAGCAGATGTGGTCAAATCATATCACATCTGCATGTGCTTCCTTGGTGTCAGTCATTACTCCTGATTGCAGTGTAATATGTGGTTAAAATCACTGTATTCACTCCCATCCTCTTCATACAGATTCTGGCTTCTCTTCTAAGACAGAAGGCTCTCTTTTCACCTGCAAATTTGTCCAGCATTTACCATCCCCAAACTACCTGTGTCCAGCCAATGTCAAATAACCAGGCAATCAGTTTTCTCAAAATGCCTTTTGTCAAAATACCAGATGATCTTTTAGCTGGTCAGTGGCCCACTTGGCAAAGCTGTTGTCTTGCCTGGCCAGCTTTTTTAGTATATCCACTATACTGCCCAAGTGGACCCATTCAAATGCCAATGAGGCTTTTAATCTTTTCACTGGCCCCAAGGAGTTACTGCCTGTCATAAAAAATGCCTATGGAAATGGAGAATACCACTGTAAAACATTAACCCTCGGAGACCAAGTAAGAAGTAATGCATACACACACAAAATAATTATGTAAACCAATTTGTGTTATTTCATAAAACTAATGCAAAAAAAAAAAAAAAATAGTTTTGAGACTTTGGTAACACTAGGGATAAAATCTGGTACTGTTATTCTTTTAAGAGAAAACCAGAAGGCTTTGTGTGCCTTAGAATAAAGGAACACATAAAACTTCTATATAAACTCTTGGGATACTATAAAAAAGCAAGTTTTCAATTTCTGACCCTGAACAGTCTCGGTAAGTATGTCCCAATTGTTCAGCCTATAAATTTTCAAGGTTATTTGGAAAGTAAAGAACAAAAGAAGTGTTCCTCATGAGAAAAAAACTCCTTCATAGCAACAAGGAAGAATTTTTTTTCTTTTGGAAATCCTCCAGACATTGTTACTCATAGAACTTAAAAAGTTAAATAGGCTAAGGCATTAAATGTATAGTAATTTAAAAATACATTTAAAGTTCAGTTTGATTAGTCCAGTGTGAAGTATTTTGGGATAGAGATATAATTTGTCTTGCAGTTTTGAAAGATGTTGCTAGATATGAGCTATGGAACCAATTACAGCACCAGTTCAGTCTGAGGAAAAATAAACCTCCATTAATAGAGTAGCTGTATCACATAAAAGAAAAAGTAGGCATACCTATAAACCCAATCTAAAACATCAACACAAATATGAAACTGGATTTTTAAGGAAATACAACATAGCCAAATGAAATAGTTGAAAACATATTGTGCAGAGGATTTTACACTGAGCATTTCAATTATCCAACACAGGCACTTCAGTAACTAGTTTACAGATGATGCACTACACAAAATATAACTGTACTATCTAGAACGAGTATAAAAATGAAATTAAATGTCTCCATTCCTTTCCCCTCCTTAAAGGATTCAAACCTTTCAGATAATTTACCTATACAGACTCTCTGCATATATGTATCTCCTTTGAATGAAAAAGAGACAAGACTGAAACCAAAACTGTTCTTTTGTTTCTGAAAATACAACAATATGATGGTTCTACAGTGAACAAAAGAAAAAAAAATAATAATGGTAGTCTAAAACTATTTAGACAGACTTTTATCGGAATATCTATTCTTAGTTCAATTACCATCTAGAGTAATGAAATATTATGCTGCACCTTTTACTTTCATCACTGGTAGCACTCCAGTATGCCACAAAGACAGCATATTGATGTTCTAATATCTTCTTAATTTTTTTTCTTTCTTTCTCTATTTTTTTTTCTTCCATTTATAATCATTTCTAGCTTGTTCGAGGTACAGCTGCCTTTCAGTTCACAAGGAAGGCTAATGACATCAATAAATTGCTCATAAGGGCAATTGTAATGAGAACTTTGCACAAGAATTCCAGTAGTTTTTTAATTAATTCAGTATTTTTCAGGAGACAAAATCAAATTAGGTTCAACCCTATACTCACAACCCCACTTAAAAATAAACACAACACACCTCCTTTTTTGTTGTGACTGTCTGAAACATTACAAAACAAAATCTCTTGCTTGTCTGTGTTGATCAGCGAGAATGAAAAAGGCTTTTACCAAGTTGGAAACAAGTCAAAACGCCCTTTCTGACTTGTTAATGAAATCCTTCTGATGTACAATAGGCATTTATTCACCACCTTAATAGTCTCACTGCAAGTAGATTTTATCTGACTAGAGACTCATTTATTTGAATGAGAAACTAATCTCTTTTGTGGGATTCACATAAAGGATTTGAATTTAAAAATAAATAAAAGGAATTGTTTACCTTCACATAGCTAATAATATCTTTGAAAATGCCATCTATGGATATTGACTGCTGAATCATGAAGCATTAGTCTGGCACATTTAAAAGACTTCACGCCATGAAAATATAATGAGTCTATGCACTAGACCAGCACATAACAAATGAAGACTAAGTTAAAATTAGATTCTAACCACTCTCAGGAAAATTAACAGAAAATATTTTTAGATATCGGGTTTGAAAATGTACAGAAAAAGCTCCTGCTTGAAGCTTTGCAAATTGCATTTGAAGGGACTGGCCTGACATAAGGTTGGCAGTGGATGCAACTGGAGCTTTAATTGAATAAGCTTGGACATCTGTCTCAGCTGTCAATCCTCCTAACAGTAAGATTGATAGATGCAAGCTAATCGCCAATTAGAGGTAGTTCTTTTAGATTCAGGCTGTGAGTCAAGGAGCTGGATGAACTCATGTGGAGGTGGATGAAGCAATTGTGCAGAAGAGAGAGTGAGATTTCTGTCTGCTTATTTCCAGACAGAGACCATGAGATCTTCTTAGACTCAAATCACAGAGCAAAGCGTCACCAGATGAGTAACACAGGTTCCACAACTGCATATCCAGCCTCCATCTCAAGGCAGTTTTAAGCAAGTACTCAGTACCGTTTTACTTACACAGTCATTAGCACCTCTTTCCTTTTGAAATTCAAAATATTTCAGCATTATATAGTAGAACTTCATTAGCTGTCTGCCTTTCTTCCTCCCTCACACACATACACATTATCTGGTCCTTGTATCTTTTCCACACCCCTCTTAACAGATTACTAGTTGTGATAAAAATCATTAGGATTTCTTTTGTTCCTAATATGTTTAAACACTTTCTGGACTGCCCTTGATTGTTTTGGATATATAGCCCTTCCTAGTTTAGAAATTGATTTTTCATTTTCACTGACCCAGACTTAAAATCTTGTCTTCTCCTCTCCCCTCTCTCTCCTCCAGATTGTGGAATTGCACTTTTGTGAACTCAGTATGTGGGGGATTTTTTTCAGTTTATAGTTAACAATGTTAATTTTCTTTTTAAACACTGTGTTACCATCATTGTGGGATTCACATACAATGCCACCATAGTAAATCATAAGAGCCCTTTAAATTACTGTAACTGTTTCTGGGACACAAGAGCAGCACAGTGAATTCACTCTCCTTCTCCCTCCAGCATTAAAAATTTGTTCTTCTCAAAGCAGAAGCTAGTTTCTTTAAATACCACTTTTGTAAGCACACCTGCACAACTAAGTGCTTTGATCCGGATTTATGTCCTTTTAGAGCAAAATTGGTAACAAATATGGTGGCTACTGGGAGCAAAAAAAAATGTTTCCAGTCTTTATCTCTCTATTCTAGCCTTCATGCTGATGGGAAATTGCTGGGTGGGGGCAATAGTTGAGGTTAAAATGGCAGTTGCCAGGTTTCAGAAACAACTGCTGCACAAAACCTCTAGCGTGCCAAAGAAAACTGCCTGCTCCTAGTTCAGTGTTATTTTCCTCAGCAAACCATAAATGGCTTCTGGTGAGCTTCAGTCACCTGTACCAGACACTAACAGGTATGCCAGTCTTTCCAGCTGGATTGTGAGGATGACATTCCACTTTGACCACTGCAGCTGTAGCTTTTCCAGTACCAAATGTTGTTTGGGTATTTCTGTACAGCCTATTTCTGCTGTTCATTGTAGTTCACAGAAAAATATCCTAATTTGTTATGCAGTGCTTAATGGGATAACAGTACTTCTTTTTTTTTTTTTTTTGGAGGGGGGGGTGGGTGGAAGGGGAAAGTGAAAAAACTCAGGCTTCTATTTTTAGGTCTCAGTGGACAGAGCAGTTTTCACTTACCTAAAAGATCCATGAAGAGACCTCCATGTATCTCTGTCTGTAGCAAATAAGTCCTGTCTCTGGCACACAAATATTTTGCAGTGGAAATCAACTGCACTGCTATTTACTGGGAATGGAAAAGCCAGTTTTACTAAGCCCCAAGGGTGAAATCATTTCTACACCAATAATGACCAAACCATTAATTGTACATTAATGTTTAATTTCAGTTGTACTTAGTTCCGTGCTTAATTGTCAAAACCACTTTGCTAAGAATATGCAAAGACATTATCTATTTCTCCTCATTTATGTAACATCTTCACCTCCAGATTTAGGACAGGGAGTTAAAACCACAAGGAAGCTATTTTAGTCTCTTGTTCTGATAGTTCATTTTATCATGCAATAAGAACTAGGACTAAGCACAGTTGTGACATCATCCAGTCTCCTTCCCCACCCTTTCTTTTCACCCTATTTTTCACTTTTTTCTCATGACCTATTCAAAAGAATTCCTCTACAATCACTTGGCCTTCCCACCAATGCTTTTTAGTTGATCCAGAAAAATCTCTGCTGTCAAACCTCAGGCTTTCAAAATATGCTTGCATTCAAATTGCAGGACTAACTTGGAGTTAAAAATGGAAGTGTGGAGTGTAATTTGCTTTAAATATAACATACTTTCAATGGCACTATTGAAAGTGCCCCTAAGCTTCTCCAGAAACTGTCAAGCCATTCACTGCATCCTGCAGTGCTGGAAACTTCACGTACTCTGTCCAAATGAGTGACTACTCCATGTGGATCTTTTATCTAGAAGAGCTATACAGCTATGAAAACCAGCAGGGGCTGGCACATCACATTAAATAAAAAATATATTTTAAAAAAATCAGTTTATTTTTAATTAGCTTTCTTCTTTTTTGAAGAAAAGTGGCAGTTTTTTTGGTGAGTTTACTTTGTCAGGACATGCAGGGATGAAAGATGTATAATTATACTACTCACTGGAAGATTTTAAAAGCTGGACAATTAGCAATTACTGGAAGTAAAACTTTAAAAAATCAGACTCAGCCATTAGTAAAGAAAGGTGCAGAGGACTAAGTGCCAGGTGTGGTGCACAAACCCCAAGAGACATGCGACAAAAAATGCAAGCCTAATAGTTGTTCCTTTGGGCAAAAAGGCTTAATTCACTGAGTTACAAAACCATTTTCCAATGATACATGCTAGAGGCCACACAGCCAGAGAATGTTTTCACATACCTTTTTATAACTTGTCAGTGCAGCTCGCTGTTATAATTAAATACATTTTAATAGTGTAAATGAAGTTATTTGTCTGTCATTGGCAGAATTACAACTTCACCAAAGTCTAATTGTTTAAGATACATTAATTATTTTAGAGTTCCATATAGCATGTTCAAAAACATGCTTAAATTTTAAAACAAAATACTGCTGCAGATGAGAAAAACAACAGCTGACATTTACAAACATTTACAGCTGAATCTTTTTCATTAAAGATTTACTGTCTACAATGTGATTTTATTACACATGAAGGTTTTAATTTTAACATGTGGAATGAGTCACAAAAAATGGTTTTATTCAGCTGGTTTAGAACCATGATCGACTTTGGGCTAGTATCATGGAGGTATCATGTATGTCTTAAAGGGATAATGAGAACATCATCCTCTTCCACCCTCACCCCCACCACACTTACCTAAGGGAACAGCATGTGGGAAATGCTTCAAGTGGAACAACATTAAAGGGGAAAGTGGGGGAAAAAAACAGTCTTAGAGTGCTTTTGTGATTATGGAAATGTTGTGCCTAAGAATATCTGCTCATACTCTAATTCAATAACTGTACAGGGAAGATTTTTCGGGAATACTGAACTTTTCACACTTTCCTTTTTGCTAATACATATATCTAACTGGTACAAGAGTACATTACCACACTCTTTTTCTTTTCAGCCTAAGACACAAAGAGAAATTAATGCAACAAAGAAACATACAATAACATGAATTATTCTCTCATTTGTTTTCTAATGTTCCTCTAAAGTAAAGCAGGCATGGAAAACAATATACTCCCATGTCATCCAAGTAATGCATAATTCCAATGGAAATACTTCTGAAAATTGTTATAAAGTGTATCCAGAAACAAACTGCCCTATTTTGCCTGCAAATTACATACATGCAACTGAGCTTTGAGAAAACATGGCACTGATTGCCCTCTTCTCAAAAAGAAAGGCATCAGTTCTTGGCCAAGCCACTACATTTTAATGTTTTATGTTTCCAAGTTTCAAAAGAATGGATAGAAAGTTAGATATACCTTACTCTGCACATCCTCAGATCTTTCATGTGTTTAACATTCCTAGTGAAGAGGTTAAAAAGCTAAAAAAGCAGATGTTGCAAGTTATTAAGTTATTAGATAAAAAAGTCAAAGGAACTGCTATGACATTAGTGCCTGGACACTCAAATTTTCTTTTTTTTTTTTAATTTTTGGGGAGTTTCGAAAGTTTTTCAGAACACTAACTGTGTTAAGTAAATGTCATTAATACCAGTTTTGGTTTGGTTTGGTTTCTTTCCAGAGGATGCAGTTTTTTACTATGTAATCACTATTATTCAGAAGTAGAAATATGAATGTTTAGTTCATAACTCTTGGGACATATGTATTGTTATGTATTTTGCAAGTAGTATTTGTGAACAAAAAATAACATGTTCTCTGGAAAATTATAGTAAATTATTACTTTCTGCAAAATGCAGCTTACCTATTGTAACTCTAATAATGCAGGGAATGAATAATCAAAATTAAATAAATCAGCAGGAAATGAAACAATAGTAACCTTCCCAATTCCCTCTACTGGCATCACACACATATATATTTAGAAAACAAACAAATAAAACAGAATAAACAAACAAACAAACAAATCAAGGATTGGTGCATATGTCCTTTTTCCTTTTTTTTTTTTTATTTTCCATCTAGAGGGTAGTAAATGAAAATTAAAAAGCTGTCAAAGCTAGTTACTTTTAAATGACAAAACATACTGACGATCAAACTAAAATCATGATCACCCTATGTTGTATCCTATAAAGAGCTACTAGAGGTGAATCCCTTTTTTATTTTAGCTACAGCTAAAACCGAAAATGCCCTCTAAAAATCCACCTATTATGTAGATACATGTCTTTCTTGCTCACTGAGGAAGGAAAAGGGTCCTATGGTCTGAATATTACATGTCAATGAAGCTACTCAAAAACACCTTGATGCAAAATAAACATTCATTGAAGTAGGAGTGAGAATCACAATTCCTGTAACTCCCAAAGAGACCTAATTCACAGCATTATTTCCATTTTTTTCCTATAAAACCTTCTGCAGAGTGGTCGGGATTCAGTAGTGGAAAGTAAAAAAGCCCAAACTCAGCCCCGCTCAGCTACCCAGACTTCAGCTTAAGGTTAGGCTACTCATTGGAATCTACACCCTGCATGCAAATACTCATGTTATGAAAGACTTAATGAAAAAATGTCCAAACATCCTCTGAAGTAAAAGGTAGATTTGAAAGGAGGGAGGATGACAAGGAACCTAACTGTGGTCTGCCATTGAGCCCCATACACAGGAGAATAGTAGTCATTTTGCAGCAACACCTCAACATGACTTCTCCTTTTTCTTATCATTCTCTTGATCTCTGCATTGTTATTCCCATCCTGATCTTATACCAGTGATGGCTCAACAGCTGACTTCAGTAGGAATGGTATTAAACTCAAGCTAACTGCTCTAAAAAACCTGAGTCTGGGAGCTCCGTGTAGATGCCCTCAAGCAAGTCAAACTGTGCCCTAGCCCCACACAGAAAAGGTTACAAAAACTTTTTTTTTCTCTTCCCCTCACCTCATGTTTTCTTTGTCACACAGAAATATTAGTGTTATCCACTGACACTGAGATGTATTTTATTGCTCAATATGTTGCTTGCCTTGAATTTGATGCTGTACTGTCCAACTTGTCTGTTTAATGTGTAGGGAATTTAGCCCATCTTTACACGGGAAAGTACAAATATGTTTAATCCCAAAATTCTCTAATCCTAGACATGCACTTTAACCTTGAAATCTGCTGCTTTCTGATTTAAGATATAGCAGTGCAGAATACGAGTGAATAAAAAGTGAGATCAGTGTTCAGAATAATCTCATGACAGCCTGAGACCTATCTCATCACCCATTCCAGTGCTTTCCCATGCACTTTACTAACAGTCTCAGAAAACTAATCCATTGTGCAGTAGGAATGGTAAAGTAAAAAGAGAGGTCTGTGGCTACATAAAAGGGAAAAGCTATTTCTAAATGACTAAGATTTGTCACATTCTATACCTGCCCTAATAACACATACTGCATTCCTGAAAACAGAGAAAGAATAGATGTGAGTAGAGTCAATCCTGCACACACAGTATTTACAGCTCCTTGTACAGTTATCAATTTTAAAACACTATAAAAGTTTTTTCCAGTAATGAACAAGTAATACAGATCACATGTGGTATGTTCTCTGCAATGAAGAGAACTCTACCGCTGCAGTAATAAACTTTTCTTACTGCAAATATAAAATTGCCTAAGTTCCTATTATTTTTAAGCTATATCCCCCCTGCAGTTCGTAGCACTATATCAGAATTAGAAAGGAAAAATTTAAAAAAACCCACAAAATAACAAAAAAACCCCAACCAAAAATAAAAAAACAAACAAAATAATCAACACAAAAAACCCACAAGAAAAAACAACAACAACAAAAAAACCACAGCCAAAGCCTCTCCAACTCAACTCACAAGGTAACGTTTGCATGGAAATAAAGGTTGTATTCATTTATCCAGTCCTCAGCTATCTACACACTAAGAAGAAATCTACAAATTACTTCCTCTAATAAGAGCAGACAATTCATGTGAGTTAAAAATTCCTACAAGTAAAAATAGCAGCACAGACCTTAGATCACTCATGCAGCCACACTGACACCAGAAGAAAGCTTGGTCATGACCAGATTCATTGAAATACAGGTACAGCTCAATGTTCACAGTTTCTAACATTTCTTACAGATTCTTGTGAAGAGAAGGAAAAAAAAAAAAAAAAAAGATGTTTGACCCAAGTGATTCTGGACATCTCATTCATAAAAGAAGAAAGTATGCTAGAATTACAGGGGGTAAACATTACTGACACAAAAAGCATACAGGCCCAAAGCTTCTGTCTTTTGTTTTCCAGTATGTTTTGTCACATTTATAAGATCAGGTTAAAACTTCACACAAATATTAAGTTTTGTTGGTCTTTTTTTTTCAGAGAAAAACCCAACACCTAGGTTTGAAAAGCAGACTTTTCTGACAAGAGCTACAAGGAACATATAGATACACAAACATGAAGCAAAACAAGACAGGAGATGTTTTGGAAAACAGTGGCTTCCTCCTTTTTGCCTCATATATTTGTAGTAATAACATCAATCATCTCGCCCTCAGGAGATGATCTCCATCATCTTCTGCCTCCAGTCAGGTTAGGATGGCTTTCTTTCTCATGTGGTTACCAAGGACATTCCAGTCAGTAGGAAGAATAAAGCCAACAACCCTTTTATTAATCACTGGTCAGTGTCTCTAACCACAAGCCTCCTCTTCTCTGTGTTTGTAATTTCGTCTGTATGTAGGTACCACATTACTACATAGTAATGTAGCTTGTAATGAAAGCTTGGATTTTGCTGCTTTATTTCAGGCAGCAGGCACAAAAGTGTCCAAATTGAATGAACAGTATTTCAATACAACCACTAAATATAATTTCTCTCTAAAATCATCCTGAAGCTCAAGGAGAGAGACTTTTTTTTTTTTTCAATTGATGTTGGGAAGTTAAAAAGTTTATACTAGCCAAATGCCAGGAACTGAAGTATATGTTTTCAAAAGCAAAAAAAAAAATGCATTACAAAATGTAGCTCTACAAAGAACAAATGAAGATTTTAGGAGTTAAGTAGCTGGAGCTCTGAATAGATTTGGATTGAATGCCAGATAATTTCTCTTGAAATCAAAATTCTTCATCAAAATGAAGCTGTTGAACATGCCTTTAATTTCTGAAGGCAATCTCAGTATAATTTCTGCTTGCCATGTGACAAGAAGGAACAACTGTTAGCTTGTTAGCTACTCACTTGTAGCCTAATTTTTATTAAGCAGTTTTTTATAGTAAAGGCTAACAATTTATCAGCTGAGCAGAGGTTAGTTTTCTTGCCCTTCTGAATCCTACGCATATCTCCTTCCCACAGTAGATGGAGGAATTTCCAAAGCTGAAAGCTATTTTGAGCAGCTTCCAGAGCCTCTCTTTGTAACACCTTCTTAACTGTGATTTCCTAATCACTATGCAGAAGATTTCACTGACTAATTAAAGGACTGGTGCAGTGATGAAGATAAAGAATACAGAGCAGGGCTGCAAGCTAATCTACAAGCAAAACACAGGAGCTACTTGTCAAGAGTAAGGGCATATTTTATCGACAGCTGTGTCCAATAAGGATGAGTTATGTAGTGAAGGTTTAATATTAATGTATTTCAGTCTTTCCCATTACTTACTCGTTATACGTACCTAGGGCATTTCCAGTTCTCTCACTATTCCTTCTTATTGCAATGTAATTAACATTGTAACCTCTAAAAACTCTTGTTTTTACATCGCTGCAGACTTTTACAGATAGCGCTCAACAGCAATGTTGGTCTCAGCAATCCAGTTTTTAGCCTGTAAGATACAGGTTGCGTGTCTAAGTCTTGGTGATGAGTGAGTCTGAAGGCCAAACCCACTATTTTCCCCTTTGAAATGCTATTTTCCTTTTTATGTCTCTCCCTATATACGCATATATGTCTATGTCTCTAAGTACAAATGTCTAAGTATATATGTCTATTTATAACACTGTTTACCAAGGGCATATAAATATTGAAACAGCTACAGATTAATAATATTATACACCAAAGACACCATATATAACTTAGTGTTATATAAAACAGCTATTTTTAAAGAATAGGAGGTTCACAGTTTAAACATTAGCATTATATTCCTTTGTACAAACATGTTTCAGCTCCCTTGAGAGCTGAGTGGTCTCCATTCAGGTCATTCATTCCTCACATGAAATCCCACCCATTTACAGCAGAACTGCCACCTCAGACAGACTGTTCCTGTACCATCCACATCACGTTTAATATGGGAGCTCAAAGCTGCCCAGTGAGGAGGGAAGAGGCAATAACCATTGAAAAATAACCTTATGGCTGAAAATGGCAGGTCTATCCTAGCTACCCACTGTACTCAAAGGATTTTAAATCAAATTCTTCCTCATGGCTATTTGCCTGCTCTTTATTTGGGGGCAATTAATTTGAGACATCTGGGTCATAATCTGCAGACATGGAGCATTCACAACAGCAACAAAAACAAGGGGAATTCTGTTATCAGCACATAAACCTCTACATAGCCATCCCGTAGGTGTGTCAAACTGAGGACCCACATGATGCTTTCATATTATAGGACTTACATTTCATGTCTGAGTTAGCCCTGTACAAGTTAATAATAACAGGAATATGACTTGTTTTCACATAAGTGTTTTAAAGCTGAATTTCGTAAATGTTTATAATTCATTATGGCTTAAATAGATAAAGGAACATATATTTTACAATAAAATTCTCTTTGCACCAGGAAAACTCAGGTCTGCTTCCACACATGTTTTGAGGTGCTCATGCTCTCTCGCCTCCCTTTCTCACACTTTGAAGTTTTTCAGTGGGAACAGAGCAAGCTGTCAGGACCCTGAGTGCATCCTGCCTCCTAGGGCTTTGGCTAGCTGGGCTCTGGGCCAGCTCAGAGCACAGCTGGTGACCTTGAAGGCAGTCACTGTGAAGAAAGTAAGAACAAACCTCAGTCAGGGCTGCCCTCTGCTTCCCTTGCAATCTGCTTTTATGCTGATCCTCTCAGTCTGGATCCCTGCCTGCGCTCTGCTGCTGCTGTGCCATAGCCCTGCTGGTGCTTGGCATGAAATCCTGCTCAGCTGGACCCCAACCTGATCTGGCCTTGGCCCTCCTGGTTCTTACAGCCACAGCAGAGGATCACGACCCTTGGCTGAACATGGCTACCATCACCCACTGGCTACCAAAGGACAGGGCCATGTTCACTGAGGGCCCTGGCTGCTGTGTTGCCCTCAGCATGGGACTGATACCCAGTGGTTAACCTCAACTCTAGCACCACGGGGCCAGACCCCAAAACTCTTTCAGACCCTACACCCCAGTCCACAACCCCATGGCTATCCATAGCTATGTGGTTGCCTGCCCTCCCTCAAACTGACCCCCCACAATGCTGCAAGGTACCTCCAGCCCAGTACAGGTTTGGCACTGGTCTCTGGTGGCACCTGGCAAGTGTTGGCAAGGTCCCTACCTCAATATGACCTGGCTGGTAGTTACAAAATTATCCCCAAAAGGCTTACCACCCCCAAAAAGTGAGCATTATTCCTAGATGTCCCATTGCCTGAGTATCTGACTAAGAGCCAGCAGATAAGAGGCAAGCAAGAGGATGGTGGTTTCACCATGCCAACAGGAGAGAAGCCAGAATCATTCTCCTTTCTTGGAGATACATAAAAAGACTTAGGGTAATCACCCCATATGTGTTTTTTGTCAACAAACCAGGATCAGCAGAAGCACCTGGGTTCAGACATACAAGCACCCCTTGTACAAAAAAACATCCATGGTCAATGAGCAGTCAACCTGTGGCAGTGGTAGACTGCCTCCCGACTGCCATGTAGAGTACCAGAAGCTATTTCTAATCATGACAGAGTAAATTAGACTCGTGCTGACAAGCCTTGACTACTGCAAGTATTCATGTCATCTAAATGAGCAGAGGATTCCCCATTCTGTACAGACGCCTGTAGCAGCAATACCCCAAGGTGTCAGAGAGCTGAAAAGAGAATTTAACTCAGCGTCTTACAAGCTAAGCTGAGAGTCAGACACCTAGATATTAGGCATTAGAATGCTGAATAGCAAAACACCTTGTCCCTTTGTGGATCTAATGGTAAGATAAAACACCTGAAAGATCCAGAAAAAGCACATGAGAAAATTAATATTTCTGTGTTCAGTGGGAGTGTGCTGTAAATATTACATGCAGTCATGAGCCAATGAAAATGGTGAAGTCAGAAGGAAATAGTGAATAGCAGCTCATTGGGTACACAGAATAAGTCAAAAGTTGTGCAGAAATACTAGTCTGAGAGCAGATAAGCAAAGAGTGTATTAGTGTACCTGCCTGCAGAGGACAAATTGGTGTTGCAGAGGCAGTCTTCATCACAAGATTTTCCGAGGCTGCCAGTGCTTGCCTTGCAACCTTGAAGTAGCCTTAGTATATGATAATTTTCATTCCTTTTAATGTTATAAGCAATCCCTGTATTAAGGTTGACTCCAGATATTTGTATTAAAAAAAAAAAAAAAAAAAAAAAAAAGATCGAAAGATGTAATCTAATTAAAGGCTGAATTTTCTCAGGATTTTAACTAAATCTGTCACTTAGCTTATGAGTTAAAATTAAACACAGGGTCTCACAAGAATAGTACTTCTGTGCCTGCTCACTTCTATCTGAGTCTTTTCACTGGTAAATTGCTAGTTTTCTATTGCTAGTTTTCCATTGCTTGCAATCACTGCATAATATAGACTTATTTTGAAATAATTAATGCACATGGGAAAATCATATTGTGCATAAAACCGAATTTTCCCCATTATACTCAGAATTTTCCCTTTTTAAGAAAAAATAGTTATTCTACTCCTGTCCACAGCTAAGGAAGGCTATTGCTTGTCTACAAGAAATTTTGTCAGGGTGCAGCATTTGTCCAGCAGACAATTATGTCCTCTTAATTTCTAATAATAATTCAGAAGACTTGGAAAGTCTTTGGGAAACATAGCTGCCTTTCCACTGAAGCTTAGTATTGTGCATACACTATCAGTGAGGAGGAATGGCTGATATTCCCACTTTTCAGTGCCAGACTGCTCTGGAAAATGACTGCCATTTTATGAAGTCCCACTGAAGAGCTCAGTTATGAAAAGTTTCTTTCATTTCACAAAATAAATTATTTAATTAACATGGAACTGCTGAGATTTACTATGCACTTCAAATAACATAAAATAAATGAATGCAATATCTGCCCCGGATACTTTCTTACTGTGTGAATCAAATCATTATTTCTTCATGCATTGAACAGAAATTTCAGCACATTTAACCCAGATAATCTCTCACCCCAGATACTAGCTACCAGCAGGATAGCAGATGACCTTACTGCACCAAGGTGTATGTTCTGGTCCACATCACAGCTCCCTTGGCTGCAGCTACTTCCCTTTAAAATCTCAAACAATCCAGGTATTTTATGGTTGATTATTACATCAACTAATAGCAAAAATGAAATTAAATTGTGACACAAGAAGGAAAAAAATACAAGTGTTTCCTGTAGTCTCAATGGAAAAGGAAAGAAAGAAAGGTCCAATAGTATTAACTATGTAGCACCTTTGCACTATTAGTAACAAATCACCAAGTAATTTGGGTTGGAAGGTACCTCTAAAGGTCATCTAGTCCAACTCCCCCTGCAGTAAGCAGGGACATCCTCAACTAGATCAGGTTGCTCAGAGCCTTGTCAAGCCTCACCTTGAATATCTTCAGGGATGAGGCCTCAACTGCCCCCCTGAGCAACCTGTTCCATTTTTCCACTACCCTCAGGGTAAAGAACTTTTTCCTAACATCCAATCTAAATCTATTCTTCTCTAATATAAAACCATTGTCCCTCACCCTATCACTACAAGCCATTGTAAACAGTCCCTCTCCAGCCTTCCTGTAGGCTCCCTTAAGATACTGCAAGGTCACTATTAGGTCTCCCCAGTGCTTATGCTCTCACAAGGAGTTTAAGTTTTGCTTAAAAACAAAAAAGTAAACAAACTAACAAATCCCTAGCCACACATTAATTACTACATTCTTAACCTGTGCATACAGTATCAATTCTAATGATTTATCTGAGGGCTCCCCTTAGTCTCCTTTACTCCAGACTAAATAACTCCAGTTCCCTCAGATATTCCTCATAAGATTCATTCTCCAGACCCTTGATCAGTTTTGTTACCTGATTTTGGACATGTTCCAGCACCTCAATGTTTGTGTAGCGAGGGGACAAAAGCTAAATACCCGATTCAACACGTGACCTCACCAGTTCCAGGTACAATCATTTCCATATTCCTGCTGGCCAAACTATCGCTGATATAAGCCCAGATGTCACTGACATTTTTGGCCACTTGGGCACACTACTGCCTCATATTCAACCCACTGTGGACCAACTCCCCCAGGTCCTTTTCTGCTGGGCAGCTTTCCAGAAGCTCTTCCCCAAGCCTGTAGCATTGCCTGGGGTTGTTGTGACCAAAATGCAGGACCTAGCACTTGGCCTTGTTGAACTTCATACAACTGACCTTGGCCCATCGATCCAGCCAGTTCAGGTCCCTCTGCAGAACCATCCTGTCTTTAAGTAGATCAACACTCCCCTCCAACTTGGTGTCATCTGAAAACTTGCTGAGGGTGTGCTCAATCTCTTCATACAGATCACTGATAAAGATATTAAACAGAATTGGCACCCACTGAGAACCCAGTGCTCCCTAGGTAACATCACCTGTGTCCACCTGCCAAATGGATTTAACTTCCTTCACCACAACTCTTTGGGCCTGACGCGTCAGACAGTTTTTGACTCAGCAAAGCATACCCCCGTCCAAGCCATGAGAAGCCAGTTTCTCCAGTAGAATGCTGTGGGAAATCATGTCAAAGGCTTCACTAAAGTCTAGGTAGACAACATCCACATCTTTTTCTTCATCCACTAACAGGATCACCTTGTCATAAAAGGAGAGCAGGTTAGTCAAGGAGGACTTGTGGCTCATGAATCCATGCTGACTGGGACTGATCACCTGGTTGCCCTGCATATTCTCCATGATGGCACTCAAGATGATCTCCTCAATAACCCTCCACAGCATCAAGGTATAGCAGGTAGTTCTGTAGTTTCCAGGTCCTCCTTCCAGCATTTCTTGTAGATGGGGATGACATTTGCCAATCTTCAGTCACGGGTGACCTCCCCAGTTTACCTGGATTGCTGATAGATGATGGAAAGTGGCTGAATGAGCACTTCCTCCAGCTTCCTCAGTACCCTTGGGTGGATCCCATCCAGCCCTTTGGACTTGTGGGTGTCCAAGTTGTGCATGGGTCACGAACAATTTCCCTGTGCATTATGGGGTCTTTGTTCTGCTCCCCATCCCTTTCTTCCAACTCAGGGGGCTGGGCACCTGGAGAACAACTGGTCTTACTGCTAAAAACTGAAGCAAAGAAGGTAGTAAGTACCTCAGTCTTTAGTAAGTACCTTCAGCCTTTATCACTATGTTTCCCTTTGCATGCAAAAAAGGTTGGAGATTCTTCTTAGTGACCCTTTGACTTACTAATATTATTTACAGAAATATTTTTTATTGTCTTTTGCAGCAGTAGACAGATTAATTTCTATTTGGTCTTCAGCCTTTCTAATTTTCTCCCTGAAAAGACTCATGGCATGTTTGTAGTCCCCTTGAGAGGCCTGGTCCCTCTTCCCAAGTCCACAAACTCTCCTATTTTTCCTGAGTTCCATTCCAATTTCTCTATTCAGCCAGGATGATGTTCCTCGCCATCCCTCACCTTTCAGTATAAAGGAATGGTCTGCTTCTGTACCTTTAAGTCTTCCTTCTGGAAGATCTCTACCCTTCAGGACTGTCTCCCAAGTGACTCTGTTGACCAGTCTCCAAAACAGGTCAAAGTCTCCCCACTGAAAATCCAAGGTGGCAGTTCTGCCAAACCCAGCATTGTCACAACATCGCGCAAAGTATGCAATCAGAAAAATATCGAATTCTGAGTGTTAGAAAAACTATACCACTTTTAAAAAATGAAAATTATTCTTCTTTCAAGTACTGCCTTACTTTAGGAATGCAGTTGATAAAAAAGTCATCCTCTATCTTATTTCTTATCTCTCTCCTATGATGAGCTAATGATGTCTTACAGAAACTGCACTAACTTTTCCCTTCCCTCTGATAGACCAAGGAAATGCAGTAGAATGATAAAAAAACCCTGCTTTCCTAAATCCTTATGGCTATTAAATAATATTTCTTTTTTCAGCTAAGAGTACAGATTTTTTTCCATAATCTTCACATATGCTTGCACATTTCCCTCCTTTTCCCAAGTTAATTACTTCCCATTTCCTTGAAATTGCCATTCCAAAACAAGAACAAAAGTTCCCGAGGCAAATTTATGATAGTTCAAAGCTCGGTCTTTCTTTTTTCCTGACTGTCTATCTTTACGAAACTGGAAGAAATGTAATTACCTTGGATACCTCTAGCTTTCTGTGAAATCTGTCTCAAAACAGCCAATAGCTTTGGACATTTTCAGAGGAAGAGAGAGACCTACAAAGTGATAAGCACTGAGTAATTGTACAACTCTTCTTTAAAAAACAAAACCAACCCTACTAAAAACAATAAACCAACCAAGCATACAAAACCAGTGTGAACAAATAAAATAAAAACTGTCTCATGTCTGAGCTACATTTCAGAAGTATGAATTTCAAAAATTGTCCTTTCTTTGGGAGACAGTTTAATTTGAATTCAGTCAATTTTAATGAGCACTATAAAAAGACTATGAGCAAGATTCATTTTCATAAACCAGTCTGAACTTTGAACATTTCCTCATGATATTCTATTAGATTTTACATATGTAAATGGTCTTAAAAAAATCCTAACCCAAACCCACCATTCTGTTAGCTTTTAAAACAAGACTGTGTGTAATTAACTTTCAAAAACTTTTTTTTGTAAATTTGAAGTTAAAATATTTTTGATGAAACTCCCCCCAAGATTAGCTTTTTTTTTTTTCAAATCATAGCACCTTATATAACAGAAACATCCTAAAATCTGTAAAGATAAATCTTGCCTTTGAAATTACTGAAAGCCTTCACTAAGCCGTAATATATGCTGTCAGATTTAAACTAAATAACAGATGAGATTTTAACATCATCATGAGAAAACTGCTGGTACCTGCCTCTGTTACTGTCACAGTTAAATTGACATGGCAATTTAAAAAATAACGCCTTCTCTAAGTCAGTTACAGATGGTAAAGCACCCACCATTTAGAAAACTTTTTTCACATTAGGAAACACCTGACTATGAATTCATCAGTAAGAATGAGCAAATATCTTTTCTAGTGGTCCAACGTGGGAGTAAAACTTGTGTGGCTGCTTTAAATAAACAAATAAATCTAAAAAAGTCATACATAACATCTCTCTCTTGGAAAAATATTCTTTTGTTACAGTAATATGTGCAAGTATTTTATTATTTGTTATTTTTTTAGTCATGACTGCAGAGAAAAATACATTATAATTTTAATTAAATGTGCTTTTGGGGATTAGACTGATATACTGTGAGAAAAACCTAAAGTTAGTGGTCCACATACTGTGAGAAAGAAGACTGCATCATACAGGCAAGTAAACAGCTAGAGCCTGAGGTCACTCTCTGTATCATCTGGTATCCAAAAGGCCATGCATAGTTTATAAAGGAAATAAAAAATCCTGCTAATGTCCACCCACTGTGGGAGTCCCAGCACACCTGCTGGTTTCAGCTATGCTTCTCACCTTCTCTCTATACCGATATGCAACCTAAGGAGGAAAAAAATTGCTCTGGCTTCCTGAATGATGGACTCAGGTGTCTGCCATCACATCAGCCCAGCCTCTTTAGATCCCTCAGTGATGGACTGGCTGAGCATTGCCATGCAGAGCAAACATCATATCTGAATTCTTTACAGCAACAATGAGTAGTGTATGAGCTCATCCTTCTCCATGGAGATTTCACCATCTCCATCAGTGAGCTGACCAGCTGATACCCCCATTTACCACTTCTCTTTCCATCTTTCCTCTCCTCTGACATCTATTACTGATGGCATTGCCTAGGTAAGAAATCAATGGCAGCTTCTAATGATGGCTGGGCTGGATCTCCATTGGCCTGAAGTACTCCTAAACTTGTTTTATACAACAAGTAAAAGCTTTTATCAAGCACAGCATTGAAAAAGACTTCCAGCATTGAATTTATTGATGGCAAAACGAAGCCAAGTTGTAGTGACAAAGAAGGTCTGCCACCAATGAAAGTTTGATTTAGAAGGTGCTGTATTTCTCCTGTGGAAGGTCACCAGGCAATGGTTTCAAAGTCTGGTTTAAGACAGCCATGTTTTGTGCCTAGTAGCTGTCACTGTTACAGACACATTTCACTATTTTAGCTGCAAAAAGGATTAAAATGGGATGTAATCATTTCAAGTACTTCAGAAGTAGCTCAGTGCTCTAGTTGCTGGATCACTTGATAAGACTAGAGAAAATATTTGAACACTCAAGGAAGGTAATAGCACTATGGATAATAAAATGCCATGACTCATAGTCCTCTTACATGGTTTGGTTTTATAAGACAAAACAAGAAATTTACAACTGAAAACACCTGCAAAGATTTCAGCTCCGCTGGGTTGAGTCAAGCCTCCCCTGGGCTATGTCTATAGAACCTGACCAGACCTGGAAGTCTGGAAATTCTTTCAGGTCATGCAAATGCTCCAGACATTTAGGCATGAAAATATCTATATATAAAAAGCAAGCAAACAAACAAACAAACAAACTTTAAAATAAAACAAACTCCAGAGTCTATTTATGAAATGAAATTTATTACTTCATCCTCCTGAGGATTTATGGGTGATGACAAAACATAGTACAGGCTAATTTCTCCTGCTTCTGAGGAAAATAAACAGGATTGACTAAATGAACAGCAAAAAGAGAGTTGTAAGTCAAGCTGTAGGACAAAGGTGTGGATACACACTTGTACCAAACTCTTCCATGAGCATAAGAAGCTAAACTAACCATTAATGACCAAGATTCCTCCATGATTAGAGGGCCATGCCATTCTCTTGTAGAGAAAAAAAAAAAAAAAAAAACCACTTACTAAGCTTTCAACTCTTCATTGACTTGAATGACTGCACAGATGGAAGAGAGAAAGTTGGTGTGCACATGTACCTCTCTGCATCTGTATTTGTGTGCACATGTGTGCATGAGTAGAAAAGCCTCACATGCTTTGTTTGTAACCAACTTTTATCCTAAATCTGTATGCAAAGGTGAAGTGAAGGCTCTTCTGGTTTTGTTGTGGCCTCCTTATACTGAAGTCTTTATTACTGCTCTTGTTTCATGTCACATCTATCCACATGGCACATACTGCACATATCCAGCATTAATGTTTCATGAATATTGGCAATGTAAGATACAATGAATATTTCAGATGACACATGACTGATGTGTTTTGAGATCTGGATTCATTATGTACTTGCAACATTCATCTACTACCAGAAAGCTGGTATTTCCCCCTATTGCACTGACTAAAGTCAAAGAAGGAAAACAAATGTGCATTTTGAATATATCTCATCTTTTAGTGAAACAATGAATTAATGTACTGTCATGTTTGTTTTCTACTGTCTTTCCCCAAAGACAGAGATAAAAAACAACAACACAACTCTTTTATATTTGCTTCAAAATATGAAAGTTTCTTTTAAATAAATTTTTCATGCATGACACTGTCACAAGGTTTGGATTAATAACATTTATTTTAATACCACATTTTTTAAGTAGGAATTTTATAATAGAAATCATTTTATTCTTTCATTTTGTATCTCCAGTTCTCTAAAATGCGTCTGTATTCTCTTACTTACTATCTTCAAAAGATCAAGAAGTTCAAATTTAAAAGCAGTGACCCAGAGTCTATTTAGCAAACAGTTGCTGCTTGAGAAGATGTCTGGGCCATCTTTATGGCTTCTCACAGCAACCCAGTGTGCAGATGTGAGGAACTTCATGGACTGAGATTGGAAAAGGCAGCCTGGGAAGAGGCAGTGCCTTCCACATCACTGACACACAAAGATTTCAAATACCTTTTTCTTAACAGCTTCTGATTTATAGCTCATGAAACCTATTCCCCATTTGAGGTAAGCCCTGCAGGAGCTGCTGCCTCCTGGGTCTCCATGGTACAGAGGAGCTGGATGGATGTGCACTGTATGTCTGTGGAGCTGTGTGCCTTGCAGCTCCTCACCCACTAATAGCATTAGGAACCCAAATGTCCCACTAAATTCTGCCCCTGTACAGAATCTGCTGATCCTTAGACAGGAATGCACAAGAAGTTGCACAGGAAGTTTGATCTGTCTATGAGTTAATTTAAGAAGTTAAATTAAAATCAAACTCACAGCATTCAGGGGAAAAAAAAAAAGTTTCTTAATCTTTCAATAGCAGACCTAGTAAAAAAATTGTGTGCATTGATAAACAAAAACAGATTTCAGAAAAAATACATGATATAACTATCTGTCAGGAATTGTAGAGAAAAGTAAATTAGATATGTCTTGGAAATTGGTAAGTACTCTCCAACAACACAGCTAACTTTAATTTTAAATGAGGCCATAGGTGTTAAGTTACCTAAATGCCTTCCTTTGTGGCAGCTGTTTGTTGATTGTGTTTGATGGACAGTTTTGCACATCAAGGAGCCCATCACAGTTACTGCCTTTGCTGGCAGTCCTGGCAGAAGCCAAGAACTGAACAGCCATCTATGCTCTCTCTGATGTGTAGCATGTTGAGGAGGTTTGCTCACACTGTACTTATTTGTTCAGTGGTTCAAAAGCCAATTTCAGATCCTGCATTTTAGTATACAGCAAACTTACATTCCCTTGAAAATATATATTCTTATCTAATCTTGTCTGTCTCAATTAATCACTGTGGCTTTAGACAGCACCCCAGTCCTTGAAACTGAAAACGGGAGATCAGCATCCACAAATCTCACTTCTTACCTCAGAAGTCACTCTTTTTTTTTTTCTTTCTTTTTTTTTGAAATGACAATTTGGAATAGCTAGCACAGCTAAAAAAGAGATGTGAAGATATTCTTCAAGAAAAGGCAATAATGAATCATCTGTAAACTAAAGTGTCATGACCATACAGACTAAATAGTGTTTTCCTTAAGACAGATGCTGTAATATATAACGAAAACGCCCACAGATAACGGAGGAATGAGAGAAAATTAAGGAAGATTGTTGTCTTATTTCAGGAATGGAACAGAAAGAACATTGGGGTTCAATCTAAAGACAAAAATGTGTTTAAAGGCTGACTGATCTCTCTTGCTGTTACCACCACTTTAATATCTACACTTTTGTTTTCCTAAGTGGTAGCATCTAAATACGGTGTACATAGAACCATACTATGCATACATACATTTAGTAAAGAGCAGCATATGAACAATTGTGTTACGGTCTTGAATAATAGTTACGAATTTTCTTGCCTTCCACTGAAATTCATCCTTGCTTTCACCTCATTCTCCTTACGCTGAAATCTCCAGCAGAAATCTAATTCATGTGTAAATATAAGAATGCTAGATGACTGTGTTAATACTGATTCCAGTCAATCACGTTAAAGCATTTCTAATGTTCCCATCATCAGAAATATCCAACAGTCCATGGCTATTTGAAAGAAAGATACGAAATATAAGAAAAATATATTCTCTTGTGGTATGTCTCAAATTTCTCTCACAGAAGTAAAGAACAGCTCTCAGAATATATAAAAAAGGAAAAAAAATCCATATAAGGATAACAGAATATAAACACTCAAGAACAATGTGATGAAAACAACTAAGGTGTCACATTTGAATGCTTGAAATTTGTGAACTGTAATAAGTGGTTAATATCAATCTGGTGAGAGTCCCAGTTTTCCGTAAAGACAGCTCTGGGGTGTAATTTCTTGTCAACGGTATATTTTAATTTCTTGTGATGGTTTTGGCTGTTGCTTTGTCAATTATTTTATGATGTTTAAAGATTTCCCATGATAAGAATACTTCAATGTATTTATAATCTTTTGATTATTCACCCTGCTCTGGCAGGGGGGGTTGGACTAGATGATCTTTCAAGGTCCCTTCCACCCCTAACTTTCTACAGTTCTATGATTTTCTACATATTAACTTGGTCAGTTACCACTTGTGGTTATTGAACATCCAAAATTGTCACAGTTGTAAGCAAGTCCCCTCAAAGAAATTTCATTGGAAGAACAGAACAAAGACATCAGCTAGGAAAAAAATGAGTCTATTATTGTAATTACCTAATCTCAAATGTCCAACCACTACCAAAAAGTTGGAGAAGGATTTAAGAACTCATTCAAGTTCAAATACAAATAAATTCAGTTTAAAATATCACCTTGGGAAAACTATAGAAGCCTTTGACTCTGTAAAAACCGGTTTTAATGAAATGGAAAATTACTACAAGGGTGAATTTCTGTATTCAGTGTGTGGGATCTCAATTTAGTGGCAGTAATACTCTGGAAAATAAAAGCGAACACCTTTCAAAGGGCAAAGAAGTATATTTTAGGAGAACAGAAACAGACCAGAGGGCATGACTCAGATTCCCTGCTTCACCATAGCTAGGATTTTCTTTATGAGCAATGAAAACTTCCTTTTAACTTCCTGGGGGTTTTTTGTGGTGGTTTTTTATTATTATTATTATTATTTGTTTGTTTGGTGTTTTTTTGTTGTTGTTGTTTGGTTGCTTTTTTGTGGTTTTTTTCTGTGGGTTGTTTTTGTTGTTGTTGTTGTTCTTGTATTTTAATCAGTCCTTTTCCCCTTCTGTTTTAAGCCATTCACTAAGCAACTTCTGTCACTTTTTGCTATCTCTTCAATCATAATTGCAGATTAGAAAGTGAAACGGTTTCTTGTTTATTTGGTGAAATTTTGTTGTACCCTTCCCACCGCTCAGCTGAGAGAATATTAATGAGACCTTAACTTTCCTGACCACCTCTGTGGCACTGCAGTAACCAAAGAGAGATGAAAGACTGCAGATTTAACACTTCTACTTGCAAGCAGGGATCTCTGCCCAACTATTTATCTCCCTGCCAGAACAGGTTACGAATTTTCCACCGGACAGTTGCCCCACCAGCCCATGCAAGGCTGTCATAACTGAGCTGAGGCACTTTATTTGTCAAAATGTAATTCAGTGGAGGACCATTCAACCCATGACAGTTTTCGTCTCTGGCACTTTGATACGTCTATCCAGACTGAAGAATTTGACTCCCCAGTGAATTAAAAATCCCCCACTTGAGCTGACAGCCACAGTGGAAGTCACCAGCTCTCCAGCTCCAAGCCTCATACTGCGACTGACAGAAGTGAAGGCTTCCAAGGTCCACCAGCAGCCTCCCTGGGGCAGCCAGGAGCAGGGAATCACTTCATTTTCGCAAATGGATTTCCTCTCCTCTGTCATGCTTTCCCCTATCTTCTCAGATTCTAAACCACAGGGATTAGTGGTTTGTTTTTTTTTTCTTTTCTTTAAAACAAAACCACGCTGAGTGGCCCTGTGGCAATCTATCCATGAGGAAGAACAGAGAAGCCTGGATGGAGAAGAAAACTTTCTACACTGCACAGCTTTCCATGACACCTATTTACAGCTGGAAAGAAAGTGGTAGCCCTTTCACTAATAGTAGTAGCTCTTTCACCTCCACCTTGTTTCAACAGCCATGGTCTTAAGTACATGAAGTTGCTTTACTTTCACACATTTTTTAATAAATCTAGATGGCTGTCACATAATCAACTAGGTTGTTAAAATAGCAGGGCTAACAACAGAGATATCAAACTAAATCTCATTGGAGAAATCTCTGTATTCCCTCTGTCATGCAGAATCAACTTTATCAGTCATTAACCTTGCAACCTAAGCTACTTACCACACCTGTGTGCTTTCAAACAGAATCAAAGGAGTTAGTTTTGACCTTTAGATGACTGGAAAAAATGTACTTGAGAGATATTTTCTCTGCTGTGTGATTGTGCTGCAGAGAAATTTGTGCTAGAGCTCTCTCTAGTTAGTAAAGTGGGATCTCCTAGAAGGACATTCACTGTCAAAGCCCTTTCACCCTGAAATTCATGCCCCTTTAGCTTTCCAGCCTAGATTTTTGACTCTCCTGTAATGATATGGGGTTGCTTTCTCTACTAGAACACTGAAGGACAACTGAACATTAAAATAGGGGTTGGTATTTTGAGCAGTGTAGTGAAGACTGTGATTCTTATAGGATGTTGAGTATGTGTAATGAATCTCTGTAATAACAAAATAAAGCACAGTAAGATTTAATGTTATTCTTTCAGACTCCATAAGCAGAAAATATTTATATACATTTAGAAAGAAGTTACTTAAGGTGAATAAAGCTTTTCTTTGATTCTAAACATGGTATGATAGAGAAACAAGCCCAAAGCTATATGCTTTAAAGGAACTGAAGTAGGTTGCATTGCAAGTTTGGATTTTGGGTCTAAAATGAGATGACAGGAGTCACTGGAGAAACAGCAAAAATTCCTGTTGATGAGGCTGTCTATCAAGTCATGTGTGAACTAGCAAACTACTTTCTAGATGCTGAGACATGTATTAGTATCTGTCCCCTAGATACCTAAAAAGCAAATGCCAGAACAAAATAGCTTAAAGAGCCAATTTCATGTCACTTATGACTTGTAAGTAAATTCTGCATCTCCAAGGCAAAAAGATGCAGGCAGGAAAAAAAGGTGCAACTAGAAAGAAGAAACTCAAGCCAGATGATGACAAAAATGCCCATTCTGCTAGCGAACCTACTAAAAGCAAAACTTGTTTCCCTAAAAAAAATTGTGTTACGTTCTTTCTCCCTGATTCCTAAAACAACCAACCCATAATCTGC
Organism: Florisuga fusca; assembly: GCA_038090715.1. Lineage (NCBI taxonomy): Eukaryota > Metazoa > Chordata > Aves > Apodiformes > Trochilidae > Florisuga > Florisuga fusca. The sequence goes on along the minus strand of JAAWXA010000004.1, from coordinate 37,922,882 downwards.
CCACCAATTTGACAATATCACTCATTTTGGGATGAGACAGCATTTGATTCCTACAAGTTAATTTCAAATTATCTTCCTGAAAACACAAAATATAATTTGGGTTAAAGAGGCTCCTCATATATTTGACATTTTAAGCTTTACTACTTCTCTCATTATGGTCTGCACTGGTATATCCACACTGTTGTTTCTGACATGATTAAGTGGTGAACTTGGCAGTGTTAGATTTATGGTTGGACTTGATGATCCTAAAGGTCTTTACCAACCTAATGATTCTATGAATGTATTCAAAGTGAGTTGGTACAGGTTTTAATTTGACAGTTGGAAAATTTTCTACTTAAGAGCTTACAATCTCTATCTGGAAAGTTAATTTGTGCTACCATCTTAAAGGCCATGATAAGTGCAGGTAATGATGCAACTGCTTAATATTGCACAATAATATCCAAATTATATTTTGTCATTTTATAAACAATTAATTTGAAAAATAATTAAAACAATAAGGAAAACAACTTTATCTCTAAGAAACTTTTGCACCCTTAAATCTGCTTTTGCTTCAGTGATACATTTATACCTCTCAGATTGTCCTCCAAAATTAAAGATACCATTAAACATTTTATATAATTCTCCAGATAGCTGCAAATACCTGCAGATTCACTTGGTTAGCTAACTACTGTTACAATTTCATATCTGCTTTAAGAAATCAACCAAAAAAGAAAAAAAAAAATCTATGAGAAAGTGATCACTTCAGTTACATTTAAAATTATTTGCCTTCCCCAAACAGATGTAATAAAACACACAGAGAAATAAGTAGAAGTGTTTAAAATATCTTTAGAGATCTTTCCAATCCAAGTCTACTATCAGAAAAGTCTACCTATGAAACCTAACCATGAAACCTAAAATAAGTTCTTATGGCTTATTCTGAAAAAGATCAAGGAACTTGAAAATTATGGTAACTTCCTTATGTATAGGCAAATCATATTTTTCTTTCTTTTGAAGTGTTTCCATTATGGAAGTACCTATGAAAAGAGACATTATAGTCATCTTTCCATTCCTCTTGCTTCCCTTTGATTGGATCACAAATAAAGTGTGGCGAAAAAACACCAAATCATTGGCTGTTTTTTACCCACTGTCACTGAAACTTTACCTAAACCAGCAATGATAACATTTATATGGGTTACAGCTGGATATTCTGTTGAAATCTAGTTACAGATTGGCTGAAATTCAACTCTTCCTTATTTAATTTATTTATTATCTTGCAAATTAAAAAAAAAAAAAAAAAAAAAAAAAAAAAAAGTTTCCTCACTGGCTCTAATTCCTCCTCATAGAAACCCAGACAGATGAAATTCATAAGGATCACTTAAGTCTTGAACCATAAGAAACTTTAAAGTCAGTTTGAAACTGTAGTTTTAGGAAGGTCTCTGTTTAATAGTGTTTCATCTGCAACTGAATGAAAAAAAAAAAAAAAAAAATTTTTTTACCAGATCAAAACAAATTTTAAAAGTTCCATTTTTTTACTTCTCACCCTAATCTGCCTTTGCAAAGTAAAGGCTTATCCCTTGCTAATATGTTCCAGTTGATAAAAATTAAATGTGAAAAATGAAAGCAAAGGCATTGAGGTTCTAGATTCACAAAACTAGAGAAAGATTATTTACAGTATCTCCAGGGCTGGAGAAATTAAAGCGAAGAAATGAAAATCAGAGACAGGTTTTGAACTTACAGTTAAAATATCATTCACAAATACCACCTCCTGCTATTTTTCTCTTCTCATACCCCAAGAAGAAATATTACTTTTATTCATCTTAACATGCATTTCACATCTCTCCCTCTTAAATGAGAAATCTCTGGTTTTACTACTTGCTCTGCACTAGATTTATCATTCCAAAAGTGGACACTGGGAGACTGACTCAGTGAGAAGGTTGTGTTGTTGGCTGCTTATAAAGGTCAAAGTTTGTGAAGGAATGTATGTTGTACAAAATACATGTTTAGTGAAGAACCATCTCTAGCTTTCCCTAAAAGAAGAATGAATAAAAGTTAACCACAGCTTCTAGACTTTCAAGATAGTTAGTCTAACCTTCTTTATCAATAGTTTTCAGCAATCTGTGAGTTTAGCAACCTCGATATCAAAATTGCTTGTTAACATCCATGAAGGCACATCTGCACTGAACATAAATAATTTCCAGAAGTGACACTGATCACTGAATCATCCCTGACTATCCACACTGATCGAGACTTGGATCCTGGACTCTTTTGCAGTGAAAAAAACATCTCTTCCCAAAAGAAAACCTCTGTCCTTTTTTTTTTAGATAATTTCATGGCAATTCATAGCAAATAGAAGAGGTGCCAGAGGACTGGAGGAAAGCCAATGTCACTCCAGTGTTCAAAAAGGGCAAGAAGGAAGATCCAGGCAATTACAGACCAGTCAGCCTCACCTCCATCCCTAGAAAAATCATGAAGCGGCTCATCCTGCAGGTCATCTCTAAGCACATGGAAGAGAAGGTTGTCAGGAGTAGTCAGAATGGATTTACCAAGAGGAAATCATGCTTGACTAATCTGATAGCCTTCTGTGATGTTGTGACTGAATGGGTAGATGCAGGGACACCAGTGGATATAGTCTACCTTGACCTTACTTAGCAAGGCTTTTGACACAGTCTCCCAGAACATCCTCATGAGCAAGCTCAGGAAATGTGGGATGTAAGAATCTGCAGTGAGATGGATTAAGAACTGACTACACAAGAGAGCCCAAAGAGTGGTGATCAATGGTGCAGAGTCCAGCTGGAGCCCTGTGACCAGTGGAGTCCCCAAGGAGCAGTGCTGGGTTCAGTCCTGTTCAGCATCTTTATCAATGACCTTGATGATGGGATAGAGTGTCTTCTCAGCAAGTTTGCTGATGACACAAAGCCGGGAGGAGTGGCTGACACCCCAGAAGGCTGTGCTGCCATTCAGAGGGACCAGGACTGACTAGAGACTTGGGCAGGGAAAAAAATTATTGAATTGTTGGAGAGTTTTTGGAATAAAATGGACATGTGAGCAATCCTGACCACTTAGCATTAGCCAGAGTGAGCTAAGGGCCTTGAGGCCCAGCTGCAAGGTTACTAAAAGATAAGCTACCTGCAAAAGATAAGGGAGTTGGCAGCAGAAAAGAAGAATAAGAGGATGGGAAAGCATCTCGTAGACAACACATAAAGAGTTGTATGTAACCAGTTAGATAGTGCACTGTGGCATATGAAAAATGTGCTGTACCAATCAGCAATATGTTTATATTATGTTATCAGCCTTACTGTGTATAAAAGGGCTACCACTACTCTCAATAAACGGCAATACTTTGATTATATTAATCTGCGTGTTGTCCACTGTTCTCCTGCAATGAATTACATCAAGGGCAAATGTAGTGTCTTGCATCTGGGTAGGAACAACCCCAGGTACCAGTATAGGTTGGGGACTGAGCTGTTGGAGAGAAGGGAAGGGGAAAGGGACCTAAGGGTGCTGGTGAACAGAAGGATGACCATGAGCCAGCAGCAATGTGCCCTTGAGGCCAAGAGGGCCAATGGCATCCTGGGGTGCTTTAGAAGGGGGGTGGCTGGTAGGTCAAGAGAGTTATCCTTCCCCTCTACTCTGCCCTGGTGAGACCACATCTGGAATTTTGTGTCCAGTTCTGGGCCCCTGAGTTCCAAAAGGACAGGGAACTGCTTGAAAGAGTCCAGCGGAGAGCGATGAAGATGATGAAGGGAGTGGAACATCTCCCTGATGAGGAAAGGCTGAGGGAGCTGGGTCTCTTCAGCTTGGAGGAGAATCAGGGGTGACCTCATCAATGTTTATAAATACATAAAGCGAGAGAGCCAAGAGGATGGTTCCAGGCTCTTCTCGGTTATGCCCAGTCAAAGGACAAGAGGCAATGGATATAAGTTTGAGCCTAGGAGGTTCCGTATAAACACAAGAAGAAATTTTTTCCCTGTGAGGGTGACAGAGCACTGGAACAGCTGCCCAGGGAGGTTGTGGAGTCTCCTTCTCTCGAGACACTCAAAACCCACCTGGACATTTTCCTATGTGACCTCCTGTAGGTGACCCTGCTCTGGCAGGGGGATTGGACTACATGATCTTTTGAGGTCCCTTCCAACCCCTAACTTTCTGTAATTCTGTAATTTCATTCTTATGTCTGCTCTAAAGACACAGTACAGATGACATTACATGCAACTGCCTCCCATCATCCAAGACAGTCTCTCAACACTACCTAGGCATAGTTACTTCTCCAGATATACTCCTGCCACAGCACAGAGTAACACATACTTTCACATTCATATTACAAAATAACAATTTGGTTGATGCAAAAGAGCCCTGATATTTTATGCATTCTGCACTTTACCAAGAAAGACCAGTTATATCTACAGACTCAGATATCTTAAAGGGCAGAGGAGAGCCACTGCAAAGTGACTTGTAATGTGTGCATGACCAGTGTGTCCCAGAGATAGCTAGTTACAACCATTATAAATGTAGTACTGTTAGTGACATTGGCCCCAGGGCCTGGGGTTGCTCCTTGACTTTTTTATGTTGCAGTGAAGATTTTCCTTGGAGGGTTACCCAAGAGCAGAAAGTCATTGAAAAAAAAATACTCAAAATAAATGATCCTATAAATACTGGCTTAATCCAAGTTTCAAGCCAAGTCAAAAAGTTGACAGCCAAAACTGTCTGCCAGCTCTGTTGACTTCATCATCTAAGCAATCATTTTCCATGGAATATCCTTAGCTGGTGGGATGAAGCAATTGTGTTAATCACAGTCAAGAAAAGTGTAAAGTTCTCTCAGATTTCACAGATTAAACAAACCCAATGTTGTATAATAATGTGTCATTCTGGAAGACACCACACAGCATGTACACATGCTCATGTATCCATGAGAACACTGCATTAGTGTCAAGCTGGGTTTAGCTATTTTTGCACATGAATTGTGAAAAAGGCACTGACTTTTGCAGAGAGTAGCCACCCTTCCACCACTAAGTATAGCAATACAGTTCTCCCATTTCCAGTTTTAGATGGTCATCTTGCCTTTAACTGAGGTGACATTTCTGACAGTGTTTACTGATATTTATTGTTGATTTTAAAATTAAACATATTCCCAGCTAGCAATCTACAAACAGTTTTAATGATTTTTTTAGTTAAGTAAATGTATAACATTTTTCTTAATGTCTGTTTCGTGTTTTTTCAGCTGAAAAAATCTTTTTCAGTATCTATTCTTTGTATCATCAATTTTCTAGGATACCAGCCAGTTGTTACTGATTATTAGTCCTCACACAGGGCAACTAAATATAACACTGGAAATCCATTGAGGGCAAGTGCTCATAAATCCATCAATGACATGCTACCATAGCATTATCTTGAAGCACAGACATAATGGAAGGATAAATTTCAACAGATTTAATTTTATACAGTTCTTCTTAAGACTGTGTTAATAGCTTAATAACAGAGAGATTTTAGAAGAAAAAATCTGTTGAAAATAAAATAAAGCTGTCCTTTAAGAGTGAAGGCTCACAGAATTGTGAAGAGTTCAGCAGTTGTCAATGCCAAAAGAATTTCATGGAGTAGATACAAAGCAAAAGACCAAATCAATACCTAGGTGTTTGTGCTTCATTTCTTTGTAGTTGTCAAACCTTTGGAGTTGTTAAATAATGACTTATACACTAAGAATAGGTGTCTTCTTTGGCATTTCTTTAATGCCATGTCAAGAACTCAGTCACTAAGATGCAAAGGAAAAAAAAATGTTCATATGATTAGGAGAATAACCTCAACCTGAGAACAATATGATGTGAAATTTACCCTAAGTCTTCATATTGTCTTTATACCATGCAAACAAAATAAGTTAAAGAAAAACAGCTAATTTCTATACCTCCAGTGAGAAAAAAAAAAACAACCAAAAACAACAACTTTCTCCCCATATAAAGACAAAAAAACCAGTTTAGCATGCAAGCACAGAGTAACAGGACACCATTTTGTCTGATTAAATGGTACTACAATACATAGCAGATCATTCTTTAGGGATTCTCTGTTGAAGTCCTTCTCTGAAGCACATCTCACTCAACCCTGTGAGCCTGAACTAGCTCTTCATTCAGTTAAGAGTGTAGTCGACTTTTACAAATCTCATGAAAAGCCACAGTCCCTCCAAGAAACCCCAGAGCTCTCAAAGCTACAGGATGCAGACTGTTGCCTCCTAAATAAGCACCCACTGCCCTTCCACTGAGGTTGGTACAAGCTATGTCCCCATCTCCTGTAGAATTGGGAAGTGGGATAGGTGAATGGATTAAAAATTGTGCTTTGTGAGGAAGCTATGGTTGAGTGAGCAGCCCTGTGCTGTGGAGCTGGAGCAAGCCAACTCAATTGGTCGTGACTGTTTTAAGACCTCTGTACAAGGGGAAGTCAGGACAGAATAAGCCAGAATGTAAATTAACCCTTTCTGCTAATTGCCAGGTGACCAGCTCTATGGCTCTGCTTCATAATCCTTGCCTGATTAAGCTGCAGCACCTCCCACCCCCTTCTGTGTGGCAATTAAATTAATCCAGCAGTTGGCAGGACTTTGTTTCTCCAAGTGCTTCAGGTAAATCCTGCAGGGATAGTGAATCAAACCTCTCAGGCACCACGGCTTGTTTTTTCACAGGGTAAAATACACTGAAATTTCCTTTTGCTTATGTTAATGCTACGGCAGCTCTAGTGTAGAAATGTCCCCATTTCACCATCCCCACTTGTGGGGCAGAAGCTTTGAGTAGAGGAAGAGGGAGGAGAGACACTGGCCAGATCTTCTGCAGCTGCCCAGCAGGAATCAGCGGAGCTCATGACTCAGAGCAGTCTTACTCTGACCCAGCTGCACCTTGTCTAGTTTGGGTTAATCGACTTCCTAACTGCAGCACAGTTGTCACACTTTAAATTCACGTTCTAACTTATTTCTGTATTCATCCCATTATGCAGAGGCACATGAGTAACATTGTTCATTTCAAATTTGCATCACTGTGAAACCTCTATACTTAAGTCTTGTAACTATTACCGTTTCCATTAGCACTTAAATAAATATAACCTTTTTTATAGGTGTTGTGCAAGAGTCTCAGAGGAAGGGAACTGAAATGATCATTAAACATCAACTCTGAACCATCCTTCAGCGTGGTAAAAGGTTAAAACCAGCTCCCTCGTTCCTTCAAAAAAGAAAGAAAGCAGGGTAAAGCAACACAGCAAAACCTCTTTCTGGCTTTCTGTGTTCATTTTATGCTTCTGGTAAAATCCTGTAACTCTGACAGACATTTTACTCCTTTATATATATTTGGAATACTGAGAAGAACAGATAAGGCAGAGTTATTTCCCTTCAAGGTCATTCCATTTTTGATGTGAAGGTAAAGCAAAAGCTCAGACTTCCTGAGTTTTATTGCATTTGGATTATTTGAATATTTAAGGAATTTAATTGATTTTAATCTAGACAAAAGAGACAGAATTTTGGAAGATGAAAATCCTGCTGGGAAACCAGTGTCTTGGGACTGGAACTAATAAACATAGCCTGTGGTTTGTGTTCTCAGTACTGGACCTCCACGAGCAGTTAGGCTAGGCTAGAACTTCTTCAGGGGAATTCTTCAAGGAGTTTGTCAGTGATGATCACAAGAAATTTATCATAATTATATCTATGCTTTCTGCAGCTTGTCTTAGCTGGGATTTCCTAAAAGTCTCTTACAGGGTTCAGCCAAAAGCACTGAAAATAGAATTGGCATAATAGAAACAAAACATGGGGCTGATTTTGTATTTTGAATGCCTGAATTTCATTAGGACTATTCATTTTTTCATAACAAGACATAATTAAAACAAACACTTCTAGACATTGCTTCATTGAAGAGCTTATTTTTTTTTCCTACCACTGAAGTCTCATTTTGTAGACATACAAACTGATGGGAAGGAGACTCCAGAGAATATTTTGTCCTCCAGTAACATGTAGGGATGAAATGACTTGCTGAGCAATGCCTTGTTAACTACTTTCAGGTTTTAAACAAAAGTAGGAGGGGGTTTACTTGGCATATGCTTGATTTAAGATGGTACTGTATAATCAAAACAAGATCTCCCAGAGGAGAGATTCTTTAGTAGCAAAGGAAGGAAGGAAGGCATTACCCCAGATATTTGATATAGAGAGTATGACAAGAGGAAAAACAAAATAACAATTCAACACCACTTATTCTTCCTGCAGTTGTAGAAAATGCTTCTACAAAGAGTAGAAGGTAGATCAGAAACCACTGCTCCTGAAGCATCTACTTAAAGAAAGGTCAGAGGTAGCTGGTACAGGAGGTGACAGCTGCAAGGCGTATCTTCATCCCATGCCACCCACTGTTAGATGAAGCTCAAAAATACTCCAGTTTCTCAGCTGCTGAGAACGGGTCCCTATTCTGCTTCACTGTAAACAAATCTAATTTTTACTGCCATGAAATCTTTGATCATTGAAGCACTTCTGCAATTTCATGATTGTGGCTTCCAGAAAACACCCCAATACAAATGATAATGTATATGCAATGATCCCCTGCTTCAGAAATAAGAACAGATAGTTCATGGTCACAAATGGATAATCACATTTTCCACACTTATTTTATGCTTTGTCACCAGGACCTTGCTTACCGCTGCCATTTTTTGGTTCCAGTCAACAAAGAATATCTAAGAGCATGTGATGATCCACTTGACCATTTAACTAACCCACATTCATTTTTGCCAATTAGAGTCCTGCATAAAGTCAGCTGTCAAGAGAACGCATGTGAAGGGAGTAAAAGAATGTAATTATACTAAAACTTGTACACGATACTTAAAAAGTTCCACATTTTGGACATGCATGGGAAAAAGCCCCAGCAGAGCCGCTATTTTCTTGCAGAGAGGATGAAACATTGGCAATACCTAGTTAGGTTGTCAGGCATCAAAAGCAAGGGAAGGATTTTGAGTCTTAAACTGATCTACAAAATGCTTGGTCTTTGAAGGTATAACCCAAATGAAATAAAATTGAAACATTGTAAGCTAACTGATCTCTTGCTTTCACCATGGGCTAGTAGCCAGTTAATTACAGTGAATTAATTATGTACTAAATTATTTTTGCTGAGTCTCTTCACAATTTGCATTTCGTGCAAATGTTCAATTTTTTATAGAAGCAGAAGCATCCATGCTTCTGCCAAAAGATAGAGTTATGATTTATCTTTATCTTACATCATTTAAAAAGTGCGTAACTGCATAACACTGTGTGGCTTTATTATATGGAAAAACAGCAACACAAGCAACTGCATAATGTCACTGACAAATTTTAATTTATGAAAAAACTATGTTTTAACTTACACATTTTAACATCCTTTTATCATACAATAATTTAGAGACAGAGGCATCTATAATTATACGTAGTATGCCATTGCAGGAATAGGCCAAAGGCTAAACAGTATTTTGGATAACTGTGCCTCAGTGTGACTGGGGGCACTGAACTGGAAATGTCTTCCATAGCTGTCCTTGAGAAAAGTTTTTATGTATCACCCAAAAGGGGAGTAAAATTAGACATACTGGAAACTCCAACAGACTCTGAAGAAGAAAATAAGTTAAGTATCTAGAGAATTGGCTAAATAGTAAATAAAAAGGGTTTTCTCTCTCTGCTGTACAGGGCTACAGATCTTTTCTAAGCACATAAATCTTTTTCATAAACATATGCAAACATTGAACTAAAGCACAATTACATGACTAAATTCAGTTCCACAAATGAACACTTATTTCATTGTGGAATGTTAAAAAACTTCATTTCTTACTATAAATATCTAAAGAAAATGCATAATTTGACTATTTTAGAACTTCCAGTGACAGCAACCAAAATTTCACCTCTCTTTTTGCAGCATCTTTGGATGGGTATAAATTTTACTGTCACTGGTATTTGTTTCTTTCTCCTCTAAATTTCTGAGCTAGCCCTGGTGCATCCCTACTCCACTCTTGCAGCGTGCTGTTGAGCAACCCCTCTATCTCCAGTCTGCTCACAAATCTGTTCATTCTGTCCCTGGTTCCCTTCCTTCCCCAGCCATAACCTCCTCTTAGCTGTAATGAAGTTGGCTGCTATCGTCAGACGAATCATTGCTCCATGCAGCTCACCAGCTCTACACAATCTGATATCTCCAGCTGTCAAGCAGAAAATGTGCATTTGATGATGGCTTAAAGTGCCACAGTATTCTGCCCCTGAAGTAAAAGAGCGAATACGAACAGTCCTTCTGTTCTATTTTAATTTTGTGTGTGCTCAAAAGTCTCATTAAGCACTGCTGCACTTTTCCTTCAAGAAGGATGCCTGTGAAATGCTTTTTCCTAAGGGTAGATGAAAAATATACACGAATCACCTTTATTTGTGGTATTATCTGCAGAAAGCTCTTTTATATCTGCAAGTTTAGAACATAATTTATATTTAATTTTGTCAGATCTGTATTCCACCTGACAAAAAGAGTAACATAAAAATCCATTGTTTGGCTACATTATTTTGGGGTACTTTTGTCAACCCTACATGTCATGAGAGACTCCTGTGCTCCATGTAGGGCAAAACTTCTGGTGATGTGTGAAGAAATCTCTAAATATTAAGAAAGTGCTCAATATGATGAAAAATTGGAACAATGAAACAGAAGCTCTTTGGTAAGATAAGGTGGGTAGATGACAACTGTAAAGAGACAGAGATTCCTTTACTCAGTGCAAGCACATAAACACTGTTGCATCACCTTAGTACTTCTGGTCTTTTTTGGGAATCAAACTTCCACTTCTAGCTACTGACTGCTTCTCTGAGAGGTTTCCTCTGAGAGGTTACATTTTCTCTGTGGAAGTAATACAGTATGTTTCTTTCCAAGTCATTGCTAATTTTAAAAAGGGGAAAAAATGGTTTAGCAAAAACCGTGTGTCAAACTGTAATTGGTTTTGAATCATAAAACTTAAATAAATTTCCCAAATAATCTAAAATAATATTACATATTATCTTGCCTGAAACAGATAATATGGAGAAGCTTTTTCCAAAATCAACCAGGTTTCTTTTTTAAATAAATAATTTTTAATCAAGCAAATGACTCTTTCGACACTCGGCATCTGTTTGAAATGATCCATGAGTCTGTCCCTGTGAGCTCTCAAATTGAAGTATTTTTTGACTAATTTCCTTTTTAACCCTAATGACAACAAAAAATCCCAACCAAACACCTCTGAAATTATGAGAATATAAACAAAAAGAGTGAAGGGAAGAGAAGGGAAGTAAAGGGACAAAGAGAAGTGTCAAATAGCTTGTGTATCCACAAGGATCTCATTACCACATTAGAACTAATAGAAGCTTGCCAAGACTGGCATAAACTTAGTAATGCTAGGTTCTTCTTAATACTGGTAGTCACCACAAGTACAAGGTGACGAACTGGAAGCCTTCCCAGATTTTCCTTTTTTTCAGGAAAGCAGAAAGCACTCAGCAGATGATTCTATTAAGTTCAAAAATGTTGAATATGAAGAACATAATCTCAATTTCAAATTGCTTGTCTGCATCCTTCCCTTTTTTTTTTTTTTTTTTTTATAGGGCAACATAGAAAAAGAAAAATGGCTTAAATGCCTGAGAACAGTCCTTAAGGGTTTCAAGAGACAAAGGAAATCTAGCAAATTTGAATCCAGCATTCTCTTTTGAACCTTATATTGCTTTCTCTGCTCAGACCTAATTGTTTAAGTGTGCACAATGAGGGTAACATCTGGCTAAAGCATGCAGCTTTTTATTAGAATTGTGTCAAATAGCTTATTAATAAATGCAATACAATAGGAAACTCATTAATATGTGATATTAAAATAAAATCAAACACATTTTAACAAGTCTTATAGATTAACTGCAAGATCTTCAGCTGCTAATAGTCTAATTTTACTTACTAAATTGATTTTACTACTTGGTTCTAATTTTAACAGGTGGAAATAATTCAGATAGAACTTACTGTAAACTAATTATAATTCCTCTATCTTTTTATCTTTATCTACTTGTTCTTGCAAGGTGCTTGGAAAATTTTTAGTAAAAAAAAGCTGAATGTAAATACAAAGTATAAATCCTGAGTAAAGCACTTGTATATATTATTGGTATATTACTCCATTGACAGCAATAAGGTCTACAGTGATGTGGGGCAGTGGGCCCTACCCATGAGGAGGCATGGGCTACTTGCATTATAAGGACTCGATTAAACTTTGTATTTTGTAACAAAACAGAAGATGAAGTTTCTTTGTAATTTCTGAGTTCAAGACTTTTGTGCCAGGAGACAAGGAGGAGAAATTAATTTTTCTGTGTTAGCTCATAGAAACATCCCTACTAACCCGTGTAAGATACTCACTTCAAAAAAAAACCCCCACCAAAACAAAGAAAAAAAACACACACACCCCCAAAAAAACCAAAAACAACCCACAACTTTTTAAATAAGCCATGATAAAACTCTAAAAGCCAAAAATTTCTGCCTGACCAACATTCTAGAAAGTGTGGCTTGATTTGGTTTGGGTTTTTTCCTCCAGAAGAAATCTACTGTTTTTTCAAACAAAAAATCTGTTCCCTATTTTCTTCTACACAAATTTACTAATCTTCAGCTGAACGTAATTTCATTCACTCCTGAAACTTTTTTTTAATTAATTCATTTCTGCAATCATAACACATAAAAATAGATCTGCAATAACCATATCTCCTAAAGAAATTAAGAGCTTGAGTACTAGCCTGATTGATATTCTTGAAGTATAAAATGACCTCACTGAGGAAAGAAAAATTGTAGATAGGGGAAGCAGACAGTGAAACAAAGGTATATTTTCATGTAACAAGACAACAACAACAAAAGCATATGGATATTTATTATATAATCAATATCACTCATATGTATAAATGTACCATAAAAGGTGAAAGAAAATTTGCTTTGTTTCTATAACCACACAAGTGTGTATCAAAGGAAACTGCTTTCTGTTTCTTCAGTAATAAATAGATCTAAGTTTTGAAAGCACATGCATGTTTCTACTGTAACATGCTTTCAGCAAGTGGACAGGTTATTTTTTCAAAATAAATATACAATAACAAATGGATAACTTCATTTCATTTTTTAATCATGGTAAGAAAACGCCTTCCTTAAATCCTGTTTCAAAATTCAATTTTAGACATCAAAAATGGAAATTCTGATTTGCAAAGTCACCAGGGAAGCAGATTTTTTGAGGGTGCTTCTGAAGAAAACACAAACATGTTTTAATCTAAAATAACTTAACAAATGCATATTATTAATTATATACTCTTTGTCTATAGTGAACACACCCCACACCAAAAAAATGCATTAAGCGGAATACTATTTCTAGTTACTATGGTTACAGAAAAGATTATATATGACAGTAAAAGTGGTTCTTTATATTTTTCTATTCTTTGAAGCCTGATATTCTTACAAGCTTGATAAGATTTACTATACAAACACATAATTTTAGGGGCATTTGCCTTAATTTTTTGCTTTATTGTTGCAAAATGTGTGTTCATGATGTAGTTATATGTAAATAAAATCATTAACACAGGTACAGAATGTAGTCAATTAAAAAAAAAAAAAAAGGGGATGTTTCAATATTGAATCTTAGAAACATTGATACGGAAAATGCTTTGTCCAGCTCTGTATGTTCTAACATGAAAACCTAACACAAGGAAGAGGTAAATATACTCTTCCTCCCTCTATGAGCCAAAGGATGGTAACACAGCACATGAATGAAAACCAGTAGTTTATATAATGTCTTCCTAGAAAATAGAGAAATCAGAATGTTGTCATTTTAAAAGGTAAAATTAGCATATAGCATTTAATATAAAGAATTCAAAAGGTTCAGTTGAAATTGATTCAATATTTCTTAATAAACTTGCCATTAACTGTGCAAGAACTGAAAAGTTTGGTAATGCTAGTGTAAATCTTTTGATTTTACACAAAAAACAGATGAGCAAAAAGTGGCATTTACTGCAAAAATTACAAGAAGAAACTTCCTAAAGCATTTCTAAAAAGATCACCATTAAGGAGGATCCAGAACACTGGTAATCTCTGATATCAACTACTAGCAAGTATATTTTCTGAGGATAGAAAAGAAACAGTCCAGTAATAAGAATGCCAGTGTTTCTCTTTGGCTGTAGCCCCTGCCAATATTGACTTCCCAAAACACTCTTCAGAGCAGTGAGTTGTCAAATAACGTGCAGCTCACAGAAATATAAATTTCATCATTTTTTGAATAGCTAAATTATTTTTTTTTCAAAACTACAAGGGCTAGAGCAAGGCTTATTGTATATATGAAATAAAGACCTGAAAGATCCCCAAATGTGCTATAAGAAAAATCTTCCTGTCTTAATATAAAGCAAGAATTTTGAGGATCAAATAATGACCTTCTTCTCTGTGTGGCACTTGGAGCTTACCTGCAGGAGTAAGGAAGAGATGGAAATCACTTAAGAGTGAAATGATAAATCACTCTTAAGCAATACAAGTTGGTTTCAAAGCTGACTTCTGCTGGGCAGAGAAAAGTTTTCAATTTAATTCCTCCTAATCGCTTGCCTTAGTTAACACTGTTCCCTGACCCTTTAGCATCAAAAATTGGAAAAAACAAGCCATCTTGCTGCCAGTGAGTAAAACACACTGTGCACAGCAGAATACCAATTCAGCCTGCAAAGCTGGTTCCTTTCCCATTTGTTGTCTTTTTCTTTTTCTGGTGAAGTACATCATTAATGAAGACTGCAGAAAAAAGCACAGTAATTTGTTTTTCGTGTTACCCTCTTCAGCTCACTACTATGCACAGCAAGACAGACCTACAGCACTACTGGAATGCTGGCATCAAAATTACCCCATTTCCTTCAGGTCTACTCACTTTGACACAAAATACTATGCAGACAAACAATAAAGGTCATAATTTTGTACAAATCATTGATAATTGAATCTAATGTCATTACAGTTTACTGGGAACTCATATAGGTTTACAGTCTCAATAAAATGTATTCACTGAAAGCTTCCCACAGCTAGAATCTCTGTTTAGCTTTGTAACAATCTGAAGCCTAGGGTTAGCCTACAAAGACCAATTCATTTGCTTTGTTGGAGACACAATACTAAATTCACTTTATTCACTCACCTACGTTCACTTTTCCATAATGGTAAAAAATCATGTGTTTTAATTACCCAAGTAAAACTTATTATACATATTGCCCCAGTCTTGAAGGAGCTGATAGTCTTACCCCTGCTTAACATATAGCATATTTACTTCTCAATTTACCTAATAAATCCATTCTCCAATTCCTTAAGTAGCAGCATAATTCTGAACTGCTTTCAAAGAGTGGAAGCTCACTCAGCATTATCATTCCTTGATATCAAGGAGAGCACTTCTGGGAATGCTCTCAATATTTTTATCATTTTGTTTCCCCTTAGGTTGAAAAGTCGTTCTGGTTGATTTCTTCTTGAGCTGAATTCTTTCACACTCCTCCATCAAGCAGTGGCTGCTCCTGGAGTACTCCAAAGCCTAAGCTGGGAACTGACCTGCATCAAATGTATCAGACACTCCAAGACCCGTCAAACCATCAATGAGACCTCCCTTGTCACAGCTGAAAGAGCTGTGGAATGAGGTTTCCTTCCTATCATTGCCACTGCCCTTTTTGCAAGCTGAAGAAGCAGATGGACTTTACTGGCCTCACAGTCTGAGATGGTCTTTTTTTGAGAACAGAAATTCTTCAGTGACAAGATTTTCTTGCCTCAGTCGCAGGGGCTGGGGGGTGTGCACGTGTGTGAAGGTAAAGGCAGAAAGGTTGGTGGGTGTGAAGGGAAGACATCAAGTCTTAAAAATCAATCATAGAACTATTTTAAGGCTAACAACCACCCTGGCTCAGAGGGAAAAAAAGGTAATCAATGGGGCTTTATCAGATACATCTTCCCACCCTTTGCCAAATAGGCAGAAGAGATAGGGGAGGTTCCTGCCCCTTATGCCAAAATAACATTTCTGCTTGTAACGATCATCTCAGGTATAAACACAATCTATTTCATATATAAAATAAAGACCTACTGCAAGTATAAACCCTATGAAATCATCACTATGGGCTTTTCTAAATAATTTTTTAGACCACAGTTTGTAACTTCAGACTAAGGAGACCTGAGGTGCTGATGGAAACTGGAGACAGAAAAAAATCATTCAGTTTGGGACTACTAACTACAAGTACTACAACTAACTGGACACGAAGAATGAAGAATCAACAAAACTCTCAGAGGAGATCAGGCCAAAGGTAGTACCTAACGTGATGCAAATCCTTGCTGTCTCTCCGATGGAGAATACAAACTTGCACTGAGAAACATGAATACATACAGTCTTTTATAACCAAAGAAGCAGGAAACACTTAGCATTACATGGCTTATTTTAAAACAAATTAGAAAATTAATAATGCATGTAGTGAGTAGTGTTGCTTCAAACCAGATTAAGGCCTTATTTCTCTCTTCTGAAAATAATAAAATACTATGGAGGGATAGAGAACATTCTTATTTAATGTGAAAACTTAACATTATTGCAAGAAAAAATAGCCTTCCAGTGAATGCTATTTCATCAATATTTTAGTATAATAAAAAGGGAAAAGTTGAATATTTTAATTTTACATGAGAAACAAATGACGGTTTGAAAAAGGAGAAAAATGGATCAGAAGTTTTAGGGAGGAAAAAAGCCCAAACTTTGGTATCAGTTATGCTTTATGGAACTGAAACACAAATTTAGAGCACTAAGTAATATATTACCTGTAAAGGAGGAAGGGGTAACACATTACAAAGCTTTGAGAAAATAATAGCTGGATTGTAATAGATCCTCCGTTATAGGAGACAGATAGTACCTGTCTCTTATAAAAGATATCTGCCTTCAACATATTTGTTCGAACCCAATTACAGTTCATCAAACAACTATAATTCATATGTACATCCCTTTGGAGCAGCCGTGTTTTCAGGGGCTCAGAAAAGGCTCTGACAGACAGCTATCTACAAGAACAGTGGAGTGGTCTTGCTCCACTAAGTTAAGTCAGATGATGTGTCATTTCTCATACTTCTTAACTGCCAGGTACACTTATTATGACTTCTAGGAATTCAAAAGTACTAGGTAATATGAAAATATTATTCAGGCTCTCACTAGCAAAAATAATAGTTTGGTTTTCACACTGTCAATTATTGAATGAACAACATCATTTAGGCAACATGAAAATTGCCTGCAAAACTCAAATATGTAAAGTGGATTATGACTTTGAAAAATTTTATTTTCACATAGATATTCTTGAACTGCTGTCTGATAGTAGAAGAGCACATCTTAGAACTGATCCCACATTCATGGGATCACAATGAGCAATATTATCTGCTCATTCACATTTAGTAGACTGGTATGCCTTTCTTCCATGATAGTTCTGTTTTCCTTTACCAAAATACCTCGGCCTTCAGCCTTGTTTTCTGAGAAATGGAAAAAAAAAATCAAAACAATTTTTAAATTAACTCTGGGACTACACTTAAGCTAATGGTAGAACGACATGCTAAAGGGAATACTCCTGAAAAACAAACAAAAAAAAAATTCAATATTCTGGGAATTAAATTTCAGAGAAGAACATGCTCATTCAATGACTTAAAAAAACAAAAAACAAAAACAAACAAACAAACAAACAAAAAAAACGAAGAAAATAACGATAACAGTGAAAAAAGGGAAGGCAGGACACTATTGTTGAGTTATTCTGGGACTAGTTCTGCTGCCCGAATATCGGTGTTCTGTGCTGTACAAGAGACTCGGGGGTCTCTGCTGTCCAGGTGTTAAACCACACAGTCTCAAGCCTCCCACAGGTCCTGTCCTGTCTCTTATACCCTGTGCAGATCTCCTGGATACATAAAGGCATCTTATATGGCATTAGATACCTATCTTTATACAACTGAATGAAGTTCTAAAAAATACAGCAAAAGTAAGTTTTGTAATGGCATTTAGTTTTCTTTCCAAGGGACTATATATTTATCTATATTTACCAACTACTCCTTTTAAAAAGCAGATTATTTTGTATTTACACACACTGCCTGTAATTTTACCTCCTGAACTATAAAGGTTAATTTGTTGTTTGCTTTTGACAAGTCTTTCTTAAAGACTCTTGCAATTAGGAATAATCTGTTGTCAAAGGAGTCTTTCTCCTTGATCCAGTTCTTGACACAATATTTCCTAGTTCCTAAATTGGAAACTGGATGTTTTTTTCTGTTTCCAAATAATTGTCTAACAACTGACAACACTGGCTTAAATTTAATAGAGTAATATACGCACAGGTTCTTCATAATTAACAATAAATAAATAAATAAAGAGCAGATATGAAATGAAGCCCTGATTGCCATACACAAAAAGAGAACCAAAGGACATTGCAAATCTAATAAATTCTTCAAAGTGCCAGATCTTATCCAAATCAAGAGAGGAGTAAAAGGGAATTTCTTGCCTATTCAGTAAGGATTTATTTTACACTTTACTTGATCAAAATACAGACAAGGAGGTGAATAAGATCTTGAATTGATGTATATCCTTGCAGCCCCACTGAAGTGAAAACAAACAAACAAGAAAAACCACAAACAGATTTCACAGTATCTGAGGATTAGCCTTTAAGAGAACAAAACTTAACACACTTTTATCCCCGAAAATAAGCCACAAAACTTAGTACCTTTTCAACCTGCTTTATTTGAGTTTCTAGTCATACAAGAGGTGGTCTGGATGTAGCACTGGTTCTAAAGAACTTTCTTGCAGCAAGATGCTTTGTCTCCCCCAGTACTGAAGTAGTTACACTGAGACAAATCAATTAACCAGAAAACTTTTGTTGTTGTTTTTTTGTTTGTTGTTTTGGGGTGATAACTCTCCAGTCATTACTTTGTTTCCAGGAACTTTATAGCTGGTTGTGAGGGCATGCAAATTCTCCAATAAGATTGCACTATAAATATTTTTTAATCTTTTCCGGAGGGCTTCACAGACTAAATTACCAAAATAAAGCGTTGCTTGTGTTAGGATGAAATAACTTATATCACATTAAATAATACTTTGTTCACAGGGAAATTCGCAGGGAGTTTGAGGCTTAACACCTGTATCGTAAATTCCCTCTGATGATAGAAGTGGTACTGCTATGGCACATAAACCTATTCATATTTACTACATTATTTCCAATGGGAAATATGTATGAGCAACAAAATGACCTTAACCATTTTTACTCTGGCTGTTGCATAAAATCATCATAAATACAGGGTTTTGGGGTTTTTTTTTGTTATTTGTTTTTTCTTATTTCAGATATTTCCTCAATTGTTTTCTTTTATTGTACTTTTCTCTTTCCTAGTGTAATTCATAAACTCCCAGAGAAGCACACTTTCAGCTGAATGATCTAAACTGAGACAAGCCTCACCAAGTCAGTGATAGCTGTAGACAGAGGCAGAGACTGCTGACAAAAGCCAAAGATTAACTAATAAAAAAAAAAAAAGTAAGAGAAGGATTTCCTTAAGCTCATTTTTTCCCCTTCCCACATGATCACAAGCTGCTGGGGGTCTAGTTTACTCCTGGCCCAAATGCAGAGATCAATAAGCTAACTGATTAGACTGCTCCAGGGGAATGGTTGGTTTATTTCTCCACTGAAAGTCAATCCAAGTTAGCAGATTGCTGGTCCACAGAGGATGTAGCACTTCAGTTGTGTGGTCTGGAGGGAGAAAGAAAGAAGCTTTTTTTTATCCTTACGAGATTTTATTCCAACCTCATAATTTTTGCTGTGGCAAAGAAAGATGCAGAGAAAAATCAGGGATTTTTACTCCTAATAATCCGTCATTTTCCTGTTGAAAAGGTTTTGGGTTTGTTTCTTTGTTAGCTTTTCCCCCTTTTTTTTTTTCCTTCCTTTTACTTAAGTTTGCACTCTTCTATTTTTAAATACCTTGAGTGTGTTTACTATATCTTGCATAAATGCTTAATACGCTTTGCATGCATTTTGAGGCAAATGAAGCTAGTATATACAAGTACTGGCAAACAAAAAACTAAATTTTAAAAATTAAAGTTAAAAGTTCCCATTTTGTTTGGAGAGGCTGGGAATACTAAACTGAATAAACTCAGTGTTTAGTAGGGAAATTTTATGAAAAGTAATTGTGTGAACGTTTACGGTCTCTATAAATAGATACTCTTAATTGTGGGGCTTACAGAAGGCAGCTCCATTTCAACTGTCAGGTCTCTGACAGAGTTGCCCCTGGCATGATACCACAGGAGAAAATGCAAAGAAAGCCAGCTTTAGGAAGGAACTTTTGGAGCTGTGAAAAATGATGCTCCCAGGCCCTAAGCAACAGGCTGCAAATGCATAGACTGGGCAACCAGTGAATCTTCACAGTTCAGTTTTGAAAACAACATTTGACACCTCTTCATGAAGAGTTCAAAGCTTTATAGATAAGACAGACAGAGAAGGAGGCAAGCCACCTAAAAGGGAAGGGGAAAGGGATAACCCAGGGGCAGGCAGAGCAGCTGTAGCCACTGGCACTGCTGCATTACAGGTGCAAGCAGCAACTCTCAAGCTCACACCTCTGACTGCTCTGGGGGAGATACTACTTGACACCAGGGCCAAACCGGGCCCTGCAGGATCACCATTTTTGAAAGCAGCTAGCTGTGGATCTCAGTATGGCTGTTCTACCAATTGACAGTACTGACTCAATATTTCTTTCAAAAAAAGGTGGGCTTTACCAGCTGGGTGTCCGTCTTCTAGTTTAAGGCGTGCAACTTGTGCTTGTAATGCCCAAATCTGGCTGTGCTCCACAGTGTAAAGGCAGAAAACAAGATTTGACTTAGACTGATTCATAGATGCCTCTTTTCTTAGTTGTTCTATGAAATAATTTCCTCTGCTTTTAGAGAAATCAAGGAAAGGTCTTCATCAGACACCATTTGATGAGTGTTACAAAGAGCAGGTTAGTCTCAAAAAGCATTTATGGAAGTCATGAGGTTCTCTCTTGACATAAGAAACACTGATGTATGAAATCTAGTTATATGGGTTTTTTTGAGAACACCCAATATAAGCAAAACTGTTGGTCCCATCTTCTTCCCTTCCAACAACTTAAAACCAAAACAAAACAGACTTAAATCTTGGGTTTGCTTTCTTAGCTTGGCTTGTCTTTATATATGTATATTGCAGTTTATTGTAATACTGTAAAAAGTTCAAAATCATCTGTTTTAAAATGCTGTGAAACATATGGGGAGTCTGATGAAAAAAATTTCCTGAATGTAAAAAGCGATATTAAAATTTCTAAATATTAGAATATTTTTTTTTCAGTTGCAGTAGACTACTGAACAACAAACAATTACAACCAAGACAGGAGCAGTAGAATGGGTTAAACAAAATCTCAAAGTCTACAGCTAAGCCATGTTACTGGTTACTATCTTTTCCTCCTTTTTTTTGTACACCCAACTTGTACAAAGAAGAAAACTCATGGACTTCATTATGATACAAAACCCTAAAATGCATGGAGAAAGGAGTAGAAACATCAAAAAATATAAACACAAATCCTGAAAGCTACATGAAGGTTTGGTATCCTTGGTGCTCCATTTGCATCAAGCCTTTGTTTTCAGTGCAGGTTTGTTTGCTTGTTTGGTTGTTTTTTGTCAGGGTTTTTGAATTCAGAAACAAAATATGTTTCCTCTGACTTCTAAGATAGTGAAAAATTCAGTTCAATGTAATCCAATAGAAACACGGTTTAAGATTTGAAATCATATTTTTATCTTTCTCCTTTATGCATTCTTTGTATTAAAAAAGACTCTGAAGTAGTTAATAGCTGACCATGCATAAGACAGGAAATACTATAATTCATCTTCTCCAATAGAAAGTGTTCAGCTTTCAGAAATGAAAATACATAGACATATAATGCTACAATAGATTTTACAGAATTGTTTCTTTATATA
This sequence comes from Florisuga fusca, assembly GCA_038090715.1. NCBI lineage: Eukaryota > Metazoa > Chordata > Aves > Apodiformes > Trochilidae > Florisuga > Florisuga fusca. The sequence continues at coordinate 37,900,979 of JAAWXA010000004.1, read as the reverse complement.
TAAGTAAAAACAACACCACAATCAACCAACCAAAACCCCTTTGATGTAACATCAAGTATTATCCAGCACCATTGGTAAACTATTATTGCAGCTCCTGACTCAAAAACTCTGTAATTTACATAGAGGTTGTATTTGCATTATACAAATCCTTAGTCATTAGAAACTATAAGAATTCAAAAATAAGGTTTTCTGATTTTTTTGGTGTTTACTCTGCTTCAGAGCATTACTCAGACCTTAGAATTTACAAGAAAATTGCATTTTGTCCTGCACATCCCAAATACGATAACGTTTATCTGGTTGAGGGAAAGCAAGATACAAGTTCCATGTCTTGAGTTTACCTTCTTTCTGGAGGAAAAAAACAATGATATTAAATATAAAGGTGGAGAATTTATTTTCAGAGGCCAAAAGAAAACCCATACAACTAAAACAGTCCAAAGCCAAGCTATTTTTGAATGCACCATATAACACAATGGGATGCATTTCTCCTCTGCTGCTTGAACATAAGTGATTTTGTCACTGTCCACAACGCCCCAGAAATAATACTCCTCAGCTCACAAAGATAAAGCATTCTATGAAATTCCTTTGAAGAAAAAAATCTAAAAATATGTCCTTCTTGGATTTGGATTTACCGAATTAATGGGATTACCTATGCCATTTGTATGCCAATTTTGATTGTTTGTTTTCTAGTGAGTAGTTTATAGGACATAACTACAGACAGAATCACTTCCCCACCTGCAGTACCATTGATAGAGATCTTACAGCTTGTACATTAAGGATTTCCATAGGCCAAAGTAGATACTCTATTCTATTTTGTTGAAATGTGGGAGCAACAGCCCTATACACTGAACTGTATCACTCTCAACATGGTGCTTCTGGACTCAATAGCTGGCTATAAATTTGCCCAGGAGTAACAGAATACTCTACTCCACTATACAAGCAATTATGCTGGGGTTTGGGGAGGAAAAAAAAATCCACTGTTGTGCTCTTGTGTCTTCTTTCTATACATCAGGTCAGAGGATGACAAAACAGGCTGGAGGGATATCAATATCAGTTAAAGCTCCTGAATGCCAGTGCAGTAGAAAATGCATAGGGGTTTCTAGCTGATAAAGTTTACTGTCTTCTGTAAAATTAAAACTGAACAGTAACCTCTGCCAGCTGGAAATAAAAGAACCCAGGTAATCAAACTTGTGTTAATAGGAAAAGAAAGCAAAAAGTTAAAACCAAATATAACTATTAAAAAAGAAGAAAAAAAGAAAGAGAAAAAAAAGAGAAAAAAAGGAGAAAAAAACAACCAAAAACCCAAAACCAAAACACCATGATGAAAACCATCTAGAAAAAATGTTTGATGATTTCAACAAATACCTACCACAATGTGACAGCATACTTAATAATTATCACTCACAATTATATCAGTGGACAGTAAAGATTGCAAGAATGAATGACCTTGAAAACTACTGAACAGGATGTCTTTAACTGAACTAATATAAAAGATAAAACCAAACCACTTTCCAGATTTATTAGAAAGAAAAATGGGAAAATGGACAAAAAAAAGTACTAAACAATAAAAAAGCCCTCTATTTTACATACCTAAGTTCAGCACCAAGATTGTTTTGACACCTATACTGCATTTCTGCTTAAGAGTATGTTCGTAACTAACAGTTTAGCTGGTTGAGAGGTATTTGATTAGCATTCTGATTCACCCAGGTTCTGAAAGAACTGATCAGAAATGAGTGATATAGATTTACAACATTATTCTTTAGAGGCCTCATGTACCTTAAAAGAGTTGTTATAATATATTTTTGATTGACTTTTTTTTTTCTTCACAAATTTAGATGAAAATTTAACCTAGAGTTGAAAAAGTTGACTTATACCAAAACCTCCCTAAAATTCTAGTATTGCCAAATCACATACATTCTTTGCAAGTCTCGAGTTCAAGTAAGATGATATCCTATCATTTTCAGCTTATCCAAATTTTATGCAACATAGTTCATACACTCTTTATGTGAAAGTTTAAGTAAAATTGGCTAGTAGTATATAAATGTACTAATGTCTGAATTCATTTGTTAAGAGAACACTATCTGCAGGTAAAATAGGAAGATTGTTAGGATAATTTAATGACTTATGTTTCATTTTTTTGGATTAAAAAGTGGGAAAGGGGGGGGGGGTTTTTTTTTTTTTTTTTTTTGCTTTAGGAGACATATATAATACAGAGAAAAGGAACAGAGTACATACTGATTTTGATGGCAAAAGACTGCTTTAATGTCCTCTCATTATGACATTAAATGTGAAAATGCAGCATTAATAATAAGTGCTTTTTAAAGGCTATAGATATTATGCACACAATAAAACTCTGAAGATAAATCCCAACTAGAGCAGGTGGAAAAAAATATATAAACTCCCTGTGTGTACAGAGACACAAAGTTAAGAGGGAGTAAACATACTGAAGACAGTTAAAAAGGAAACGTTAGTTTTAAAAACAAAGTAAGCATCCAAATGCATTATATTTTTTGTTACAGCATAAAGGTTCGATGATTTCAGAGCAAGAGGATTTACAAGATTAAAAGAAGTGAGTGTTCAAAGAAGTTGTTATTAGCCAGAAATTAAACCAAACTATAATTTGTTCTTATTTAAATAAGATTCATTTAGCTATTAACTCCATCAACTACAATTTTCACATTGGCATGAAAATAAAATTGTACTTTCTCCCTCAGCAATATTCCTAAATTATTTTCATCCAAACACCTGTAACATTCTGGTTTATAGTCAGAGATTAACTACATATATAAGAAAAGAGTAAAAAATCATTTGTGGCTCTGAATTTCCTAAGATGTACAATAAGTTAATAACCATTTGGGAAAACTACTTTTTCCTGTGCTTTCTCTTAAAACCAGTGATAGGTAAAAGCAGTACTGTGAAACAGGATAAGGATTCAGACTAAAGAGAGTATGGATAAAATGACTGGAACAGTATGAAGTATCGAGCAAGTCTAGTATGAAAAAGGGCATTGTTTTAAACATGCATTGCCACTTAAACTGGTAGTCTATCTTAAAGTACATAGACTTTATCTGAAATTGTAATAATGATGAAATTATGTGTTGTAGCATTTTTCAGCATTTATACATTTTATAGAGTGAACTCTTTTCTTTCCCCTGGACTAACATCCATTTGAAACCAATTTACAACTCCCTTTACTGCTGGTGAAACAGTTCCTTCACAAAGATCGCATCAAAAGGGACTGAGATTGATTGTTTCACAAAATATATGGTGACAAAAAGATTTACAGTTTTTCATCAGAGCTACTGGTACAGGCATAGGCATTCGGTGGTGTTACTTCTAAGACAGTGCACATTTTAAGATGAATTGGGTCCTAACAACGACCTCTGTTGAGATACCAGGCTTAAAGTGTAAAGTCACAATTTGTTCTGACACCGTTACATTGCAATAGCCTGGCTCTCCGTTTCATACATATTTTTAAAGTGGATACTTACTTGCTATGGAGCCATGGAGCTTTTTCTGTTCTGAAAAAGAAACAAAACAAAACAAAAAAAAACAAACAAAAAAACCACACACACACACACACAAAAAAAACCAACAACACCAAAACAAAAAAAAACCCACCAAAGTAACAGGATCAAATTATGACTTTTTGCACTGAAAAAGCCAACTGTTCATCTTATAAAGGAGAAACATATAAAATTGAGATTGATAGCTACAGGATTAGTTCAGAATTCTGTAGTTTTATTTCTGTGTCAAACTCTATCTTTCTTTTGGCAGAACTGTCAAAGGAACCAATGTAGTATGATGCTTTTGGAGATTTCAGCTGGAAATCAAGCAGATCAAACTGATCTATGCTTTTCCTGTTTTGTTTTGGTTTTTTAATGTAGAAATTTTTTTTTTCCCTGATCCTCATCCATGATGGCTAAAGAAGTAATTATTTCTCTTCAACCGTTCCTTATTGGTCCTGGGTCAACATTTAATAATTCATTTATACTTCAGAGACATGTTCAGACTGCTAATTAGTTAAGAAATGGATTTTATGCATAATAACTTGATGTGTGTCTATGTCAGACAGATGAGTACAGAGTTACAACATTTGCACCCTTAAGACTGTCATAGGCTCTCCTTAAATAGAATTAAATAAAATAAAAATAGAACCACAATAAATAAAGCCTATTTCTTTTTCACTACCATTCATAATAATTTACTTGAGAGTGCTTAGAAAGCCACTGAGGGCAAATGGACATATTTGAAAACTTAAAATATTGGAAAAAAACCAAAACACTCAAAATAGTTAATTTAAAATAATTGGTTTGCTTTGTTTTGTTTTGTTTTAAAGTGATGATGAAACTTCAGGAAGTTATTTAAAGTAATAGATGAGAATAGGTTATGATTTTTCTTTGAACGGATGTAGTTCCCCACCTGTACTTATTTTACTCCCGAGTGGCCATCGTCACAGTACAGTTAACAGTTGAATCACTTTCAGAGTACACTTATCAAATGCTCATAGCCTACCTCTTTCCATAACCAAATTCTTTGGGGACAGAATGCTTCAAACATATTTTGTTCTCATGCATGCCTTTTTAGAGAGAATCACCTTCTTTGCACATCTAATTAATTTTATACTCCCATATTCTTGTACTTTCTGTTTTCTTCTCCTGTCAAATACCCATGCACCGTTTCAAGAGAAACATGTAATTTCATGTATAGCAGCTGTCTTAACAACTGCCAGGAAGACAAATCTGAATGAGTGTGATTATCTTGCTTTTTTATAATATTTGAGCTTTTCTATATGTATTTGAATCATGATTACAATGCATTTTGCATGAGCACAGTTTTTCAAATAACCTTTTCCCTTATCTTTGTTTTCTGCACTGATAGGTATAATCAATAATTCATCACTTTGTGAAATTATAACTGTGCCTTCTATTTTCTAATCTAATTTTTGTTTTTCTGACATAATTAAATGAATTCCTATCATTACAACTAGCATATCTGAATGCTTTCTTGCTCGCAGCTTTAAAGCATTACCCATGTACAGTAAGGGTCTCTTTGAACAAGCTGTTAGTAGACTTCCAAGAAAGACTAGACGAGATTACCAGTTATAAACAGAATATTAAACCTCTTTCCTTAAAACTGTCAGAATTTTTCAAGAGGCAAGTGAAGATTTTGAATAGAAGTGTGACAAAGATTTTGCAGAAATAATCAAATTCCATAACTGAAGCATTACTTTCCTTTGACATCTTCCAGGTTCAGCACAGCAAGAAGAAAAAACAGCTCAAAATGTCCACAACTAAACTATTGTAATAGCAAAGAAAGCAAAATCCACAGAGTGCAAGGGTTGCAAAGAGTAACACTTCTGTCCTTGAAGAAAAAAAACCCAACTCCACTAGTGTATTGTTTCCAAGAAGACCAGGTATGGTGCTTGCCAAGGCCAGCAGCATGGCAGGAATGCAACAGTGGCTGCACNTTAGTCATTAGAAACTATAAGAATTCAAAAGTAAGGTTTTCTGATTTTTTTTTTGTGTTTACACTGCTTCAGAGCATTACTCAGACCTTAAAAATTACAAGAAAATTGCATTTTGTCCTGCACATCCCAAATACGATAACGTTTATCTGGTTGAGGGAAAGCAAGATACAAATTCCATGTCTTGAGTTTACCTTCTTTCTGGAGGAAAAAAACAATGATATTAAATATAAAGGTGGAGAATTTATTTTCAGAGGCCAAAAGAAAACCCATACAACTAAAACAGTCCAAAGCCAAGCTATTTTTGAATGCACCATATAACACAATGGGATGCATTTCTCCTCTGCTGCTTGAACATAAGTGATTTTTTCACTGTCCACAACGCCCCAGAAATAATACTCCTCAGCTCACAAAGATAAAGCATTCTATGAAATTCCTTTGAAGAAAAAAATCTAAAAATATGTCCTTCTTGGATTTGGATTTACCGAATTAATGGGATTACCTATGCCATTTGTATGCCAATTTTGATTGTTTGTTTTCTAGTGAGTAGTTTATATGACATAACTACAGACAGAATCACTTCCCCACCTTCAGTACCATTGGTACAGATTTTACAGCTTGTACATTAAGGATTTCCATAGGCCAAAGTAGATACTCTATTCTATTTTGTTGAAATGTGGGAGCAACAGCCCTATACACTGAACTGTATCACTCTCAACATGGTGCTGCTGGACTCAATAGTTGGCTATAAATTTGTCCAGGACTAACAGAATACTCTACTCCACTATACAAGCAATTATGCTGGGGTTTGGGGAGGAAAAAAAAAATCCACTGTTGTGCTCTTGTGTCTTCTTTCTATACATCAGGTCAGAGGATGACAAAACAGGCTGGAGGGATATCAATATCAGTTAAAGCTCCTGAATGCCAGGGCATTCAGTTACTCACTTAAGGACAGAAAAATCTCATGACAGCAATTCATTTAAACTGATAGTAGAAAATGCATAGGGGTTTCTAGCTGATAAAGTTTACTGTCTTCTGTAAAATTAAAACTGAATGGTAACCTCTGCCAGCTGGAAATAAAAGAATCCAGGTAATCAAACTTGTGTTAATAGGAAAGGAAAGCAAAAAGTTAAAACCAAATATAACTATTAAAAAAGAAAAAAAGAAAGAGAAAAAAAAAAGAGAAAAAAAGGAGAAAAAACCAACCAAAAACCCAAAACCAAAACACCATGATGAAAACCATCTAGAATGTTTGATGATTTCAACAAATACCTACCACAATGTGACAGCATACTTAATACTTATCACTCACAATTATATCAGTGGACAGTAAAGATTGCAAGAATGAATGACCTTGAAAACTACTGAACAGGATGTCTTTAATTGAACTAATATAAAAGATAAAACCAAACCACTTTCCAGATTTATTAGAAAGAAAAATGGGAAAATGGACAAAAAAAAGTACTAAACAATAAAAAAGCCCTCTATTTTACATACCTAAGTTCAGCACCAAGATTGTTTTGACACCTATACTGCATTTCTGCTTAAGAATATGTTCGTAACTAACAGTTTAGCTGGTTGAGAGGTATTTGATTAGTATTCTGATTCACCCAGGTTCTGAAAGAACTGACCAGAAATGAGTGATATAGATATACAACATTATTCTTTAGAGGCCTCATGTACCTTAAAAGAGTTGTTATAATATATTTTTGATTGACTTTTTTTTTTCTTCACAAATTTAGATGAAAATTTAACCTAGAGTTGAAAAAGTTGACTTATACCAAAACCTCCCTAAAGTTCTAGTATTGCCAAATCACATACATTCTTTGCAAGTCTCGAGTTCAAGTAAGATGATATCCTATCATTTTCAGCTTATCCAAATTTTATGCAACATAGTTCATACACTCTTTACGTGAAAGTTTAAGTAAAATTGGCTAGTAGTATATAAATGTACTAATGTCTGAATTCATTTGTTAAGAGAACACTATCTGCAGGTAAAATAGGAAGATTGTTAGGATAATTTAATGACTTATGTTTCATTTTTTTGGATTAAAAAGTGGGAAAGGGGGGGGGGG
>JAAWXA010000004.1:37700101-37892737 GCA_038090715.1 Florisuga fusca | reverse complement strand
TATACACATCTATGTAATTTCATGTATAGCAGCTGTCTTAACAAATGCCGGGAAGACAAATCTGAATGAGTGTGATTATCTTGTTTTTTTATAATATTTGAGCTTTTCTATATGTATTTGAATCATGATTACAATGCATTTTGCATGAGCACAGTTTTTCAAATAACCTTTTCCCTTATCTTTGTTTTCTGCACTGATAGGTATAATCAATAATTCATCACTTTGTGAAATTATAACTGTGCCTTCTATTTTCTAATCTAATTTTTGTTTTTCTGACATAATTAAATGAATTCCTATCATTACAACTAGCATATCTGAATGCTTTCTTGCTCGCAGCTTTAAAGCATTACCCATGTACAGTAAGGGTCTCTTTGAACAAGCTGTTAGTAGACTTCCAAGAAAGACTAGAAGAGATTACCACTTATAAACAGAATATTAAACCTATTTCTTTAAAACTGTCCTGTCAGAATTTTTCAAGAAGCAAGTGAAGATTTTGAATAGAAGTGTGACAAAGATTTTGCAGAAATAATCAAATTCCATAAATGAAGCATTACTTTCCTTTGACATCTTCCAGGTTCAGCACAGCAAGAAGAAAAAACAGCTCAAAATGTCCACAACTAAACTATTGTAATAGCAAAGAAAGCAAAATCCACAGAGTGCAAGGGTTGCAAAGAGTAACACTTCTGTCCTTGAAGAAAAAAAACCCAACTCCACTAGTGTATTGTTTCCAAGAAGCCCAGGTATGGTGCATGCCAAGGCCAGCAGCATGGCAGGAATGCAACAGTGGCTGCACGCAGAGAGCTTGGGGGTAACTCAGCCTCCCAGCTGCCTCCCAGCACTGCAGTGACTAAAAAGAGAAAAAAACTTATAGGATTAGTAGTTTGTGATGCCAGCCCTCCCAGGGTGTAATCCATACCACCACACAGGGTGGAAAGATCCTTGTACAAAAGAACGAACTACTGAAGGTGATGCACCCCACATGAGAAAAGACATGGAAGTTGTGTCAGGGGAGGGTTGCAGACTTCACACAGCCAGTGGCAGAGAGAAGGTTCATAATCCTGTCTTTCTATTAAAATTCCCTTTTTTAACAGAACAGGCCCCAAAATTATAGGGGTCACAGTAAATTGTGGCAGCAAACATGCTACTTATCATGTTTTCTTTTGATACCTACTTTTTTTTTTTCCCTTATCTACTTAATGGGGTATAGGTTATTGTCACACAGTCACAGTGAGACCAACATGACTCCAGATAGAAGAATCGTGTGACTTCATGTAAGATCTAGCTTCATACAGCCATGCAAAACTTGACTTTTGTTTAAGTGTTTTGATTTTAACTTTATTTCCTTTCTTACAAAATGTAAGAGGTAAAGAACAGAAAATTCAAATAAAATGTAACACAATGTTTATGATCATCTTAATTGAAGATATGTTGATTCACATCATTGAAGACAGATGAGAATACTGAGGGTTGTATTTGTGTTTTACTACTATTTTTCTGGATTTAAAATCTTAAATGTTTAGAAATACTTTCAGACAGTTTTTGCCTCATTTCTTATATTTAGCTCCATGGCACCACTCACTAATGAATGAAGTTTAGTGGTTCAGTCTCACATCTTGTGAAAAAGTTAAAGGAGTAAAATAGTAATAAACACATTCAGTATTGCTCATGAAACCTTCCCATAAATGTAGTCACTAGAGACTAATGGAGACCTCTAGAGTTTCAGAGCACAAATCTTAACAGCACTGCTCTAACTAGCAAAGGATGCTGACAATTTCTGTCCTCAGCCACCGAGGAAAAGGCACAGTGATGAAGCAGGATGGGAAGCAACCACAGTCTCATTCAAAAGTTCAAAGAATATGCACTACTGTCATGAAGTTCTGAGTTAAAGAGAGAGATTCCTGCAGTGGATTTACAAATGTCTGAACTCAAAAAACCTGCAGAGTCTCTCTGAATTTCAGCAGTTCACGTAAACTAGACTTCCGGAGAAAATGAAGGATGGACAGCAATGTCAGATTCAGCTCATCTTAGAATTCTGCTCTGGTTTACTTTTCAAAGAGACCAGAGGCGTAGAAACAAGAAATCCTGAAACACAGTCTACTTGCTTTTCACATTCAATGTTCTTATGATCTACTTCTGAATGCTTACCTAGCAATAGCTGTTATTACTTTTAGAGGGCCTAAAGGTGTACTCAGCAATCATGGTTTATACAGTGAGAGATGCTTGAAAAATCTTATGTTGTATGCTAAGCAGTCATCACAAAATAAAGCTTACTTCTTTTGACATTCATTTCAACAGCAAATGTTGACACTATAAGTTTTCTTCTTTGCCCCAGCACTAGATTATTGCAATTTGTTCTACCTGTTGAATTCCTGCTCCTAACTGATCCCTTTAAATCATCCAGTCAGTTTGGGGTAGTTCCTGTCACAAAAGAGTTCCAAATACTGTAGCTCAGAATACCAAAGCCTACATGTCTTCATAAAACTTAGACTGAACTAAGACTTTCCATTTTCTTTTTAAACCTAATGGTTGGTACTTTGTAAATGGTTAACACAGAAACCAGTGGATGAATACAAAGGCAACTAATGTAAAACAAAATTATTGCAGTATTCTATAAAGAACAAATGAGATACATAAAATTTATACACATTTCTAAATCCAACCCATGCATTTACAGGTAATTTACAAGATGTATAAACATGACAGCTTTTTTCTGCTTTAGGAAAATTTGTACAAGAGAAATAACCTGGTATAGCTTTTACCACTGAGCAAATTACTGAAGTATTCTGTAATTTGCTACTCTGGATTAGGATGAGAAGGATTTTGTTGTGTTTTAAGCATCAAAATGATATAATAAAAAAATAATAAAAAAAAAAGGTAGCGTTCTTGAGAATAATTACCAATGAACATTCTGAAATTGTTCTAAAGATGGAGTTCACCTGCCTAAACAAGCATCTACCACCCTCTGATATATACAAGCCAGCCTGTGTTAGGCCTCTATTGCCTGTGACAAAGGACAGCAGGAAGCTCTCCCCCTTCCAGAGAAGCAGCTGGAGTCCAGCTGCTACTGCATTTAAAACTGCACTCGATCTCTATGTCTGAGCAATAAATACCACCCTAAGAAATAAAACTGGAAATTATTATAACTATACTCATATATGGTTTTATGTCCTCTTATGGGAGTTTCTGACTGTTGCATAATTTCATGAAAATAAGTCTGTAACATTTAATTCACCTTTAATACTTCTGTCTGAAAAGTTAAAAGCATCTCCACTGATATTGAGAAAGGGATTATTGTAAACTGCCACTGGTGGGATAACTCCTACAACTGGACCATGGCAATTGATGCCTACAAACTCCCTAGGAAGGACAGGAAGGGGAGAAGAGGAGGGGGTTTCACCCTCTCTCTATATCAACAACCAACTGGAGTCTATGGAGCTCCTGCTGGGGAAGGATGAGGAAGGAGATGACTTAGATCTTATGGGTCATATGTTCATTACTCTTAAAATGAATGCAACCTACTCAGAAAGAGACCGCCACCTCTTTGCAGAAAACTGACACAATCATTTTCCTAAGCTTTACATTAAACTTATTACTGCTTGAAATTCAAAGTGTAAGGATCAAAAAAGCTCCAAGCACACAATTCTTGTGTTACTTTTCAAAGTGAAAGGTTACCTTTCAAAGGGAAAGTTTGTAAACTTTGAGAAAGGACACAAGATGACTGACAGAACATCTAAGAGAAGCTTGTAAAAAGACCTATGGGGATGAGGGACATATTCTAGCTATATTAGGTATCTAACTACCTCTCTATCTCTGAATTTCATGTTCTCTACAATCTTTTTGTAGAATAAGGTAGTTACCTAGGGTACTGCTGTCTATGCAAACTGTTTTGAGCTTCCTTGGGTTTTGGAGGTTAAATAAAACATGTTTTCAGAAAAAATATTCCTAATAAATGGTATCGTCATTCAAAGACTTTTTTTTTTTTTTTTTTAGAGAGTAGCATGTAAATCCTGAACAAAAACTAGTTTTGCATAGTACTTAAGGACCTGTAGTCCAGACACAGCTGAACAGGAAAAAGTAAATTGTGATTTTACTGTAAGAGATGGGTGGCCCATACAGATCTGAAAATAGGAGGATCGCAGCACTTGGTGCAACAAGGGTTATGAATCAAAGGCAAACATTGCTTCAGATATTATGGCAGGTCACCTGAAGCTCTGTAACTGACAGGATACAAGATCTCATTCTTCTCAAATAAAAAATGTTTTTAATTCAACAGTTAGAGCAAGCACAAACAAAAGCATAATCACTACAGTGGACACTCAGTAATTTGCAAACTTGCAGAAATTCTCATTTGCCTCGGACTGCTGAAGCAGCATGCCTCTCAGGAAAAATGGGAGATGATACCACTCTTAAATACAAGTATAATACTGATGTAAATAACAGTTGTCAGCTTGGAGTTAATCACATTTTTTGCTGAGATCACCTTTGTCTAAAAGTAATGCATAATAACATTAAACCTGATGAACTGGGTTTTCAAATATAATCAAACATACTTCCTTTACACTTATCTTCATGTGATAAAGGCCTTTCATTTCAAAGCTTGGTATGCTTAACAGCTTTTTTATTTTATTTTTAAAGCATTTTTAATGCTGAATATGATAAGTATATAATTTTTACTACTGAACAACTAAGTAAGCAATTCAATATTGCTCACAATGCAAAACTATGAACCATTATATGAAATCATTAAATAATGGAGGGTGGGAACAAATCTTCTTTCTGCACAGTGCGTAGCCCAACTCTTGCAAATTATTACCATAGACAGCTCTGGATGATAAAAAAATGTGCACAGATTACAGAAGAGAATAAGCTTAAATTCATGTCAGAAAAATCTCTCCAAAGACTGTGCAGCAAAAATTATGTCCTGTACCTTGGGCAGGAAACTTGAGAATATACACAGATGTGAATCTGGCAGTTTATTTGCCTGGCTCTCTTTGCTCTTTTCCTAAGCATCTTGTACATTTGCCTACAGGTTTTACTAGAGTAAGGACATTTAGGAAACTATACATTTCAGGGGTATAAGGAAATGTTTAGCAGCTGGTTTTGTTGGTAATTCATAATACCTGCATACACTTATGTTCACAAGTATGTGATTTTTTTTTTCCTCCTGAAGAGAACTCTTTTAAAGGAGAGTCTCCTTTCAGCAATTATATTAAAATTCAGAAGAACTGTTAGTAATTAATTTCCTTTTGGTTTTAACTATTTTGGTTAGCCCTTAGATATGCATTCACAATAATACACAGCAATAGGCACCATAAATGCATAAATATTCTTCAAGATTAAATAATCTGAATCTAATTGAGAAAAAATATGCACTGGAATGAAACACATTATGGACAACTAATTGATCACCATGAAAACTAGGATAGTGTTTAGGCTTTACAGGCACGGACTGCTCTCAGAGAATAATAGCTGTTGGTTTCAACCAATACGAATCATGACCATTTATTAGGAGGAGAAAAAAAACGCAACAGGCTTTTTTGCAATCTCCTTGCACAACAGTGAAAATCCAAATTATGATGATAAGAGACGTGTTCCTCAAATATTAAATCACAACAAAAGAAGTGTTGAAAAAAAAAAAATCTAGGCATAGAAAAAAAAATCAGCACAAACAAGTGAAAGAAAAATCCTCCTGTGTCTAATGTGATCCTGATAAACTCTTGCCATAACATTTAGCAAATAAACTAGTTTCTGTAATGTATTTGTAAGATATTTTCAGACAGCTTTGTTATTCTTATCTCTCTTTATCTCATTTCATTCTGTTTACTATTTTGTTTCCACCAGGAATCTTAAAAGGTACTGAGATCTCTGAACTGTTTACAGTCTTTAAATTACTTTTCTTTCCACATCACACTTTGTCCAGTATATACTAAAGTTTTCTACCAATGTGATCAATGTCCAAGAACTCTAACGAGCCCTTAAAGATCTAATCTGTAACAATTTAAAACAATCTATATTAAAAGACATCTCTAAGTGTTTTAAGTTCTTGTGTCATGGATAAACTTGCGGATTGCATTGCAAGATCTCATCACATTAAGCAGATGGAAATCTCTGTCAATACATTTGAACCCACTAAGTTTTCTGTATAAACCTACCAAATGACAGCATAGTACAAAAATGCCTTTGCATATAAAGACACAACTGGTAAAACTAATTATACATTATGTATCTTTCTGAAAGCTGTTGACTGGCAGTTTTATCCAATATTTTTTTAACTAAAGGTATTTACATCAAAAAGGAGATGAGTTTGGACAATGAGAGGTTCAAATAGCAAAGAGGGAAAAAAAAAATCCCACTGAGGAACCCTTTCTAATTTGTATTCTGCTCATCCTGTGCACAAAGCAGAATATCTAAAATATTTAACAGAAAAGTAAAGTTCAGCACTGTTCCAAGAGTATCCTGGGGAGAAGAACTAGAAAAATGTAAGACAACACTGAAGAACCCTTCCTATGAAAAGGATACATTAATAATAACAGTAATAATATACCTTTACTCAAAAGAAAGACACTAAAGACTGAGGCAAGGTCTTAGATCTAATGGAACAAGGAAAAGAAATGAAGGTGTACTTACAAAATAGAGAGAAATTAATAAGAAAGGAAAGAGTCATTCCATAATTTACTCCTACAATCTTTACCAGACAAAGAAATGAGATAATATTCAAACACAGCCATATTATCTATGTCTTGGCTTCTTTATGGAGTCACACAGAATGCTGTTATGCATGTAAAATGCAAGTATCATCTATAAAAAATCTAAAAGTTTATTTTATACCATTTAGAAGTTTGTCTGTCACCCAGTAGTTCTAAAAATGAAAACCCTCTTTTCCCTCCTAATGGAACACATCAGGATTCCCATTCTCACAAAAAACAACCTAGGACTTCTGTGAGGTCTGTGATTAAATTCCACATGGACCGAAAGATCTGTTTATACACAAATGATCCTATTTTTTAAAAAACATAATAGCCACTATATTCTGGGGAATATGATAATCTCATCCTGTTTGCAATGCTTGTTAGAGAAAATGGACACATGATTTAGTCAATGGGAAAATCTTTTTCATTTAGTTAGTAAACAGATATATTAGCTTTGCAAATTTATTGTTTCCTTATCTGCATTCGCTTCAACCATTTTCTAAACTTACAAACCCCAATCATTAAATTTCCAGTCATCAACACTCAATAAATAAACATAACAGTCTTTTAATACTTAGTCATTGGGAAATTGCTATATTCTTTATATCAGCAAAGAAGAAAACATCTTAAGTCGATACAGTTTCTTTCACACAAGCTGAAAAAAGTGGTCTGTATGATCATAGGTCTTCTACCACTTGAAAAGAAATTACTTCTGCTGTAGGAGTAGGCTGCATGTTAGTACATGTCCACAAGTGGGGGTACTCAACAAAGGGTAACCGTAGCTTCCTGACACTTCCCATTCACCTTCTGTCTAGGAAAAGATTCAGTGTAAAAATCTTAAGTGTACAGCATCATAGGACTTTCTTAATCTATTCATAGTTGGTTTATTAGACAGTCTACAATAATACAGAAATTAAAATAAATTCAGAAGATAGCTTTGGGGGAAAAAATGCTGAAACAATTTCAGAAATAGAAAAAATAAAAATGAAAACAAAAATGGAATTTTCTATATATGCGAAGATTGATTGTAAATAGCTTATAGTAATAGTTTCTACTGATAAAATTTAGGTGCCTTATATATAAAATCAACACAATTTTATGTTAACAAGAATAGGCTTTCCTGTGATATTTTGTTCCTCCTGCATGAAAGGTAGATTAAAAGCAAAGTTTTTCATCCACAAGTATTTTAAGTCCTTGTTTGCAATTTAGTCTGTCAGTTCAGATGAGCTTTTTACTAGTTACCTCCTAAAAGAGAAGTCAGAGATCATCCTATAGCAATCTTCCAGGTAACATTCAAAGCTTTGAACATCAAGTTTGTATCCTTTCTCCTTGCATTTGCAGTGGTTGGTTGCATGCTATTACTGTTAAGTGCATTCTTTATGCTTTACTAGTGTTTTATTATTCTTTACACACAGTACCGACATATTTAAGGCAGTAAGTGTAATTCTCCTCCTTTTTGCTATAAGCCTTGTATAAAGTATCAGGTTTCTTGAATTCTCTTCCTCAAAGAGAAAAAAATCCAGACCATATCCAGGTGATGGCATAACTTAGATGAGTAACTCAGTGGAGAAGAGTCCAACTCACCACTGACTGAAAAGAGAGAGTAGGGCAGTGGTATTCTTCGAGGAGATGAGCCTCTGTGAATATACTCTTGCTTTTTGTTAAAGCTAGTTTTACAAATAATGTAAATATTACTAGAATGCGTAAATTCAAGATGTTTGACAGCAACTAGAGGAAAGCAGAGAACATTTCTTGTTACAAAACCTGAGAATTATATTACCTAAAATTAGTTTATGGTTTACAGATGTCAAGGAAAAGGCTACATTGCTTCTGAAGCTTGTATATTATGTGAGAACATCTCTCAGTAATGGAAAAGAACTCAGACTTATTTCTGTTGTAAGAAAGTTATTAAACAGCTATTAAAATGTTAACATTTAACCCTTTGAAACTGAAGGAGTACTCTTGTATTCATGACAACAAATGAATATAAAAAAACATCTGTAGAATGTATCAGGTAAACAATGTCCATTTTATCCTACACTTCTCTTTTGCAGTACTGTTTTGGTATACTTTGAGCTTCTAGAAAAAAGAACAAAAAAACCCACAATTCTCTCTCTCTCTCTCTCTTTTTTTTTTTTTTTCCCCCCTTTAACTAAATTCAGTTTTTAAAAAATATCAGAGACCACTCTAGGGAACAAATCCAACTAGAAAAGCATTCAACATTAAAGCGACTTAAGAAATAAATCCTAAACTTTTCCATTTTAAAAAACAAATTACAGTATTTTTTTCCAGTCCCTATTAGAAATATTTTAATAATGCAGTCAAGTAGCACTGTAATTAATCTTCACAGTTATGTAGGTGCCAATTCATGTCACATAAAATCCTCCACACTCCTTCATATCTCCTATTCCTTTCCTCCCAGAGACCAAAATTTTATAGATAAATATGCATCATCTATGTAGTTAAACAGTTCATCTGTAACCAGTTTAAAATAACTAGCAAAAAGAACATAGAACATATTCTGGAATATTTTAATCCCCAAACTATAAATACTTGCAAATCAGCAATACTCTTAAGCAGCTGCAACTTAAGAAAGGGGTAACTAAAGTCAGAAAAAGGTACTTTAAACAAAGGGAATTTCATATCTGGGTATTCCTCTGAGCTGATAGGGAAAGCCCTTATACTTTGTAGCCCCATTACTGCTTAAATTCTGATGTCATAAACCAATTCCCTGCATAGCATTAAGTTCAGAAAGGTTTTGTGACACTAGATCTTAGCTTTTGATAAGGAGCTCAGCTCAGACGAGTTCTTATGATTAGTTTAAGATTCATCACCTTTTCTCTTTTGACATTACCATAGTGAAAATATGCAATGAAATATCTTACTTTTTCTGGTATATAAATAAGGATCAGAGGAAAGTTAGAAGGCTGGACCTCTTCTGGGCAATAGTCATGGAAGACTAGTTCTCTTGGGTTTTGCTCTGAAGACAAGAGTTTTTAAAACAGATAGAGAATTTGAAAGACACCTAAATTAAATTAAAATTTACAACTATTATTTTTATTCACAGTGTTGGGTTTTTTTACTTTAAGTTTTCCTTTAAAAATGAGATTCTATGTTGAAATGGAGTTTCAGACAATCTATAAGACAAAAAAATTTCAGCTTTTCCCATAAGTAGAATAGTATGATGAGCCTTCAGGAGGGCAACAGTGTTTATCATCTGTCTTCTAGATACACAGATTTAACAATTTAATATTAAGGCAAGCTGAATATTGCAATGTTCTGTATGGGGACAGAAATGGAGAAGCTGCAAGGTACACAAACACATACATACAGGAGAAGCTCTGGATATAAAGCACCATAAGACACTTAATTATATGAGACATTTTGAGTGTTTTCAAAAGAAGAGTCCATGGCATCAAATTACTAAAATTTTTCTCTTCTACATTGTGGATGCGAGACATGGTGTTCAAGATGCTAAACTCAAGAAGCCTTAAAATTAACTTTATTACAGCTAAAAAAAAGAGGAAAAACAGTTATTGAATACACTAACCTCTACTTCTGTTGTACAAATGCTGAAAATGTTAGCTTAATCAGAAAGAAAAGTAAATATAGTGCTGAAAGATTTTTTTTTTCCAAGTATATCCATTCATAGCCTGTCCAGTCCTACAATAACATGGTTTTAATTAATCTCAATCAACAAGATTAGTTTACCTGTGCTCTTGTCTATGGGAAATTAATATAAATATTACAATATCACCTATGCATTTAAATCACAAAGCTCATAAACTTCTGTTGGCAAGGTGAAAGATAAAAGCCACAGAAGGTCCTTCCCAGCCTCTGTCACTAATGATAAACAGCATTAACTGCTTCTGCAGACACTAATGCTGCTATCTTGGGAACACAGGCAGCCACCATGAGAACTTTACAGCTTCACTAATCATACTCTTGTTTGTCACAGAACACCAAATAAAATCTCAACAAGAAAAGGCAATAAATATTAACAGCTATGAACAAAGGAAGGTCACATTAATATGTAGATCTTTAAATATAAGTTGCTTTCTTCATTAACTAAATAACTTGTTCATTATTACAGAGTGTCAAGGGGGTGTGAGGGAGAAAATACATTTTAAAAAAATCCCTGATTGAGAGCTCTAATATATTATCCACTCAACATTTTATATTTACAGAACAGAGAATTTTTGCTAGTTCTACTTTTAATTCAAGGTTGTTGGATGTTTGTATTACCTATTTTATAACCCACATATGTTGTTCCACTCTTGCTATAACCACAAACTGATAGATAAAGTTTGGGCTTGGTATTTTTTTGTTTTTTTTTTTTAAATCGAGGGCATAGCTGAATACCCTCCTGTTTCTTTTTGATCACAGTGATCAATAATAGTTTTCTTCCCACTCCCAACCCCCCATAAGAACTACCTGGCATTATCCCTACTATACACTGCCTATTACTCCTTTAAAAAATAATACTAGGTAGACTTTGATAGTCACCACTGCCCCATTGTCTATGTAGATCTATGATTAGGTTTTGCAATTATTCTACATCCAATACTGTTTTTATTATACAAATACTTGGTGAAGAATTAGTGGTGAGATAAAAAGAACTGAGCACATCCAAACAATGCTTTATACCTTTTTTTTTTTTTTTTTTCCCTTTAGGTCCCCTAACCCCCTGCCTATGCTTTGGCAAGCTGTACCTGCCTTCCCTTCAATCAAGAGCAATCACAAGGCACTCTCTGTACCAAACCCTAACTCCTCGTGATGCCACACATTCTCTTAAGACACAAGAAAAGTACTGTACAACTAATGTGACCAGATATTCCACCATTATTACCACAGGAAAGCTGTGGTTGTGAAGTGTATTAGTGAGGCCATGAATGTAAGGCCTTTGGGGACTGTAGGAAGAAAGCCTGAGTGAAATAATCACCTCTGAAAAAGCAATTGGAAAGCCTCGCATCACAGCTCTCCTTATGTAGGAACCTCCCCCTCCCTTCTGCTGCTGCAATACAACCTGGGCCCAAACACTCCTTCACAACAGCTCAAGCATTACTCAATAGCACCACAGTTATGTGATCTTTCTGGTAAAAAATGAAATTATCAGAAGCTAGTGGCCTGTGAAGGGGACAACAGTCCTTCCATCGTGGCTCAACAATACTCTTAGATATATAACCCCAGACTCAAATGCATGTGAGAAACTTGAACATTAACAGCTTTCAAGGCATATGGTTAAAATGAAAAATGGTAATTAATGATCATTTTAATATTATACTAAAATGTCAGAATTCTTAAGATGCAAATACACTTAGGGATATATTCAAATTGATCTTCAGTTGGATGGTTGTTTCATATGTATTACTTCACTCAGAATAAATCAATTCTAATTGTATATTTCATACTGTAAACAAGTGATCTATTTATACTTAAAAGCTTAATTTATTTTAAAAGAATACTTACACTTTTGAATTATTACTGATTTATTATTGGTAAGTAGGGAACACAAGCCAATGTTAACAGTGCAAAGAATTCCACCACCATTACAGATTGCTAGTGATATGCAAAATTTCAGGAATACACAACTGAAAGCATAAACAATACTTAATCTATGAACCAGAAATTAAAACTTTGAACTTGCTACAGGAAATCTTCAGATGTGTTAAGAAAATAAATAGCTGGAATTTATTATTATGAGACCAGGCTCATCTACAAAATAAGCTGAAAACACATTCAACACTTGAATTTCACATTTGTTTTACCTGTCCTTGATTTAATTCATTTCAGATTTCAAGTCCTACCAGAAGCTTTAAATGCAAAAAAAAGAAACACTTGTTTCTGTAGAAATTATTATAATTACCTGAAAAATTGCTTAATAAACTATTATCTGCAGTATTATCTACAGAACAAGCTACCCAGGGCAGTGGTGGAGTCACCATCCCTGGAGATTTTTAGGACTTATATAGACATAATACTTAGGGATATGGCTTAGTTAAAATCTTGTCAGTGTTAGGTTAATGATTGGACTTGATAATCTTGAAAGTCTCTGCAATTATATAATGTTATGGGATGCAGAAATTAATAATATGCATTCAGTAGGCTTATTTAGATCTCAGTATTTTCACACTTCTATAAAAAGTACAGAGTACTAATATATCAGTTATATCAACACCAAAACATGTTCGACCTTACTTTAAGAAAAATATAATATAAACTATTTCATCCTGCAGTGGTTAAAAAACATGAGGAGTATCTACAAAAGTTTGTAACATTTACTTCATGTAACAATGTAGAAACAACTAGATCAAGTTATAAAGCTATATCATCAGTAGATGGGAGATGCTTAAGGACAAGCATGTGATCAGAACAAATAAGTAAATTATTTATTTATTTTTTTCCATCTCTAACCCAATTTATTTTTTAGTTTATGTAAACTTTTGGCACCTATGACATCCTGTGGCAAAGAGTTCCACAGCCCAGTGGTGTTCCAGTATCGAGACATTTCATCTGGAGAGTTGAAAATCTAGAAAGTAGAGGGAGCTTCTTGAGGAGGATCCTACCTTAGATATTCCATTGTCTTATAGCTGTTTCCCTGGTCTTTTTGCTTATTATAGACCCTAACATGCTTACGTTTTCTAGAATACATGTATACTCGAT
Source organism: Florisuga fusca (assembly GCA_038090715.1). NCBI lineage: Eukaryota > Metazoa > Chordata > Aves > Apodiformes > Trochilidae > Florisuga > Florisuga fusca. The sequence continues at coordinate 37,879,385 of JAAWXA010000004.1, read as the reverse complement.
AAACATGTTCTTCCTAGGCTGCGTACATAATTCATTAACACATCACACAGTTTTCCCACCACCGGTGCTGAAGTGATGGACGTTAATGGGGAAAGACAGCAAAGCCAGTCAGCCATTCACATAGACACCCAGCTCTTTCTTGAGATCATTTAAAGCCAAATTCAAATATAACAGCAGGATCCCAAAATGATACTTCAGACAAGACAGTTTCAAACAAGACTATTGTTTGACTTTAAAGCAAAATACTTTTAGAATTCATTCATCAAAAGATAAACAAACATGAGAGACCTTTTCATGCAGGTACAGCAGACATAACAGCAAAAGGAAAAAAATAAATAAGTCACACCTTTGACAAGCTGGGAGATAAAAGTAGATAGCAAGAGGCAAACAGGGAGCCAGATTAAAGTCACTATATTGAGAACTTGTTTCAATTCAGAACTACTTAGCAGAGATCTACTGCACAGCCAAATCTTCCTGGCATTTAAGAAAAAAACATATAAAAGCTGTCATCCCTAAACATATGGTCATGTAATAATTAAATGCCCTACCCTCGTATTCTGTTAGGAACTAAGAGTTTCAGTGAAGCAACGGGGAAGAAATTTAATTTCACTAGTTTGATTGTGAAGGAAGGAAGAGTAGGTCTCACTGTTGCAGGACAAAGGAGTAATAGAAAGGATTGTGAACATGAAAGCAACCTAAAATCAAAACTTTCCCTGTTTTGAGCAAAATCAGATACTTGTAGCCATAAATTATAGGCTTAGAATGCATTTGTTTCTCAAGAAAGAAAGCCATTAAAAGTCATAATAATGATGGGTGAGACTGAAAGGGGCATTAGGATGAAAGTTCCGTGCCTCTGAGAGACAGATCAATAGCAACAGCATATTTATGTGGGACTTTCTTGTATCTTTCCTTAGTGAAGAGAGGCTGGATGCCCTAGGATGTGAGAGAAATGAAGCACCTGTTTCAATTATCCCCCTAGAAAAAAAAAAATTCTCTCCTTCAAGGACGCTTAGTAGTTAGCAAAGTTCAAAAACCAAGAAAACAAGTGTGAGAAGCCAAAGCCCAGGAATATATGGATTCAAAACAGTAAGTCAGGACAAAAACATTCTCCTAAATTCAACCAACATTGGTTTTTGGTTGTAAATTCTGAGTTTGGACTTAGATGGAATTCTCACAAGTACAAACTCTTATCCATAAGATCATGAAGTATCCGTGACTTCAGGTGATTTCCTGCAAGAAATTCTGTTATGTATCATAAAGAATATTATGGCTCCAACTGAGAGACTTGTCTGTGTTTTTGAAGAGTGATGGATCCTACTTTCTTACTAATACAGATCCAATAAACATTATGATAGATAAGTGTATTATTTCACCACCCTTCCAAGGGACCACATCCTTCTTAGTGATCTCAGTGTTTTCACCTAGTGCAGTGGTGTTCTGGAAGCAGGAGCCACAGGGGCAGCTTCTGCAAGAAGCTCCCTGGGCTCCAATTCCAGCCCAAGGTCTGGCAGATATTGGAAGCTGGATGTACCTCTGCTAGTAGCTTATTCAAGAAAGGGGAAACAAAACTGTTAAAAGACCCCAAAGAGCAGAGGAGGCAATGAGAGCAATGCTGGAGTAGAGATACCAAGGTTGTTAAGGAAGTAGGTGCTTGAGCAGAGATTTCCCCACAGCCCACAGTGAGATGGAAGGCTGTCCCCCTGCAGCCCGTGAAGATCCACAGAGAAGCAGATTTGTATTTGCAGCCCCAGAGGGCTCATGGTGGGCAGATGTGGAGCTGCTGCCAGGGAGTGTCAGAGGCGGGCATATGCAGAGCCACAGGCTGTGCAGGATCATGGAGAGAGGCAGATGTGGATCTGCAGCTGTGGAGGACCCCACCCCAGGGACGGTGACTGTTCCTGAAAGAGACCATGGCTCTGTGAAGAGTCCTCCTCTTGAGGAGGAAGGAGAGGCAGAAACAACGTGTGGTGAATTGATCTGAAATCCCCACTCCTCGGCCATCTGTGCCACTGAGGGGGAGGCAGGAGCAATTTAGGCCCAAGAAGATGGCAGGGGTGGAGGGGATGTATTAAGATCTGCTCATTCTCCCCCAGATCAGTCTTTCTGTTTCACTTGTACCATAACTGGGAGAATGAAAACCTCCTAATCCTTGTCTCGATTAACGAAGATTTTCTCCTCCCTATCACACAGGGGGCGGTGGTCATGGTTTTGTGAGTAAGCAGAGGTCTGCTTGTTACCAGCTGGGCCTAACCCATGACATTTGGGATGCAAGAAATCATTTATATCCATTCTCAAGCTGTGTTTGGCACACACTTTGTGGAAATAACCAGCGTGACAAACAGCAGTTAATTTTAACAGTTACAAAATCTCTTTTTAGCAGCCTTGAAGAGAAATATATCAGCTGTTGTGCTAGTGATTGGAAAGACTATCATAGGAAAAAAAAATCTGAAGGCGATCATCCAGCTGCATAGTATCTTTCAGGACTGAGTCCTGCACAATTTTTCTTCCCACGATACCGTATATACTCACCCTCAAAACACATTTACCCCTATTGCACTGTTTCAATATTCTCATCTGAAAATTACTACAGAAAACATACTTGATCAGCTATTCACTACCTTTGAAATTACATCACACCCTGGTGTTTAAATGTCCTGGCTTAGTGACTGTCTCTCACAGGTACTAAGGTGATGTCAAGAGCCATCAGAGGGATTCAGCCAGAACATAACACAGCTAGGTGATGGGAGAAGCTGTCACATCAGAAAGAACAGAGATGTAGTCAGTGTCCAGCAGTTACACTACCACTGTGCCAGAAGCAGTATAAACTTCCTGTGGGAACAAAGTCGGAATTATCAACAGCTGCTTACGAGGTACCTTTGAAATCTGAAGCCAACAGATATGGCAAACAATGACATGGGAAGAAGTACACTAGAAATTTAATACTGCCAAGTTTTACTAAAATGTTTAATTTCAGATATAGCTCCAATAGAGTAAACTAGCTTACTCCTGTGCTTTAAATTAACGATCTGCATAAATATGTGTAGGTTAAAGACCAGAAACTGAATCTGTGAATTCTTTTTCAATGGGCCCCAATTTATCTATATTTTCAATTTACTGATTTCAGAGGAACCAGTCACCCCTTGATAAGTGATGCAGTAACTTAGGAATTCACTAGTCTAGAGGATAAGGACTACACTCTCACATTTGACAATACAATAGAAAACAGTACTGGTTCTATTCTGCAACAACACTGTCACTCCCGTGTCACAAGGAGCTAAAATGGAGCAGTGTCTACTCTGCAAAAATATCCAGAAAATTAAAAGCAACATTTAGAAGTGAGGCCATACAATAATTCACTCACATTGCTGAAACAAGAAGAGATGGCATACACTTAGCTGAGAGCTTTTTCTCTCTTTATCTTTTGGTAGTGTCATTTTCCTATCCTCATTTGCTAAACTATCCATTACTAAGAAGGATAATACAATATAGTCCCCTTTCAATAAATAAGATGTGACTAATTTTATATTACCTCAAGTCAAATCCATGTATTAAGAAGGTATTAATAGAGAATTTTAGTGCATTTTAATTTCATGTATTTAAAATAAATGCTACACATCTCATAGCTGCACTTCATTTTTATTTCCTTTATCTTTAAACAGCAAATACAGGACCATTTCTTTCAAGTGAAATGATTATTTGGAGGTTCCAGACATTTTTCCCCTCTGGTACTATCGTAAGTGATAAAATACAACAAATTGCAAGCCTAACAAAACAACACTTTAAACTGTATTGTCATATTTATTATAAAATTCCTGGTTCATTGCATTTTGGCATTTTATACAACTGGTTCTGACAGTGATTAACATGGTTTGGGCTTTTGCTGTTTCACCCAAGAGAAATAAAACACCAAAATCTCTGCAGGTGTGTAATGGGCCAGGGATTCACAATCTGTTCTGCAAAGTCAGACTTCAAAGACTTCAAAAACAAAAATCCTCAAGTTGGCATTGCCTCTGTAATCATTTAGAAATTTTTGCATATTCCAAGGAATTCTAGTTTCAATGTTTTAATCAGCAGTGGTATTTAACATTTTTCTATAACAATTTAACCAATTGCATGACAAATTCTCCGTTAGCTTTGAGTTTCACAAACCAAATAACATAACAGAGTAGATTTGAGACCAAATAACAGAGCAACCTAAATTATTAAGCACTTTCATGAATAGGGTTTTTGCTTATTTGAAGCACACTGTGCAACTCAACTGATGCATACGGGTGGTTAGAATTATACAGGACCTGCAAAACAGCATTCAGACAGTTGCACCTGCAATAAAAGATCCTCAGAACATCCCTAATTGCTTGTGATTACCTGTATAAAACTTACACAGAAATTACTGAAGAAGAGTTGAAGTTCAGGCTATAATTTCAAGAGCCTTACAACTGACAAAAGAATTAAAGATAAACCCCAAAATAATAATACAAACCCTCTCTCTTTTGTGCTATAGAAATTTCAAAAACTTATTTTATGATTAAATGTCTCTTTTAGAAAGTGGAGAAGACAATAATTTGTTTGTGGTTTGCTTTTCTTTTTCTTTTAAAGTACATTTCTTTATATTCAGTATATTTGCACTATCAGAATTTTTTTCTCCCTACCCAAGTGGTATTTTTCACTACATTTGCCATTTAGTTAGAAATTCAACTCATTTGTTCTTCAAAAGTATAGTCTCTTAACTATGAGGCTAAATATTTCAGTCTTAAAACAAGATTTAAATAGTACTGTAGACAGCAAAGAAAAGTAATTTCCTTTTCATTTTGCCTTAGATAGAAATTATGAACCTTATCTAACTGTTCACTTGTGAACCTAATAGTCACAGCTTCAAAATATTAATCAGAACAAAATTACTAGTTCTAATACACCATAAACCAATGGAAACTGTTCATAGCATTTTGCTATGAAAATACAGTCTTGATCATAATGAAGTAACATTTGTAGAAGGAATAAACCAAAGAAATCTACCATAAGAGTAAGGTTTTAAGAGTTGAAGTACTACACCAGGTTAAGCGTTGTCTTTACTAGATGAGGGTTAACTCACAAAAATGTCTACTAGATGTCTCTTTAATTCCCTAGCTGGTCATGATTTAAGGGAGTTATGTTTGAATGAGTCATGCTGAATAGCATCCTGTGCACTGTTCTGGCTCCTGACTTCACTGAGTGGAATTGACTGCTGACACCTTAATACCTATACTTCTCTCTTAGCCATGTTATCAGTTTTTGTATCAGACCTTTCAACTTCAGGGGGAGGTGAAACAAGCAAATCATCAGAGCAGACATGAGCAGGAGCCAGAGTTCTTGAATTTTGACTCTTATAAGTTAAGTAGTTCAGCATGATTCATACTAATTTTTACAGCTAGGTTCGTTTGGTTTGTTTGAGAGTTTGACTTCTGTTGTTATTTTGTGCATAAGCACAGAATGGAAGAAAATCATAAAACTGCATTCATTAAATCCTTATGCCTATAATCAGCTTTTTGCATACCCATCAGCCTGGATATGATAAACATACAACAGCCTGGATATGATAAACATACAACAGCCTGGATATGATAAAAATATTTTAATCCTTTCTTGCACTAGCTTTAAGACTGAGATACAACTAAAAGCAGTATCTTCCATTAATTTAACAAATAGGAGTAAGAAAAAAGAAGAAAAAGCCACAGTTTATTCTTTACTAACAATGCCATAATTATAATTTTTCTTTAAAATTGTAGAAATTTGGTGCTCTGCATGACTTAGAATATCGTCAGCCTGAGGGAAATTAAGAGATAGGCAAGCAACACAGCAATTCTATTTGCTATTCCCTCAGACCTATGTACTTCACATAAAACTTTTTTATTATGCTCCACATCAGGACTTAATTAAGACCAAGCAAACAGTTCATTTAAAATACAATACTAAACATGGCTGAAATAAAAGTAGTGACTCTTTGGATAAAGACTATAATATAGAAAAAGCACAATAAAATAATGGTATAATAGGAAAAAAGTAAAAACCATACCCTGCAGAAGAAAGAGTATCCAGTAAAGAAAAGCCACCTAGCAGGAGAATATAGGGAACACTTTTCAGTCTTCTGCAAAGAAAAAGATTGCACATAGATTTCTTGCAATGGGAATTTAAGAAACTTGGTATGGAAACTTTCAAGTGCTGATACAAACTTTGTGCATCCTTTAGATAACAGTTGGAAAGAGAATTAATAAAACTTTTGAAAAGTACATTTTCAAGATGTCATGGTAAACCAAATACTTTCTAGTCACTAACAATTTATAATCACCCATAGGAACGTTCTGGTTGCAACTAGTCATCACTTCAATGAACACAATATATCCATGATTGTATTGCATGGCCTCTGGTGCACCTGTATTTGAAAGTCCAGAGGCACAACAAACAAAATCAGAATGTGAAACATTGCTATGCACCATCAAATAATAGCAAAATAATGACATAATGCATTAAAATAACAGCCCACGTGATGTCTGCTGTCAGTATGTCCTGTATCTTTATATAACATACTTGGAGAAGTAACATACGGAAAAAAAACTTCAGAATTGAGTTATTCAAATAAGGACAGCAGAAGTGGACAACCAGAATATATTAGAACATTCAAGTGCTGCAGATTCAATTATCAGAGAATGCAAAACACAGCAAAATGATGCTCATTTCCCAGTGTTAAATAACAAAAAATACTAAATGTTTAGCATCATTATCAGCTAAACATTTGTGGTAAATATTAATTGCCTTCCCTATTACATAGAAAGGTATGAGATATGTAGACGCTCGATCAGGTATTAATATTGGCCATTCACAGGAGACTTGGACTTGGTCACACCAAGACCCCACCACTTGGTGTGGGGTTTTTGTTCTTATATATTTTTTTTCTCCTTTTTAAATCACCAGGGATCCAAACAAAGATAATAATGTTAGGTTCCCTTCTACTACTTATATCCTACAATTACAAAATTAAAGGCAACCGTTTAGAGGTTGTTTCTATGTTTTTTCATATTGTAGTCTCCTGTTTCTAGGTGTATAACATTCTCAGTTTCTCTCTAACTTATAAGGATAGCATAGAATAAGGATGCTAACTTTGCACATTAATTCAAATATTGTAATAAAGTATTACCATGTCTCCTTGATACAGAGGTTCAGTGATATTATTCCTACAATTAATTCCTTTGGCATACACCCAGAATTATTTATACTGTATGTAAATTAATAAATTATGCAGCTAGCAGTGAATTAAAGTCACTCTTTCCAATTTCTGTTAATTAATAATGTGGCTGTCACATTAAACCAAAGGATTTGTGCAAAAAATCTCAAATCCTTATGGCAAAAAAAATTGTAAAATTTTTAGCTATCAATCTTTAAAAATGCTAGTCAATACTCTTAGCCTGAAGACACTTCTGGCCTCACCTGGCATTAGTTTTCTCAAATAATTACTTCGTTTTATCTCAAAGACTTGCTCTGCAATGCTCTGTTTTCAGAGAAAAGAAGAAACTGAGAAGAACAAAGAACTCATGTAGAGAGCTGATTGTTTGGTATATACTAAATAATGTATGTATGATGTTGGGTAATGAAGAATTAATACTGCAGATACAAATTACTAAGCTATCCAAAGGCTATAAACACTCTTGGTTGATAATGAGTTGTGTCCTTGAAAGTTTCATTTTTATGGGTATCTACAGAATTTTCCATTGATACAAGTCTACTGAGAAAAGTCAAGATTTGAATGTGCACCTTCAGTAATCATTTTGATGCTTAACTATTACAAATAATTTTCATTTAAAATTTGGGAATGCAAAATAAATGCAGCCTTGCACTATGATCACTATTGTACCTCATTTTGAAATGCGAACATCTGAACTCCATTTGCTACAAAGTAACCATGGGGGGCTACTGTGCATCCCAGTTTTCTGAGGGTTGAACTTATGCAAATTCAAGACTTCTCTGGAAGATACATTATTAAAGTTTAAAACAGTCATCCCCCTAAAAGAGCAAATATCCTCCCTTCAAAAGCAAGCAAACAAAAACCTCCAAATTTTTTTTTACTGAGGAGTATGGACAGGGGTAGATGCGGTTAGGTTAAAACTAGAAACATTCTAGCACTGAGTTTGGGTTTATGAGCATACTACTAAAAAGAGACATTTTTTTTCCCTTTGAAGTAGCTGTACTCTTTCTATACCCTGCTAATTCTAAAAAAAATGCTTTCCAAAGATCTGGAAGTCATACGTTTCCAGATGATGATGATGAAGAATACTTACGTGGCACTCAGAGTAGAAAGCATACTACTTTTCCTTGGTATCTTGCTCCTCTGCTAGTTCTGAATTTCCAAAATATCTGAACCACTAGACAGACATGTGAAACTCTGGAGCTGGTACCTAGTTAAATAGTCTTACCATGCAAGACCAGAAAAAGCTGTTAGCTAAAAGAAGAGAATGTACAATGTGAGGCTGTTCCATACGGGTGCCTGAGCAAGCGACTGCTTGCCCAGGGGGTCCCGTGCCCAACGCCCCCTGCACAGCGCTCTGCAAACGCAGCCCGGGCTCTTCATCAGCGGAGGTGAAAAACCCCAGGGTTCACTGAATTGTGAATGTTCAGACAAAAACCAGCTGTGGTGGCTCTCACACATCCACATTTAGATTCAGTCTGTGACACCGTGTCAGCACAGCAGGTTTAATGAGAGTACACAGCGAACTCAGAAGAGCTATCTTACACATCTCATCAAGAGGAGCTGACCTGAGGCTACTGCAGCCCTACCAAAACAATCTTTAATCTGACTCAACAAGCATTCAGAATTTTCTCAGCCATATTTCTTAGCAAGTCAACAGCAGACATTCTAATGTAGCTCAACCTGTACGGTATGAAAAACAAAAAGAATAAACAAAGAAGAAAACTGGTAGAAGAGAAGATGGAGTAAAACATTCATCCACCATGTTTTAAGAGTTCATCATTTAAAATTGCTCTGATTAGTGCTTTCTTTTACACAGAAGGGATGGGAAGAGGGGAGCTAGATCATATTATTTCTAAGCTATCTAACACCAAAAGAAAATAACAAAGTATTTCTTTGTTTAGTAAAATACCACCAATACTGCAATTTTACAAAGAGACACAAATGTTCATAATTCATATTTAGTTTAGAAGGCAGCTATAAGACAAAAACATTATTTTGAAATTCTTAGTACTTCTGCCAAGGTCTCATAGATGGAAAACGTTGGCACAGAACCTGGTTAGGATTTGTATTTTGTCTTCAAGCTTAATCTTTTTGAAGTTTAGGGAGGCTTCTCTATAACCGTGAACTTGCACATGTTTTTCTAATACCTTTTATTTTTTTCTACCTCAGAAAAATCCTTTTTAACCATATGCATTGGTCACAGAGAGAATGAGAATTCATACAAAACATGGTGGTATAAAGAAAAAAAATTCAGCCTCTGAATAATAGAATGAAATTCTATTGGTGTTCATAGATCACAGGCTTATTTTACATATATATATGTAAAATATACACACACACAATTTTGGCAGAAAAATGTTTAACTACTTAAAATGTTTATTTATTCATCAGTCCAGTTATGTTTTTCTCCATGTATCAGCTCAAGTCTGAGCTGTTTGTCTCAGGCAACTTTTATATAGTCTCTGTATTGAAAAAACAGTATGTAATAAGTAGTAAACCCTAAGAAACAATGGCATACCAAACTTGGGAAGCTGATCAAATAAAATTGAGAATGTGGCAAAACAATCTTCTTTTTCTTCACTTCATCTAAGAACAATCTTCCCTTCCTCTCCCCCTCTGCTCCCCCCTCAAATCAACAGGCTTTCTAATGTTATATTGTTATTCCTTTGCCTAATTTTAATGCTGTAAATACCTAGGCCAATTGCTTAAGAACACCTGACCTATCACAGAAGTGAAAGTCCAGGAGAAGGATTGCTCTAATGAGAAACAATCAGATAATTCTACCCAGAAAAAGTTCTCTTTCTTTATAAAGGACATAATTGTCCCCAGTGCTAAAATTTTACAGAAAGAGATACATAGAGTTCTACAACAGATACGACCATTGTCACAAGTCACTCCTAAGTCAAACCGAGACAAACTAACCATACAAACTAACCGTAAGACCACCTAATGAAAGTTAAGAAAAGATCTCATAATTTTATTTTTGTTCCAAACTGAAGACTGATGTGTGGTCTTTTAGAATTTCTGACACAAGAACTTAGTGCATTACTTATTTGCTAACGGTAGAAACCTAGTATTAATGCCTAGTATGAAAACCTTAACTGTAAATATTTTACTGCTTGTTCTCATTAGAAAGATAAAGTATTTCTCATTCATTTATTATGTTCATTTCAACATGCGACACATTTTTTGAAAGCACTCTGTAAAAGAACTAAAAAGCCCTTCTAAGATAGCTTGGGACATACTGCATAAAAACCAAAATAATTTAAAAATTGTAAGATTTTAGGAAGTAGGTTTATTTAATCATTATTATCACTTACGTTTAAGGCTTAAGCACAGTTGAAGGAACTAAATAAAAACATTCTAATCAGAGAGAGAAATTACTGGTTCATTTTATGTCTCTTCACAGTTGTAGTAAGTCCATAATACTTTCTGTTTTAGATGAGAGATGTGAAGGCCTGAGAAAAAGAAAGGCATTTTGATCTTAATCCAGCAAATTAAAAAGTATTTTGTCCTTTAAAGTGAAAAGCACACAAATTCACTTTTTTAAATTTAGTATCCAAGCAATATCCCTGAAATCAATAGGATAAAATAACTTGAAATAAAGTGGAATTAATTTTTTAACTAGTTATAAAATTGCTTGCAGTTTCACATAACACCTTTCAGCCAGCCTATATCTAAAAGCATCTTCTGTCATGGTTGTCCTGCAGAAGAATAAATCAACTTATAGGAACTACTTATGTGTGAGAACACACTGATCAAAGCTTCAGCGTCATAGAACACACAAATATTACTTCAAAAAAATCTCCCACTCAATGATAACTGTTGAATCGAAATAAAAATTCAAATATGTAACTCCTATCCTCCAGAACAGATCCACAGCATATTGTTAATATGTCAGAAGAGTATTTTTAATACTGAGAACATATTCATTATAATTTTAAATACAACATTTTATCTGCCTTGCAGAGCAAAGAGAACACGTCTTGGCATTTATTAGCCATTGTGCTGGAAATTAACAGTTCTGTGAAATATTTTGGTTTCTATAAAACAACTTCTAAATAGCTATAAATGGCACCTCAAAGACATGGCTATATGTAAACTCAAACCATTTCATTTAAGTTAGGAGAAAAATTTGGGCTTCAATATTGATTTTGTACTTCAGAAAGTAAAATAACTTCCCTATTCTTAATCCAAAAAATTAATTCAAATCTAAGAATGAACCCTCTGAAATAAATTAACTCATAAAAATATTTTTCAACAGAATTATCCAGACAAAACCTCTATGTCTTTCAATGAGGGATTTCAGGAATAAAAATGAAGAAATTCTCAAGTTGCCTTTGATTCTATATTTTAAAATAAACTTATTTAGTAGGTATTACTTTAGTATATATTTCTTAAATTTCATAATTCAGTTGAATCACTGAAAATGTACCTATAAACACACAAATGCTGATTATCCTTTCCTGAAAGTGCAGTTCTTTTGTCAGATAATCTACTAATGTCTCAGTTTGTTTTGATATCACAGTCAAAAGCTAAGAAAATTTTAAAGACTGAACTCTATTTGTGAGACAACTTTTTTACCAAAGTGCAGCAGTCTTGTTCATGGTTTACATCACATATACATTGCTAATATCTGAAATAAATTCAGTAAAGAACTTGTAACTATATATTTCTCCTGATACTAAGAGAGCGGTGATGAGAAAGTCAAACAAACCTGATTATTTATCCTTAATGAACAAAAAGTTACTCTTTCTTTACTTTTAGCTCTTTTAATCGACTGAAACAAATGGTGGAGGGAGGAATGGTACTCTGTTTTGTTTTGTTTTTTTAAATAAAACTTCCTTTTGAAGTCTCCTTATATTTATGTCTTAGAAGATAACTGTTTAAAATATAAAATTTAAAAATACTTAGGATACAATGACATCTTATACTCAAGAAATTTCTATTTCTTTTCCTTTTTTTTATTGTTAAGGAAAAAAATAAGGTTTTGGCTTAACCAAAATATCAACCACACCCCAGCCTTTTAATTTTTTGCCCCATTAGAGCCTTAAAGTACTGATTGGAAAAAAGGTTCTCCATTTTATACTAAATTTTATTAAAAATAAAATTAAAATTTGGGGGGGAAAAAAAGAAATTGAAAGAGGTTGAGAACTTGACAGTGAATTAAGGGTAGCTAAAATAGAGGCTGCAGGATATAAGAGTGATGAAGTCTTCATTTATTTACCATTCTACAATAGACTCTGGTTTAGTAATTTCACTTAAAAGATGCATTTCATGTATAAATGCTTGTGTATTGAAAATAGGTTAATGTAGAAAACATGTATAATACGATGACCAAGTTTTAACCTACTCTTAAATGGATTAGGTTTCTATCTTCACATGTATATGTATACAGACAGACCAGTATTTTAAAGCTATATGCTGTCACCCTAACTTTTCCTGAAGCAAAAGGAACATTTAGGAATTTAATAAGTATTTCTTAAAATGTTACATTTTGTTACCACCATAATTTACAACTGCTCTCAGTGGCAACTGAGTAATATCTCTAGCTTAGTTTAATTAACCAAGAGATGCAGAAATAAATGTAGCAATTTTCTTCCTTTTGCTGTGCAGAAGCCAAATGGAAATCTGGTACTAAAAAAAGAAAACCCAGGAACTTCTTTGATATGTCACTGATTGTAAACTTACTTATTTAACATGTGAATGACTTGGCTACGATAGTGAGATACCTTCACATGATGGAGTAACAGAGTTGGAACTATTCCCCCCCTCCAAATCACTCATACCCAACCATTTGCCCTTTGAAATACATAGAAAATGCACCCAGTACTATTTTAAATAAAAGGAATCTCTTCACTGTGGAGACCCAGTAGTACTGAATTTAATTCATAAATATATTAGTTAGGTTTGCATCAACCTTTAAGAATATGAAAATTTCTGTAGAAAAATACAGTTAATCCTCTTCATTCAGGTGTGCCCAAATAACTTGGTATGCAAAGGCAGTGATCCCGTGGTGTGTGTTTCTGTGCACACACGTGAGGACCTTTTTGGGCAGGTGGTTCAGACTACCCTTAGCTTTGACTTCTGCATGAGTCTCCCAATTAGAGAAGAACAAATGATGGTGTTTGGGGGTGATGATAAGTTCATGAACCAAAGCTGAAGAACAAAGTGTGGCTATTGCTTCTAAGTCAAGTGAAATCAGAAAACTTCACTTGATTTCCAGTGATTGTTAAATAATGTGTATCTGTAAATGCCATTACCAAAGAGAGGGTATTGGCATTCTTGATATCTACATAAACCAGTAGATACTGACATCTGTTGAATTTTCATCCTGAACATTTTCAAATATTTCCGCTCTTATCAATATTGCTCTCAATTTTTTGGCAAATTATTTGAAAAGAACAGGGCAAATCAATTAACATTCTTACTCAATGATGTTTAGGGCATTTTTGAGATATAGCACCTTTTGTAATATAGCAGTATATAGAAGTACAGCAGCATAAAAACTAAGTTACTAGTATACTCTATTATCTAGCCTTATTTCTCAATCCCTGACCCAGAAGGAAAAAACACTGAATGTACAGGAGCTCTGTTCTTTGTAGATCCATTTTCATTCAGGTTGAACAATTTTACATATTCCTATAGCAAATTATTCTTTTTCCCTAGATTTTTTTTCTCTTAATTTTTGGTTACAAGGACAAAAATATTCAAATTGCTCAGCCATAAATTGATTTTGTAAAACCAGTTGTTTTTCAGAATTTTTTCAAAGATACTTGACATTTATCATACTAGCTAAGACCATTCCAGAGAACTTAGGGGAAAATTGCATATCCTGTTGAATACATATATATTCAGGGGGCAGAGGGAGAAGTTGAGAAATTAAACATGGAAAAAATAACCCACAACCATCAATGCTGTAATTCTTCACCTTTCTGAGAGTCTTATAATGTAGAATATTCTAATATAGGTTCATATAACCACATTTCCTTATGTATTTACTACTTAACTAAGGAGAAATCTGGTAAGTGGCCAAATAGTCTTTGTAAAGGAATTTAAAAAAAAAAAAAAAAATTTTGTTCTTTACTATTGTGTACAGTTTTTGTTATGGCTTTGTATGTGGCTGAGTAGACTAGGAACAATCTGTTTCTTTTCTTGTCTTACGCTCGTGCTTATTTTTCTCATTTACAAATGTAACCACCCAAGAACTGGATCAAATTAATCTGTTGTTCAGAGGAAGAATTTCCTTACTTCTGTGTTCAGTTTCACCATGTCTCCATTAGTCCATTTACTCTGTTTCTTTTTTACTCTTTGAATTATCTGCAACCCTAAGGTTTAAGAAAAATCCTTGTTTTCATGATCCCTCACAAATAGAGACCTGGGGAATGCAGCCCACTCTAACTGCTCAGGAGTACAAATCAAGCATTTCACACCCAAAGCTATTACACAGAAATGACTGTCTGGGGTTGCATCATCAGCATTACTGCTGTAGCATGAAGGAGAAAAACAACACAAATATTAATGGAAGAGGTGGAAGGACAGCATTGAACACATAAAGAAAGACTTGTTAAATTGTTGTTGCAGATTTTCCATTGCCTTCCTGTTTAAGGGAGTTATGCAAATGGACCAAAGTATTGAAATGCAGGTGTTTCATCTTGTATGTACTATCAAATTACCTATGAGATTTTAGAGGTTTGTCATACATGAGTGAGTCAGGTAATTAAACTATTTGTTGCAATTAAATAGCATGAATATTGTAGAATCTATTCCTTCTCTCCTTTTAACTTTATAATAGAATTTTAAAACTCTTTTAAAGGTAAAAAATTTGACCATCTTGCCCAACAGACAGCAAAAATTTTTACTGTTTTTCATTTAGAAGAGCTCAAGAACAGTCTTAACAAGCTGCAGTAAGATGTACGCATTCTGTAAACTCTTTCCTTCTTTTACACTAGATGTCCATGATTTCTTAAAAATATATTTAATAGTTGTAGCTTTAATACATATATTAGACATGGAAGAGTTTCATGGAGGCACAGCTTTCCCTTTTTATTTCAGATTTGATTAATAAGTATTCCATAAAACTGGCAAAAGAGAATGCTCAGATCTTGTGGGGAAAAAATAAGTATTCAAAAAAGTGGTTTCAGTGAATGCTTATGACTTTTTTTTTTTTTCCTCCCCCAATAAATTTGATATTTTAACATTATATTGTATTACAGTCTATTTGCCTAGAGCAATGATTGGGTAGATTAGATTTTTACTGAAACACAGAGTGAAAAATGTGTGTAAAAATTGAAATTACAAGCCTTAATAAAAGCAGGTCCTTTTTGAAGAGTTTCCATGTTTGTTGTACAATGATGTTTATCAGGTTAAACCTTGCAGCACACGTTGCTGTAAATTGACAGACATATCCAACACACCTTGATAATGAAGACATCCTCTAGGAGAGAGCTCTATTTAAGTAACTATCAAAAAAATACAGATATTTTTTTCTTCCTCGACGAGTTTCGATTCTGCTTATGGTTTTTATCCTTCTTTTTACCTCCCTTTCTGCTCACCACACCTGCTCCAGCAGCAGCCCCAGGTTGCTGAGCAGAGCTGAGCCCTCTACCTGCTCAGGTGATACTCAAGTAGCTCAGCCAGAGGAGCAGGGGGAAGCAAACCCCTGGGCCAGCCACAGCTCCTCGCTTGCTAGGACACTCAGGAATGTTCCTTCTCTTCATGCCCTTGAAAATTTTCCCCTTCCAACTCCCAGTATATCAAGTTAGCTTGCAGCCTTACCATCCTGAAGGGTTTTTCAACTGGCTCATCCTCTTCAGAGGATATAGCAACTGAATTTTATGTTGCATTTCATATTTATTATACTTGAATAAAACACGCTAAAATATTCAGCTATATGCATACTGCAATGGAAATTAGAATAACACACAGAAAACATTTTCTGACTAAGAGAAAGCAGTAACAGTAGAAATGCTTAAAATATGTAATTTTTAAGGAACATATCTGTGTCTTTTTTGCATTGTCATTTTAATATCAGAAAATGAATCAGTAGTTGAAGGATAGATACCACTTTCAGAATGATGATAAGATGGCAATGATACAGCCACTGAACCATGTCTCTACCATCTCATAACCATTTTCATTATAAAAGCAGACTTGCTTTTACTTTACAAGGGACAGAACCGTTACTCTTTCTGGCAGGGTAAAAAGGAATTCTCATATTTTGTAATCTCTAAGTTATAATCAGCATAGCTTAATTCAGCATGTTTATTCTTTTTAACTTGTAGTCTAACAGCTAAGTAAACCTACTTTCCACTGCAGGACAGCAACAATCCCTCTTAATTTCCAGAAGGTGGCTACAGAAACTCCATGTTACCCTTTATTTTGAATTGCAAAAGAAAACCAGTCAGCAAGGCAGCAGCCAATACTCTGGTCATCAGTGTCAAAGCAAGGAGTCTGCCATGTTGAGTGGGAGATGGCAGATGGAAGTTCTGAAGTACAAGGTAGCAAATCTAGATTTGCAAGCAGGATAATTTTTAAATCTTCTGCAATTTAAGAATCTCTCTGTGTACAATCACTAAAAAAAAGAAAAAGGTATTAGTTTATAGGTTTATATACAAGAGTAAGAAAAAGGAACTTTCACAAAATTAATAAATATCAAATACAAATAAGACTTCGTTTGAGACTGATGAAAATTTTCCACTGAAAATATTTTTCAATTAAAAAAACGTGTATGCAGAAATGTGTGATTTGCATGAATATGAGCAGAAACAATATGGCTGAATCAAATTTTCACAGGGACATCTAAAATTTAAAACAATTTTTTAAGTCTGGCTCAACAAAAAGAAAATCCCATGCTACTGAGCTGCTACACTTGAAATAAAGGTTGCAATTTGAGGTCATACTCCCACAAGTCTTTGCTGGTTGGTATCTTGGGAGATAAAAAAATCCTCCCTTGGTGCAATCTGCCTATGATATAATACTGCAGGCTCCATACAGGACAGAGAAAAAAGCCATGAAGAAGAAATTAATACCTAAACTAAAATACCCAAAAAGCGCTGGACTGAAAAACAAATAACAGATTTGAAAGTAACTTAAAACTAAGGAGTTGAATAAAAGATACATTGCACTGTGAAAATCAGGTGACACACATCACTGTAATTAGGCATTTAGCAAGAACCCCCATTCTACAACCAAAGGCAGCAGTAGCTTCTAACTAAAGAGCCTGGCTTCCCCAAAATAGGCTTTAGTTCTAACCTTCACCTGAAATAGTTATAAGGCATTCATAAAATTGGTTTTGCCACTTTGAGCAACACTGAAAATGAATGGTCAAGATTTTTAACATTAAACTGTATTTTTCATAATTGCTTAAATTAATTTTAAATGCAGCTAGTCAAATTTAATCTGTAGCTTCATGGAGTACTTTTGGTTGGAGAAAAAACTGCCCTACAACAAAAGAAAGAATCACTTTTATGTCGCATTACTTCAGTGGTCCACCAAATTATCCATGACAGTAACTAAAGCCTTGCAGTGTAGTCTTAACTGTTTCTAATCTATAAAAATGTCCTTTATATATCTACCATAACCTCGAGTCTGACCTTCATTATAAATTTGTCTTCTTCTCCCTTTTCTCCTGTATTTGCAAAAGTGTAATTCCCCCACCCTGCAATTTCATTTATAACTTCCCTGCTGACTTATTTTTGGATTCCTCTAATTCTTGACTGAAGCACTTACCACTTTCAGCATCTTTCCCTAGAACCAGATTATAGTATGAAGAATGCTGCTACTCTTTCCTTACAACAACAGATTGAATTCTGAACTATGCTCACTCTGATTCTCTTCACTTGTCTCATACTCAATACTTATTTCTCTTTTCATATATTTCCACTGTTGTCAATACACAAATGTCTCCCTCTGGATATATGCCATCTGGAACAGCCTTTTTGCATTGCTTTGCCTCATCAGCTCCAGCTTCTATTAAAATCTCCTTAAAACTAGAATTTTAAAATATAAATATATTTAATATGAACATTACACTGTAATTAAAGCAATAAACTCTCTTTGCTTCTTGTCCAAAAACCATGCACTATTAATTTGAAAACCATGGCCAACTTTGAAGTGTTATGCCTAATATTTTTAAGTTAGCAAAATCTACCAACAATAAAACCTAAAGAAATAAAACCATTTGTAAATATCACAAAAACATTACACATATACCTCTAAGTCCAAGAGAAAAGCATTCTCTCTTACACGAAATAGAAAAAAAGCCAGCCAAAAGCACTTCACAGATTTTAAATGTTTCATTTGTCGTAAACCTGTGAAGAATATTGTACTAGTGAATGCTGATAACTTCTTTTTGAAGTGGGCAATCTCCTGGTTCCAAGCCAGTGATTGGAACACCACTTTACCTCTGAATGGAAGAAAGAAGATGTCACTTGGACCACAGAAGTTAGTATCAATGTTAAGAACATACAGACAAAAATTTACAGACCAGAAGCGAAGTGACACGAAAAAATCTGGAACAATCCAAAGGGTTACATGAAAAGGACAAGATATTAAATATTTTATATGTTATGAACTAATTTCAGCCTGTAAGAAAATGGGTTTGCTATGTGTCTTTCAGTCCTAATCTAGAATGAATTATGTGCTGCAGAGTGAACTATTCAGATAACATTGTAGATTAAGATGATTCTCCCCGTCATCTACATACTTCTCAACTGCAGTATTTTCTAATACGTGGTACTCAAAGTTTCATTGGATTTTCCTAAATCCAATCCTAAGTGCACTCATCTTTAGCTGTGTGCAAAACACTGCTCTCATACACATCTAAATAATACACTGAAAGCAGTGTAAAGATATTTGCTTGCTTCGTTGGAGCAGAAAAAGAGAGGTGTTTTTTTTTCACAAATGTTTTTGCCATTGTCTAGCATTCTTAGTAATATCTGTTAGATATTGTATCTTTACTCAGTATTTTGTCATTTCAGCTGCTGTAGATAGGTTTCCAAGGAGAAGGAGGTTTGAAGATTAATGACTATCAGAGAACTAATAATTTTAGTTATGCTATACATTAAACAAAATTACATTTTAATACATGCAGCATTTCCTATATAAGTTATTGGCATGGAAGATGTCTAATGAGATTTGTCTGATTTAGGTTTTCATTAACACAAAACAAAACACTGATGGTTTACTGAAATTATACTCAAATTCACTTTACAATATGGTACACTACTGGGTGGAGGGCGGAGAAGCAACCCGGTACATAAAAACATTCAAAAGATGTAAATAACTACAGTTAATGGAGACCACTTGTTAATATGACACTTTGAGAACCCTCTGATTATCTTTTAATATATCCAACAAAACAGGGAGAGGGAAAGTGTTATGGTGGCTCAGCATCATAGGACAGCACCCAAGTGCCAACTCTTCAATCAGTGTGAAACGCTGCTCTGTAACACGGCTCCAGTTTGGGCTTCTCTGTAACTAAGATGAATTCAGTTTCCTAAAACACCAGAATAACCTTTGAGAAGTCATGAAGAAATCTTCATGCTTCACAAATCTCACTCATGGGTAGGTACAATTTCATTTCCCAGTTATCCCGTGCATGGTACCTTTTGGTTTCAGGTATTCCTATAGCTCAACCACATTAAACCAGTTTATCTAGGGTGTATCAAAAAAGAATTTTGAGACGAATTACAAGAGGAAACCTGGTGCCACAAATCCTTCAGTATGACATACTGTTGGAGACACTGTATATTTAATTTATACAACCCAATTTCCCAGGGTAAACAGTACAGTTTAGATGGAAAAGATATGTATGTTTATAGATTGATATAAACACAAAGCACATCTCACTCTCACTGGAAATCAAATATATTGATATTGTATCACATTATTAGACACACAAGTATGCCTACAGAGACAGATCATTCTACAAGTCACCTTTTTGTAAAATCACTCATTTAAATCAAAGGTGACATTATGATACAGCCTACAGGATTTCTTTCTTGTTGAGAAAAATCCAGACATTTTGTATCCCATGCAAATAAAGCAATATACATGGTTCATGGAGTTCAGATTAATGCTTCAAACAGGTTTATGACAGAAAGTGTTTACTTATAAGTGGAATTTTGTATAAGTTCTTATTCACGTGCTCCTAATCAGGTATTTGAGACACCTAACTCATCTAAGCCTACATCTAACTAAACACTACAGTTTAACCTGGCATCATAACAGCCCCAGACAAACATAGTAATAAGTAATAATAGTAATATAGTAATAAGTAGTCAGTAACAATTGTAACATTGTAGTTAGGCTGTTAAAGAATAATAAGCCCCAGTAATTTGGGTGAATATCCACTGAATCGTGCCCATGTGTACTATTCATATCATTCCTGTCAGTGCAAGTAGAGAAAGCTGAACAGCAAAATCTGAGCTCAGCCTCATGGTACAGATCACACAGACATCTACATCTTCACTAAAGCAAAATCCAACATATGCATGCAATATGGCCTTTTGAAGCCAAAAGATGTACTACAATTTTCTGCCTTTCTCCCCACCATATTGCCCCCAAAGCTCTACGTATAGATAAAGAAAAAAAGCCTCCAGTCTGCTCTGAGTTCCCCGTGTCATGACTGTATGATTATGTATTTTTTCCTGTATATAGAGTTCAGATATGGTATGAAATATATGGGAATAAAAGAGAGTTCCTCTTGGTGTTTATTTTTTTCAATTTAGTAACATAGAGAAGCAGTTGCAAAGATAGAAACAAAAACTTTTAACCACTAGGGCACTAATCTATCTGTTTACTTGATTTTTCTTATCCTCTGTTTTTTAAAACTATTTTTATAAACATTGTCTACTTATTCCACATGTGAATGCACAGTTCATTTCTTACTTCCACTTATACCTACAATAATGAATACTAAGTAAACATACATATCTCCAGAGCTAAAGCACATAATGTGAACACATCTTCTCTAAGGGATTGATCTTGTTTATTGACTTTCTAATTCCTAAGGGATCCAATCCTTATCTGGCCAGCAAATTTTATCTACGTAAAGAAGACTGTGTCAGAGGATAGGAGAATAATTATACAGTTTTGTGCCTTTAGTGATTTTTCTGACCAGCATTCTCTTTAATATTTACAAATTCTTTTTTTGTGTTTTATTTTTAAAAACAGAAAATAATCTCAAGGCATTTGGCTGTAAAAACATGTGACTTCTACACTGATGTGTGTGATATGAAAACTTCTATCTCCATAGTGCACTTTCCAAGTTACTCATGTGTCTTTCCTCTGTGACTAACAGTAGGTAGAGAAAAATAAATCTTTCTGAAGATATTTCAATCACATCACTGCCTGCTCATGTGCCCTACCTGTGGCTCCTGTTTCAGTGGAATTGCCTTCACCAGACTGCTTGCCTTGAGCTATGTGAGAATTAATTAATTGGAAATAGGTAACTACTCCTTGATTATTCTGCAGTCATTGCAGGAGATACAGAGAAACGCAACCAGAACTCCAACCAACCTCTCCTAATGCTATCTTTAGTCTGCTTTACTGATTCTCTTCTTGTGCACTGTGCAATTTTTACCAGCCAGTCGCATCAGTTTCACAAGAACTGGATTACCCTTGAAGAGGAAAATGGAAGGCTCTCTAACTCCTCTGAGTGGACTGGAGCAAATTCTCACTGCAAAGTGGAGGTCATCTCACCAATGTTAAGTAAGAACTTTGTATTCATAGGACTTTCTCACCTCAGTTAGTTACGAAAAATTCAAAAGAAAGCTTTCATTTGCAACCCCCCCAATAAACAAAATTAAAAAGCTCAAGTGATTTTATTAGAGAAAGGTACAAACAATGCAACTCAGTTTATCAGCGTAATCTACATCACTAGAAATCTGATTAATAACTTGTGGTAGTTCAACAGGGAACGTCTCTAATAATTACTTGCTCATGAGCTTCCCACCAGGAAATAACTATTTGTCTTAATTGACAGCATGTACGCCTCAAATACCTGTTTTGACAAATTAATTCCATTGATGAAGTCTTTGTAAATGTGTAATTTCTGGATTTACTGTAAGACATCAGTGGTATATTAAAACAAACAGCACTATATCCCAAAATAAAAATCCTAACTGTCCAAAGCACACAAAAGCAAGTTAATGTACACCTTTATTCAGGAGCTATGGAATTTCTTAACATTAATTACCTCTTTCTTCTAGCTTTAATTCAGGGATAGCTTCTATTAAATTAGATTACTTTCCCCTGGGAGTATTATGGTGAATATGCAGCTACAGAAATGAGCAGATTCTAAATGGAGGTGATAGAGGAATGAATACTTGTAATGAGGTCTGTATCAAAAAGAAGAGTGCTAAGCATTCCATTGAAAACACAGACATTAAAAAAAAAAAAAAAAATAAAAATAAATAAAAAAAATAATATCAACTTTGGGCCACCCGGAAGAGTACAGGAATTGTTTAAAATTCCATAACTAAAAGTTTCAATACCAAGAGAAAACAACTGTCAAAGGGTCTTATTTAGACAATATTTTTTTAATTGTCTCTGAAGCATCCCTCTAAACCCATCACCCTTTCAGGAGTAAGATATTTCAAGCACTTCTAAGGACAGAACTTCACTATCATGTTGGAAAAACTATAAGAAAAGCTGTTAGGAAATACAAATGCAGAAAAAAGAGGCTGGCTACACATAAAATTTTATAAAATACATAATCATAGACCAGTCTATTTCAAGATGTTCCCGTGCCTAAATAAAAATATTTTTTTTAACAGAAGCTACCCACAGATTAATGACTGGCAAGATTTTCTTACAGAATGTCCAAGTCTCAGGCAGGAGAATTAGTATGAGTAAGTTTATTAAAAACACTTATAGCATGTGAGCCTTAAGGCATTGTAGTATGCTTCTTTTGCTTGAACAGCTTTTCTTTAATAACAAGCTATTAAAAGAAAACAACCCCCCAAAAAACAAAAAACAAACAAACAAAAAAACAAAAAAACAACAACAAAACAAAAACAAAAAAACCACTTTTGGTACATTGTGCGGATCTTTACAGTACTGTGTTTATTGTAATATTTTCAATAGATCTGTGACAAGTCCATGAGAAAAGAAAACCCTCTGACCAATGCTTTATGATGAAAGATTTTGTGTTTATGTTCTCTCATCTGTGAACTGTGTACTGTTTAAAATCAGAAAACTGTCTGCTTTCTTGACATTGTTACAAATTTTTAGCTATTAAATCTTTCTGATCTTTTCACAGAATCACAGAATTGTCAGAGATGGAAAAGACCTCTAAGATCAACAAGTCCAACCATCAACCCAGAAAGAAACCATCATGCCCACCAGAGCATTTCCTGAAGTGCCATATCTACATGTTTTTTGAATACCTCTATAGATGATAACAGAATCACCTCCCTGGGTAGCTGGTTCCAGTGCCTCATTACCACCTGTCCCATACTATCCCACCTAGCCAGCTCAGCAATGCACTATTGTCTATAGTATTTGTGCCTTGAGGAGGATTTTTCATTTTGTACTTTTGTTCAGACAACATTTAATAGGATTCTTAAAAAAGCAATCCCTTGGATTGTAATAGAATCCCACTATAGATAAGTGACCATAGAAAGCATTTTGGCATGACTAGTTCTACAGAAAGAGAAATTTATGATCACAAAAGTAGACCAGATCATAAAATGTGGAAGGAAGAGAAAAGAGAACGAAGCAGAAACAGGCAGTCACAAAAAATATCTAGAAAAAAAAACCCAAACACCAATAATCCTACTAGGATAGGAATTATAATTGAAAATAAAACTGTTTTTTCTTCCATCTTTTTCAAAAGGATCTTTTCAAAAACATGGAAAATGACAGCTAGAAGTTCCAGGACTCAGTAGAAAAAGACACGTAAATAGCTTGAAAAAAATCTGCTAATGAGAATTGTCCTTGAGTCTACAATAATGAACTTTTTTAATTTAAAAAAAAAAAAAAAAGCAATGTAACATGCTTATTTGAATTTGAACCTCACTTGGAACTCCTTAAGTCTGATTCAAAAAAAAAAAAAAAAAAAAAAAAATGTTGACAGCTTACCGTATACCAAACTGACCATCTAGATTATTGATTTCACTAAGATAATTCAAATATCTAAATCACAGATCTACTAATGTAATTAAATAGCTAAAAAGGGACTAGAAAGATATGTAAATTTTTAAATTATTACCCAGTATAGATTCAGCAGATGTCACATGAACGTACTTTTATTTTATTGATTTTCAAACAGTTTGGAGCAGACATCTCACTTGAAGGCTCATGACAATATCTAGTTCAGACAGGAATTCTAAAGGACTTTCAAAACCCACAAGGATGGAGACAGTACTGGAAAAATTATTAACTAATTCTTTAACTAGTCTGCTAATCAGTGTGCTTTTCTCACAGCTCAGCCTTCATTGCCCTTTCAGTCAAGCAGCAAGCTGCAAAAGTCGAACAGTTGCAGGGTTGTTCTTCAAAAACACATTCAGCTCCAAAACATCCATGTCTAGTTTATCTGGGTTGTAAATTAAGTACACCACAGATGCTGAGATATTAGACCTGGCAGTCTGCAGACACATCTTTGGTCCAGCAGGATGCTTTAGATGCTTTAGCAGAGCCACATAGAGATTTCCAAGCCAGGTCAGAATGTGTAGCTGCTCATGGCAATGCTTCAGCTGTCTCCAGGGAGCTCCAGGTTCCTATTAGCCTCTACTTAAGACCCGGCAAAACTTGGCCCTGCAAGGTGATGCACCTGAGCTAATAAGCCCCTTCTGGATCCAAAACATTGAGGAAACGAAGGGCCAAGCCAGCGGGAGCCAGTCTAAGTCCTGCTGACACGAAGCAGAGCCAGTTCTAATAAGATGGTTCCACATGACAGCTTTCATGCTGTGCTGTGCTGTGCATCCCAACAGTATGGGTATTTTAAAGGTTTTTTTTGTATTATCCAGTGTTGCTGACTGCCTCGTGTGCCTTCACATTAGCCTGGCTTTAAAACAACAATAATTTAGGGAGGCTGGGGGGGGGATGTCTCCTGCACATATAATCTGATCTCTCCTGGCATTAAGAAATAAGAATTTGGATGTAAAAACAAAGCAACAAAAAAACCACACACACACACAGACACAAGGTTTTTTTTCTTTTTGTCCTATGATTGAGTCCTCTAAAATTTTAAAAGATGTTTTTCTCTGTACTGTGTGGTTAATACTGTTTTAAAAATAAAATGTAATACTCCAGTTTTTGAAAACTGTGAATGGCATTTTCATTATATGTTGTGCTTAAAGTCATCATGTTTAATGAATTTATATGAAATATGTTCTGGTGAGTTAAAACTTGTGCTGCCGGTACAGGTCTGTGAGGAAAGATAGATTTTGTAGAAAGTTTATCACAAACCCTCTTATTTCTCAACTATAAAAAAAATGTTTAAAACATGCTATAACTTCAGTTCTCTTTTTTCTCTGGGGTAAAAAAGAAGATATTTTCTGTCAATGGAGTACAAATTTTGAGATAATTACATAAGACATGCCAATTCATCTTTTTAATCTCATAAGTTTCTACCCAAGCTATTATTTTTTTGTTTGTTTGTTTTGTGGTGGAGTTTGTTTCAAATAATGCCTGGAAATCCAATTCTTTTTCAAATAAATTTTAAAACCAGTATATTAGTTTTGTAAATAATATTCAGCCAAGTCCAAATTTACACTTTTTCCCAAAATTGAATTAATGTACTGCATGATTCACTGCTCAACACTCATATTTGCATCAGGAGGTGATGCTTTGCTAACAAACAGTAGTTATATTTGACATGGCAATACTGCAACTGAAGATTCCCAACCCCTGTTGGGAATAGGAGCACATGGACAAAGAGATTCTCATAGCATATGTAATAACCATATTGTTGAAACAGTTTGTGAAAAGTATGAACATAAATCATCTAAAGATGCAACAAAACTGAACTTTTAAAGGTTAAAACAAACAAACAACAACCCAAAACCAAAACATTGTGGGGTTTTTTGAGTATTTTTGACTAAAGTGAAAACTCACTAAAATCTTACATCCAAAGAAGATAACCGCAGTCAACATTAACACCATCACAGAATACATACTACAGTTGGTATAAAAGGGATATTATGCCCCCCTCACTTGATAAACTGTGTGTGTGGAGCCTGGACAGATTAATTTTCACTCCTGAAATATCCTGTAAATATTTGTACTACCTCTCCAATTTCACAATGTTTTTTGTTTTTATTTTTTTGTTGCTTTGGGGAAGGGATGAGGGTTGGGGTTTTTTGTTTGTTTTGTTAAGGGCAGATACTAAAACTAGGTGCATTATGATATTGGCTGTTTTAGCAAAGTTAACTGAAAAATCAATATTACCTTGCTAATTTCCATCTGACACCCTTCAGCTTGTATATCATGTAATTGCAGCTGTGTCAGATGATTACATTGGGTTGTCCAGCAGCAAGCTAGCAACCTGCCTCATCACATGGAACTCCTGACTCAACTCTGAGGTGATGAGTAATGCTGAAAGGAAGGGAAAGACAGTAGATATTGGACAGCTTTCCTTTACTGTTAACCTACACCCTCCATTCACCCTGCATAGGAAAATTCAAGAGCTGACCTCTGGTTCTTCATAACTGTTACATTAAAATGTCAAGCTGAAAAGTTTAGATCTCCATTCAGGCCTTCTGTGTATCTTCTACCCCACCTTTCAGTTGCTATCCATTAGACTTGCACTGAAATGGCAATCATATCTGTGCTGCCTCTCCTGTCTCAGCTGTTGTGAAAGGATTTACTCAGCTGAAGTGAAATTCCAGAGCCACATATGACACCTCAGGGTTTGCCTAAAAAAAGCTGTGGAGCATCTGCCTACCTCATGTCCCTGCAGGAGAGTTCTAATGTGTGTTCTTCAAACCTGAGCAGATCACTGCAGCTTGTTAGAGCTGGCATTCCAGTGCTTGGGGTTTTAGTTCTCAGAGGTACATATATATGATTGCTTTGTTCAGATTCACTTCCTCCTTAGAGGCTGACAAAATTTCACATTATCCTGGGGTTTAAGCAACAGTAAAAATCTGCTATGGAAATGACAGATGACAAACCATCTGGACCACATGACCTATCACTGATTCAATTTTCAGTATGTGTTAATGCACTTTGCCTAGAAAGGCCAATCCAAGACTTTAATCTCTGTGACCAGAGCAAGTAACTTATTTGTGTCAAGGTTTTAAATTTCCACAGTTTTTTTCTTTTACTTTTAATTTGGGTTTATCCAGTTCTCAGTCTTACTATTTGTCAATATACATAATTCCAGCTAAGTAATAATATTATTATATCAGTTGCTTTTAAAAATCCACTTTTGCCACAAATAAATGCGTGATAAAAGCTCGACTTGTATCTCACTAAAAATTGCGTGTGATGGTCCATTCTTTAAAAATGAAGACTGACAGAGTAAAAGTTTTACCTGTCTCTGATTATGTCAAAATCCTTCTAGACTACAGGAAACAATCCACTGGTAAAAAAGCCAGTGATTATGAAGTAACAAGATATATTTAGCCTTGAAGAAATAAAAATATTTTTTAAATTACCTTCACTTTCTGATTTGCTAGAAGTATATACATACACACAAAACACAAAAATACTTTACCTGACTTATACAACAATATTGTATAAAATTAGGAGCAAAAAACTGACTGAGGCTGCTTTTCAATTTTGACATAGCATATGTGGGAGACTACTGACAATGTGAATTCCTGCAGGGAGGAATTTTTAAGAAATTCCCATTACAGCCCATTGTGTACTGCTGTTCATGCAGAGGGTTTCCTTAGCTGACAAATAACTGCACTTACCTTTGGCTGCCACCAGGGCAAGTGCTAATTTAACATAAGTGATAATCTGTTTGTTTACTTTCTCAGAAAGGTACAGGCATATTACTGACACTATGAAATACAGGAATTACACTTCATTATTACACACAACTGAATATTTTAAGTAAAATGCGAGTATAAGTAAAAGCAAAGAGAAAACACAAGCACAGAGGAAAGAATGTGCAACTGACTGATGCATTTCCTTAACAGCATTTTCTCATTTGCAATCAATTATAACTTGTTGAAATGACCTCAGCATTACAGAGTAGCTCACAGATTTTTCCACCAGCTCAGTACATTTACACGAATCCACACTTTTCTCTTATATCAGTTAAAGGAAACCTGGATAAACGGTATACTTTGAAGTAGGTCTTAATGATATTTGCAGAGACAGGCATTGCAACAAAGCTACAACTGACTGTACTGCATATTAGCCAACATTTTCCCCCAGAGATTTTAATTTAATTCATTAATTTCATAAATTTTTCACAGAAAGTGTGGTCAGACAGCAGAATAGTAAAGAAATGTTTCCTCATATCCAATCTAAACCTCCCCTGGTACAATGTAAGGCCATTTGCTCTTGTCCTGTGGTTTGTTACTAGGGAGGAGAGACCAACCCCCACCTCACTACAACCTCCTTTTAGACAGTTCCAGAAAGTGGTAAGTTCTCCCCCCCGCCTCCTTTTCTCCAGCCCAAACAACCCTGGTTCTCTCAGGGGTTCCTCCCTAAGACTTGTGCTCCAGACCCCTCACCAGCTTTGTTGTCCTTCCTCCTCCACAATACCCATCCTCTTACAACAGGAAAGGTTCCTTAACCTCCTCTGAGATGCTGTGAAGCATACAGGTTTGACAGCACTCTTCAAGGCTGCACCAAGCCCATCTCACAGACAACACTAAGACATTTCAGCATATATTTTCATATACACTAGACAGACAATCATTAGCACAACCACTCTTTGGGTGACCAGCTGAAAACATATTTGAGAACAGCCCTGTCCCAGACAGGCATAACGTCCCTTTGGATTCTGGCAACAGTGTCTGAGACTCAGAGGACATCAGGAAGTCAGTGGCAGAGCAAACAGTGCACAGCTTCCTGACAGAAGCAGCCTGCAGAAACCTTAAGAGCTTGCTATAAAGACATAAACGGCAATTTTAGTGTACACTGTGAGGGGGAAGCTTCAGAATCAGCTCAGAGGACAGTGCAGACCTTGCCACTGATTTATTTTCTGAGGGATGCTATTAATATGATAATTCACAGTACACAAATGGCTTTTTGATACAACAAACAAGAATGAGTGCATAACACTGAAACCACAAGTTAACTTCACCATCACCTAGTCATGTATTTTCCTTTTCTCAAATGCAGAAAGCCAACAAAAAATTTTAATAATTTGAGTTTGCATTACTACAATGTCTGGAAAACAAGCTACTCTGGTAATTTAACTGTTAACATTCAGGTGACAGAGGTGAGGGTAATAAAGAATCTCTGCAGAATACAATGAGAGATTTGGCATGTAACAAAGTTGTATCAAAACAGAGAAACTGACTCATTAAGAGAGTAGGGACTCTTCCACAAACCAAGTAGCTAATAAAGCAGTTGAGAAAGCTCTGAGTAAGTTTATGCTCTGTCAACATAGGAATTTAGCATACTGACTTTCACTTCAAGATCCCCAATGCAAAAGCAGCATGGCACTGAGGTCAGTGATTGCACATGTGCAAAGCAGCTGCACTATCATGTGATTACACATGTGCAAAGCAGCTGCAAATACAGCAGCTGTATTTGTTTCCTGGCATAGGAAATATTAAAAGTAATAGAAAAGACCCGCAAACTGTAGGATGTTAAAATTAAAAAATGACTGTTGTTTTTAAAGCCAAAACCAATCAAACTGTTACTGCATTTTGAGTCTACAAAAAACCCCTACTGATTTAAGTTATTCCATATATACTTTAAAGAAATATGATATTAATAATGAATGATTAGTATAGAAGTAGCAGCAATTATTTTTGTCTCTCACACTTCCCAGAATAATTTATGATGGAACCCAAGAGTGAAAAGTAATAAATATGATCTCATTTAAATTTGCGGATCAACAGCAATCAGGTAACTTGCTGTTATATGAGATACAATCGATATAACAGGAAATTTATATAGAGATGTTTACTGCTACTATGGGGTACTTCTGATATTTTAAATGTATAATTAGAATAATGACTCATTCACCTTTCATCATAAAAGCAGAAAGCTTCAGTTCTTGGACTTACACTTCCAGATGTAAAAGCTGTAACTTTGTTCTGACACAACTTGTTGAAAGACAAAAATTTCCTGCCCATCTTAAAGAGACTTGAAACCACTCAAAAATACTACCCTTTAAAAGGTATTAAAATTAAGAAGCATAGAGAGGTATTTCAATGGTGTTATAAGCAAATGAATAAAATGCTGAGCACTAAATGAAAACATTATCTTATACTGTCCATGCTGGAAAGATTTGATTAATATAGATTTTTACATTACTCTTCACACCATGGACTTCATTCAGAAAGATATTTATGCGTGTTTCTAATCTCATTAAAGGCTTACTCACTGATGAGTTCATTGTGCTTCAAGATGTGCTTTGTTTCCACAGCTGATTGCTTTAGAGTTGTGCTTTACAGATAAAGTATAAAAATTACAGTGTAAGCAGTCTAGTAGGATGCTCCATCTGTGACACTGACAATGTAAGGTGTTTCAGAAAACATAAGAAAGCCTCAAGGGGACATTTCCTCTTAACAGGCAGTTAGCAGATGTCATCCTTTCTGTTCAAAACAAATCAAAGCCAAATTATCTAATTTCTCAATTAAAATAATCCATTCTTGCCTGTTTCCTTTTCCCTTTAAAAGCATCCTTATTGAATATTTCTATAAACCTCATCAAAATTAACTTCTATTATTTAGAACTGCTATATAAAATAAATAATAATTTTAAAAAACCTCCAACCAAACCACATAAGCAATTCCCAGAGAACCCATAAGATCAGGGTTTAAGGACAGTAGAAGAGAATGGAAAGAATCTACATCTGTGTGTTTCTTCTGGAAGGAAAAGGACTTGGACTCTCCATGGATCATAGTCACCATAAATAGAAGGGGGAAATGCTAGAAACTGTGTAATTTACAGTATGTAAGTTACAATTAGAAGATAACAACTGTCTTAGCACTGCTAAAAATAAAAAAACAAGTAAACTAAAATCTAGACTAAAGCCTACAAACGTTCTCCAATTCTTTCATCTTACTTTTCAGACATCATCTTTAAAATCTTTTTTCTTTA
Source organism: Florisuga fusca (assembly GCA_038090715.1). Classification (NCBI taxonomy): domain Eukaryota; kingdom Metazoa; phylum Chordata; class Aves; order Apodiformes; family Trochilidae; genus Florisuga; species Florisuga fusca. The sequence goes on along the minus strand of JAAWXA010000004.1, from coordinate 37,847,983 downwards.
CAGACTTGTGTACTCTTTTCCTTCATAAATATAGGTGACTGCAATTCAAATTTTTTTGTACCAGTGGGCCAGAGGTAAGCATAGAAATGTTTTGAGGACTATCAAAAATTATTTATCAACCTCTGTATTAAACACTCTAAATTTGATCATTCTTTGGATGCACTGAGAAGCTTTGACCAAAAATGTCCATGGTCCACCAACAGTGGAAACACATTCTTATCAAATTTACAACAACATGCATTGATATAATCTTTTATACTGGCCCTGGATCTGGCTTCCTATACCAGTTCCAGTCTTGCTAGATTTTTGGAAGGTATTAGGAATGCTATGACCTATGGAATTACCCGTACTACACAGAAAGGGGATTTGAATTAAGGAAATCAGGAAAAAAAATATTAATCAAAAAAAATTAAATGAGCCCTAGGGACAGGAAACGCATAAAAAGAGGCATAGTAAAATAAGGGCACAAAGAACACCTGCCCTTGGAAGTTGTGATCTCTCCCAAGCCTCACCTGGAAGCCCACACAAAGAATTTGAGCAAAGAGCAAGAAAAGTCATTAATTCTAATTCTACCCACTTCATCTTCTGGTTAGCATTTAGTAATTGGCTGGGAAAAGTTTGATTACTTGCCCAGTAGAAGCTCTTAAGGTAGGCTGACTGCTTTGGGTTAATACCCTGCAACTATGGCAATATGTACCAAGTGATTAAGGAATACAAGTCTCACTGTAATTTGAATCCAAGTACCTAATAGCTAGGATATTTTATAATCCCAAATGTTACACCATATTGCAAAGGATGATATGAAAAAGTTTCCATCTAGCTCCAAAGAACAGTAAGTAAACAAAAAAGAGAAATCTTGCTAGCCCTTTCTGCTTTTCAGCAGTAATAGATCATAAAATCTAAAAGATTCAGTAAGGATTTATAAAGGGGGGAAAGAAGATAAACTAAAATAACATAAATCTAAAATCAATTTTAAGTAAAGGTTTTAATTTTGAGTAAAACAGGCAATATTAGGTATAGTCTGAAAAAATAAAAACCAAATCTAATGGATAAAGAACATCTAGGGAGCATATACTACAAAACATTGGAAGCTCCACCAAGCTAGACTTTTTCTTTTTGTAATGAACAATGTTGAAGTAGCAACAATTTGCCAAAGTGTAAAATAAAGTCCAACTCTTTGGCTCTGCAAACCTCAATCTGAACGAGTATCCTGAGGCATGCTATCGTGTCTGAAAAAACTCTAATTGTAGGAAGGTTCATTTGACCCCCGAGAATCAACTCAGCTGAGAAATAACATTACAAAATATGTGCAGAAAGATATGTGGACACATTTCCTGAAGGTGGCTAATTTATTGTGTTGATCTTTTCTCTACCAAGAATGTCCCCATGCTTAGTGAGGATGAACATCCTAAGACACCACAAGAAACTTTATGGCAGCACATCAGTCTCAACAAGAAATTTTTGACTAATGGAAGCGTGGAAGCTACATCCCATTAACTGAATCAAGGCAGGCAGCGTTAACTGGCAAACAAGTAATTATATTTTTACACCAAGAAAAAGTAGAAATGCTGCAAAGCCAAATAAGTGAACTGTGATTCTGATGGCACCAGTCATGAAGTTTACATTTCAGTGGAGACTGATTTGATAATGGAAGGCTAACTGCACCCTTCCAGTTTCATTAAAGAATATAAAGAAAGGCTTTCCTAGAGATACAGAAGTGTTTTTTACTGAATTCTACCCACAGCAAAGTTCTTATTGAGGCTGAGGATTTGAGGTCAATCCTCCAGTTTCAGGAAGTTAATAGAGTGATTAGACTTCGACTAGAAATTTCAGGGATAAAGTTCTTCCAACTGAGCTTAACCTCAATATGATGGAATTAAAATTTACTATATCCTCACTTCTCTGTAAGTCTTATATTTGAAACAAAACTAAATGTTATCATCAACTTTATACCATGTGTAATTAGCACAATGACAAGTTAATCATATACAATTGCTTCTCCTTTTCTAAGGGGCTGTTGTACAATATTTGGGGAGGGGGGGGGAAATAATTTAGAACCTGCTCTTGCAAGTAAAAATGTAAACACTCAGCCCAGTTCTGCTTTGCTCTATCGAGATTCATATACATGCACTGATCTACCCGCATGCATCCACCTGAAACCGAGGCCACTAATTAGATACTAAATGTGCCAGGAAATTTGAGTTTCAGTTACTGGTTGTACCACAAATGTGATTCACTTTAAAACTTTTGCAACCTTTTTTAGCTTCAGTAAATTCTTCCATAATCTTTTTCTTAGATGTCCCTATTTTTTTGGTGTTTTTCTCACACAAATAGTCTAGTACACGCATTTCATTCTTACTTCTGACTTAGTTACAAGCATACTACATGGAAAGAAAGTCAATAGTAGGTCATAGATACATAGAATGGTTTAGGGTGGAAGGGACCTCAGAGATCATCTACTCCAACCTCACAGTCATGGGCACGGATGCCTCTCAACTAGACAACATGTCTCAAAGCATCATCCAACCTGGCCTTGAACACCTCCAGCCAGGGGGCATCCACAGCTTTTCTGGGCAACCTGTTCCAGAGTCTCACCACCCTCGTACTGAAGAACTTTTTCCTAAGATCCAGCCTAAACCTATTCTTTGGTTCAAAACCATTTCCCCTTGTCCTATCACTGGAAACTCTTAAGAAAAGTCCCCCTCCAGCCCTCCTGTAGGTTCCCGTGAGGTACTGGAAAGCAGCTATAATGTCCCCCCAGAGTCTCTTCTTCAGGCTGAACAATCCCAGCTCCCTCAGCCTCTCCTCCTAGCAGAGCTGCACCCACCCCTGGATTATATCTTTGTGGCCCTCCTCTGGACTGGTTCTAACAGATCTATGCACTTCTTACGGTGGGGACACCAGAACTGTTTGCAGTATTCGATGTGGGGTCTCACAAGAGCAGAGTAGAGGGGGAGAATCCCCTCTCAATCTGTTGGCCACGCTCCTCTTGATCCACCCTAGGATACAGCTGACCCTCTATGCTGCATGAGCACACTGCCAGCTCATGTTGAGCTTCTCATCAACCAACACCCTCAAGTCCTTTCTCTTGAGGGCTACTCTCAACCCACTCTATACAGAGCTTGTAATTGTGCCTGAGATTGGCCCAGCCCAGAAGCAGGACCTTGCTCTTGGACTTGTTGAACCTCATGCAGTTTGCACTGGCCCATTTCTTCAGGTCCTCAGGTTGTAATCTATAATTAGTGTAAGCATGGCTCAAAGCAGAGAGTGGGGAGAAATGGTTCTGCCCACAACTCAGGCTGTTAAAAATGAGTCGTCATCTCGCACACAGAGTTAATATTTTGATGTAGCATACTTTAGAAAAACTTTCAGATTGCACAGATATTGAAAAATGCCACAACATCATTTTTACAAAACCAAAAATACCTGGAATGTATTTACATGTCTGTTGGTCACAAATGAAAAGTTTGTAGAGCTTGCTGAAAGCACAGTTCAATTGCAACCATTGCAGCTGTGCTTGCCTGAGCCTGCTTGAAGAGACCTGAGCAGAAAAATCAAACAAGGCTTTTTGTTTGCTTGCTTGGTTTTGTTTGTTTGTTTTGCTTTTTTGGTTTTGGTATTTCATTTTCCTGTTTTTCTCTCATAACACAAAAAGCTAGACACCTTCTGTTTGGAGGTTTGCAGTTAGTTTTAAAAGTTAGATGAGCTGTTACTGTGCAATACTCATAATTGCTGTAGAATGGTCTTACTCCATGTAACTGCCGAAGTGTCTGTGAATTGCAGTTGTTGTCTCTATGCCTTAGTGTCAATTGGCATTCAACTCCCAAGTGAGCACTGTGAGAATGGTCAGGCCAAAATGCAATGCCACCTTCAAGTGCTGCTGAGAGAGGTCACTAAGTCTTGCTGTAGTGAGGCTACTTAGGTCAGGCTGTACACCAGTACTTTAGCTTCAAGCTATGTCTAAAGCTATAAAGCCTTCAACTTCAAAGCTGTTTTGCAATGTGCAAGATTACTATATTAAGTCCCACTGTTCAATCCCTGAGCCTTCTGGCATAACTCCTAGCCTATTAACATTTGACAATAGTCTAAAACCCAAACTGTTTTGGCCTCTAAGACCTGTGCTGACATTACTTCTAATACAGAAGAATTTCTGTCCCACATGTTCTCTAGATTCACTGTGAAAGGAAACATGATATACATAAAACATGATACAGCTTTACCTAATAACATGAAGAAATACTGAAACCTAGGAAAAAAATAATAACATAACAATCCCTTCCCCCCAAAAAAGAAAGAAAAACAAGGAAAAACCTAGGTCAACTAGAGTTTTCCCCCACCCTTTTCAACTAGATTTTTCCCACCAAAGAGAAGACAGAAACCATCAATACTATCATCAACAGTTTTAGCCCCTGAGAGGTTTTAAGTAAGGCAAGAGTAACACCAAAGAAAGGTGTGTGTACCTAACTTTGTTAAAATCAGTTCAACCGGTATCATCAGATCTAAACGTATCATAATTGTGAATGGTCTGTAATAATTAAATAAATTAGTCTACAAGTACTAAAATATTTTTAACAAGTCTAATAGGTTCTCTGAGTAGACTTCAGACTTCAACAAGATAAGAAACAAATTGTGATTTTGCAACTGTAGTGTATATCTGCACCCACATGAAATACCTGGGGTGCTATACCCTGCCCTTAAGGACTGACTGGTAAAACTAAGATGCAAAGTTGTGGCTTGAGATTAGATAAATTTGCTCTGATGGCTGTCTCATCTTTATCCTTTTGAATCTACAAATTAATGAATGGTAGGAAAAAACCTGCTGACTGTTGTCCAGAACACCTTCCTTATGAGATGGGAAATAATAACAGTGATCAGGAATAGCACCTCTCCTTTTTCTGATTTGATCACTAATGAAAAAATTAACAGCACTGACTCTAAAATCATCCTTAAACTTCATTTACAAAGATGAAGCATAGGCCATTCATCTCCGAACTATTATTTTACACCATGTTAAAGAGTTAAAAGCTTCTGCTTTGGTTTTCATTGAATTATCAAATTCAAGGGATGCAAAAAAGGAACAAATGAACGTTTATAGCAACTGTAAGCTATTGTGATGTACCTCTAAACTTAAATATTTCTCCAGTTACACCTGGTCTTAACACAACATGAAGAAATGTTTAATGATGTTGATGTTTTTTTTCTTGATATTTTATATTGCATTTCACTGCCTGCTAACCTAAAATTCAGCTTAAACCACAATTATTCTTTGAGGTTTCATATATCAGTTCATCAAGAAAGAGAATGGAAAGACTAGATACATAAACAACAATTTACTTTTATTTTTATATGTCCCATGGTCCTAAAGTAAAGCTGCACATGAAAAGTTTACAAGTAATCTCTTCTTCCCTAGGTTTTTCTCTCAAGAAATAATTCACAAATAAAAGCCGATGTAAAGAGAGACAGCAAACATTCTTGCTGTTCATTACCATAGTCTCAAACAACACTTGCACAACCAAGCTAACAAAATTACAAAACTAAAAGCTTTGTTATGCATCACATAAAAGAACAGTTACATAATAACGTGCTGACCTACTGACATCACCTTAAGAAGAGATTGCAAGATTTAAGTGCTTATATTTTGATGTTTATTTGACAACTCTCTCAATAAAGTCTGCGGAACGCATAAGACACAGATAAGAACTTTTTGAGTTAACACTAGGAAATAATAAAAACAAAAATTAATTGCCTCTGTAAAATAATGCCCTAACTGGAAAAACATAATAGCTGATAAATTATTTGTTTTAATATCTGTATAAATTACTTTTTGGCAGAGTTATCAATAAATATCCTTCCTTGGTTGTTTCAAATGCTATTTTATCACATAATGCTTAGTGGTCTTTATTGATAAGTTGCTTCTGGTAATCATCTTACAGCTATCTTCTCCAAGTGCTGCTCAGCTACTGAGGAACAGAAGGGGTTTTTTTTCTTTAAGAGATGAAGGAGGAGATACGGCTTACTAGCATCCTCAAAGTTATGAGTAAAGCCAGTATTCCAGGTTTTAATTAAAATCTGTGGAGGTTCTGGTATCTTAATCATCTGCATCATGCTGTTCTGTCACTGTATTATGAGGGCTCCAAAGAACAGGAGCAGCAGTATATGTAAGGTAAGTCCAGACATGGGAAGAAAGGTCAGCAAACCCTGTAACTTTTGTCATCTTGGCAGCCACCCAATTTTTATCCACTATACACAGACAAGCTACCAGAATATAATGAATGTAGTACAAGTTGAAACAGAGGCCAATTTCCCTGATAGCAGCTGCACAGAACATATTAATGATTGCACCTAAAAATGGGTAAAATAACTTAAATAATTTTTTTTAGCATTATTAACAACCATACAGGAAAACACATCAATATCTAAGCTATCTTTTTTCCTTTAAGTGATGAAGCCCAGTATCAAGTGTTTTTGTATTTTATAAAGACAGGATTATTAGATTAAAAAAGCAAAGCTTCTGTACAGATTGTCTCCTACATCTGTGCCATTTAAAAAATACTAAAGCTCATATATTTCTTGCAACATTATAGATAATGTTTTCAAAGGAGGCTAAAAGTTAAGTCAATTAAAAGCTTCCATCTGAAATGAGAAACGACTTCAAAGAAACGCCACTGGTAATGTAGCACAATACTATACATCTTTACTGATTTTTTTCAATACATGTCTAACATGCAAGAACTTACCTAAAAGGACACAGAATAAAATGAGGACATATTAAAGTTGTGGTCACTTATCCCCAGTTTTGAGATAAAGCACTGGTAGGAGTTGTTATTTAGTATCACAAAAGGTTCATACTAGGAATGAAATATTTCTAAGAACCTAAGCAATTAACGCATCTAACCACTAGTAAAAAATGTCACACTAAAATGCATTTACTAAAAAGGCTGATGAAACAAGATACAGTGAGGCTACATCAGACAAATGAGGCAGCAGAGAGCAGACCCAAACATGTCCAGCCAGCAGGACATTGTGCAGCTACTTGAGTGCCATAAGAATAGGGGAACATTGGCCTTGAGTGATTTCAATGACATCCCATTTATCTAGTATGCCTACACAGAGACTGAAGGCCTGCATCCAGTCATTTGGTGTTTGGAGAAAAAAAAAGGTGGGGGAGGGTGGGGAGTGGGAAGAAGATGACAAAAAAGGCCAATTGTTCTGGAGGACACTGAGAGAAAATGAAAAAACACATTTAGATTTTGCTGTTATGTGCTCCAAACTCATGTGAATTTTACAAAATGTAAATGCCACTGACCTGCAAACAAAATCCCATAGAGCTCTGCAGAGTAAGAAAATGACATAAGGCAGAGTTTCTAAACCAAGGCAAATGCCTTTTTTAAATGGGTCACAACCTGGCAAAAATGCTTTTGTTGCCCACTGTCATATGTGGAGAAGGAGAGCAGGGCTACAGGAGCTGTGTCTTTCTCTACACATGTTACTGTTGAAGAGTAACTTGCATCACAAAGCATAAATTTTATGGCCAGATTTCAGATGCACAGAACATTGCTGCCATACTGAAAAATGAGAATACAGAAATACAAGGACCACCAAACAAAAAAAGAAAAATGGTAGCAGGTGACCGTAAAAGAAGCCAACAATGAAAAAATAATGTATTCAATGAAGAGATCGTGAACGGTTCCCTGACACCCAACTAAGGCTAAAACCTGTTATAATAGTGTCAGAATTATTCCAAAAAATCTTAACAAATATTGTTAAATTGCTCGTTTACTTTTTGGTCATCATATCTTCAAGACTAGTCTATGTTCCACTGTGGCAGCTTGCTGGAATAGCAAGCCATACAAGATAAAAAGAACATAAAAGAAAAGTAATACTGAATAAAGAATGATTTTTTTTTTTTAATTGTACCCCTAGGTCACCAAGAAGGAAAACAGTAGAACTGCAGATATCTTTTTTTTAAGAAGGTCAGCAAAATATGAGTAAAATGTATTATAGTAATAACTGAAGAATAATTTTAATAGAGAAGAGGTAGAGAAGAAAGTATTTTTCTCTGTGTTCTAGGATTTTAGTACTTTTAAAGTTCAATCTATTATTTATAGTGGTAACAATACATATATGGCACAATATAAGATGAATCACTCCTAATTCAGGATACGAGTTTTCTTTTGATACATGAAATTATGCATGTCCTTGAAGGTTGCAAAGTTTAACTAGTTTATATTTTATTTAGTACTTATGATCCTAACAGAAAGGTGCCTTAGGCATAATTTCTACTTAATTCTGAAAAAAACAATATTCCTTATTCATGTACTGTTTGATCAAAGACTTAACTTTTAGCACAACACACATTTGAAAAACCATGTTTTGCGTAGATTTCTTACAGCTAAATGAGAAACTGAGCCCAGCTCATGGAAAATGTATTAGTTCAGGTCATACTGCTTTTGCAGTTTGTGCACAAAGTTGCTATGCCAAATTTACAGCATTCAAAATAGAAAAGAAAAAAAGGTATGGCATGATACAGATACATAAAGGTGTAAATGAAGGCATAGCATTCACTGAATATTAAAAAAAAAAAAAAAAAAAAAAAAACCCATTTGTGTTATTTGCATGCTGATTAAAAGCACTTCGGGCATAAAGGATTCCAGATATTCCCAAAATTCAATTAGTGATGATGGATCTTTGGGGCCAGCAGCCATAAGAATGTGCAGTGTGAAATGCCAATTACTTTGCCGTGAGTCTTATGGGCAGACTGCTTGTATTTAGACAAGTCTGCATCTGCATCAGTCACCACCTGTCAAGGTACATAAAGTTCTACTTTAACCACTGGAGTAGAATAAGGTCAAGTCAATCACATTCTATTTCTAGGATGTTTTAAATAGCTGATACAGTTGTTACAGCTACTGATAAAACAAATAAGTTTTCTGAACAGTTGCATAAGTACCTCTTAAATTATAATTTTTTCTTGAAATTTGGTGTGACAGTGTACTTGGTCTTTGATATCCTTTCAAGAGTTTTTCAGTCAAGGTGTCCCAGCTCCCAGCAGTGCTCATGGTGAAGGTAAGATAAAATACAATTTAAATTCTTCACCAAAATAAATTCTGGGTGATCTTTTATTCACTCTGTTGTGCTGAAACTAATAAGCAGATGAACACTGATCTAGTCAAGATGCAACCATATGGAAGTGAACAGGTTATTTTAAGAACCTGTGAAATGACAGCGTTTATGGACTAGAATAATGTCATGGAGTTAAGGACAAGCAAGATCCCAGGTTGTGGTGTTCTGGTGTCTGCTTTCTTTTATTTGTATTTCAGGTTTGTTATGACTGATAAACTGAATGGAATCAGAAACTATTTTACTATTTTTGCTGCTGCAGAGAAGACAGGCAAAACATCATTCAATACAGCATTGAACGAGGTTTATTTGCTTAATGTCTTAATTCTGGTAAATATCTATTTGACTAAAAAGGAAAATGGCATAATTTGTAAAGGTTTCATTTCACATGAGTAATGTGATATAATTTAAAAAAAACAATTCTTGCAACCATCTACATCTTCAATTTAATTTATGATAAAACCAGTAATTTTCTCCATTTTTAAATTTTTTCAACTTCCTGTTTAATAAACAAGTATATCCACTGACAAGTCTGCTGTCCACTCAAGAAAAAACAGCTACAAGTTTTTGCTCTGAGACTTTCTCTTACTTAAAAATTATCAGAGATCCTAGCACAATTTAAGCAACTTTATTTCTAGTATCTTTTAAGTGAGAAAGCGGAAGGAGAAACACCTTGAAGATAAACTATCATTTCATTCTTAGGGCCTGCCTTACAGGACTTCTAAAAAAGATTTGTTTTCATATTCCTGATAGCAGAAGATGGAACACTGTGTCCACTTCTTCAGTTTAAAGAATGAACCCCCATGGAGATTCATTTTGTCCCTGAATTACATGGCACACTTACTGGTCCTTTGACAGTATTTCATTGGTCATGAGACTCCCTCTTTTTCCAATATGCAGTATGTTACAGTATCGGTTCTGCTATTTCAGAAAGTTCATTTCACTCTTGCACATTACTATCCCTTTCTTTCACTTTGTTCTAAAAACTAAGTAAGACAACAGAAATTCTATTATCAACAAAGTTTGATTTTTACACCTGTGAAACAGAAGATTCTTTAAACCCCAGCAGTCTTATGACAGAGAAAAAGAAGAGGCTTTATGAGCATTGGAGTTGATCTCAAATTTTTGAATTAACATTTACCTACAGAAGTAGCCTCCAAGTCAGCATTTCTAGCACTGCTTCTGGGCAAGCCAACTATTTTATTTTTTTTTCCAGGCTTAAGTCCTTATTTGTAATAATAACAACCTTGGACTTTGAACTGCTAATTCAGCTTCCCTTGCATGCAGCATGGGTGGCTCAGCACTCAGGCAGAGCCAAGGAGCCTGGACAGGCTAGGCATGAAGCATCACAGATGTGCATCAAGTGACTTGTGCAAGATCCTCTCACTTTTTATCTTTCCCTATATATACACCATATATCTTATTGAATATGTTTCTCTAGCTGCATGAGCCCAAGGTTGTGCTCCCTCAGGTATCTTCTCTAGTCTTGAATCAAGTTTTTAGATTTACTTCTCCTTTCTACCCTTTATTATTCTGTTGTTCTACATGCTAATTGAAAACAAAATTAACTTTCTGGTTTGCTTTCTCAGTGAGGCAAATGGAATTCATCACCTCCACCTCAAATTAATATAATACAGCCAGAAAAAACATTTTTATATCTACTTGGAAAACTTGTAACACACTTCATCTCACTTTTTGGAATATGAATAATTCACAGATTCAATTACTCCATGACAGAGTCACCATACAAACTGAAAAAATTAATCTGTTATTCTTAGCACAAGGGAAAATAGCCTCCTATATGCAGCATCCAAAATAGTTAAATAGTAGAAACAGGTATAGGGGGTTTTATGGACAACAGGAAATTGAGCAAAGGAGGTTGTTTTCTTTCATGGTTCTGTGTTCCTGTCATTAAAGCTAAACGACTTAAGTTTAAGCAGTAGATGAATGTGTTGATTTTATTTTAAATTCTTCAAAATGAGATATTTCAAAGCAATCAAATTAACAGTCAATTTCACAAATTACTGTGTCTTTGCTAAGGCTGGGTTTGGTTTCTATAAGAGGTCTGCCAACACTTGGCAGAAGCTGAAGGGAGACTACAGCAGGGAAGGAAACCTCAAGCATATATTGGTGAGGAAGAAAGTTTCTCTTCAAGGGGGAGAGGAAGTTGACACTATACCAGCCAGTAGAAAACAGGCAGCTTGGAGTGGAGTTGCTAAATCCATTAAGTACTTTATGAATGGGCTCCAAGTCTTACAATGTTATATGAATTTTGATTTTCTACTTGCACAGTGAAAACACATTATCTTAAAACATTAGATATTAAGGACACAAGAAGAACCTCGATGAAATCCAAAGAAGTTATTTGGGTTAATATCTAATTTAATTTTTATGAGAGAGACAGGACTTAGCATAGGTATAGGAAAAAGGTAAGACAGTGAAATATTTACATCAAAGTAATGATAAGCCTACATGGTATGAAACTGCATATACAATAATTTTTTATCACACAATGCTCCATGATTAAGCAAGCAAACCTGAATTTACATCAGCACAATTATTAACCTCTTTGGAAAGACTTGCACTTCAATTTTTAATTTATTTTGTTTTTACTAATCAAATATACAAAGCACTTTCTTTATTCTGATAAACGTTTCAGTCTAACCACCTTGCTATAGGAAAGAAAAAGGACATTCTAACTCAACAACAAAAAAATTTTGGGTAGCTAATTGAAATTCCTAATGGGAAGGAATAGAGTGATGACAAGCTCAAAAAAAAAAAAAAACAAAAAAACCCAAAAAAAACCCCCAACCAAACAACCAAAAACCCCAAACCAAAAAAACTAAACCTGCAGCAGAAGCAGTTTTTTACATACTTGGCCTCAAGTCCCTGTTAGTTATTCTGACAGTGTGCCAAGGACATTTTACAAATAATTTTTGCTTTGATGGTTAATCTCCACAAAACATTATAGGTAGATTTGTATTTATTTTTTTTTAAATTACAGATAGCAATTCAATATATTTTACATGTCCAGTAGTGTGTTCTTCACTGAAAACTCAGTATGTATAAGGAAACTTCCTTTCACATTTAAATTCAGTTCTTTCTAAACGTCATTAACTTTGAGAGTATCGCAAAAGGTTTGAATCAAATGTTCAGTAATGGGATCTGAAAAAGCATTTGATAAATAGCGAAATCTCTATTAAAATGAAAAGGGCAATTTTATTTTCAGGAAAGATATGAATGACACAAGTATTCTATATGAATACCTTAAAATATGGACAAAGAGCATTCAAATTATAGTGACTCTTAAAGCCAGAAGTTTTCAGCCATGTGTGCCATGGAACCTTAAAGGGGTTTTGCTATTAACATGTTTAGTGAACTGCTTCTCAGTATCTAAAAGCAACGGTTTCAAGAAAACATTTTTAATTGGCAACTGATTCTATAAGCTGCTGGAGTAAATAGAAACATTTGCAAATGAAAAACAAATATTTCTCGAATAAATATTTTTTATAAATGGAAAAGTTAGATGTAGCAACAAAACCAAATGCAAATAAAAGTAATGCTTGCACCATTGCCAAGATTATTCAAAATTATTCAGGCTGTTTTCTAAAAGGTGATTTTGGTAGTGGTGATAAATTCAGCAGAAATGTGATGTATGCAAACTAGAATTAAATGAATTGGATTACTCGCAAATTGGAATACATCTTATTTGCTATTTCCTTGCATGCAAAAGCAAAGATAACGTTTTAAAAGCCATGGACAACATTACAATTTATTACTGCAGCACAATCATAACCTTCTGTATAAAGTAATTATGCAGCTGCAAAAAAATGCCTGCATAATTATTCTTTCTAGTCTAGGCTCCTTCAGAACTGTATTCCAGGATCTTAGCTGCATTATCTCCAAATTCTCTAGTCCATATGATGGAGCCAGTAATCTGCAAAGGGTCTGATTAAGTTTACAGTAATACATGTGGAGGGCTGCAGACAGGCTGGCATTGCTGTTCAGAGGTGTGAACTGATGCTGATTTGTTAAAACATGTGCTAATGAAAAGGCAAAATTCTAGCACTTTATAAGCCAGTGTTAATTGCTTCACTGCTGAACATTACAGGGTTAAAAAAAATATTGAATCTATTGTTATTAAATGCAGCAGCAAGGAGTGACATGGTGGATGGAAAAGATAGTAGATTAGTTCTCCTAAAGGCTGCTGCAGGTGAGCTAAGAATAATTTCTCATGTAGGACTTAAAGTAATATCTGTCTTATTCTAAGAGAGGTGTGAGAGGAACAGACAAATTTATGGAACCGTCTCTTAGCGGCATCATCAAACCAAAGGAATTAATGAAACAAAGTCCTAGAGGAAAAAAGAACATCCTTTTAATTCTTATTTATCACACACTGATTATAAAATCATACCTGTACTGATTCCAGTGCTAGAGAGCAGCCATAATCCAAGCATTATCCCTTGGCACCTACAGGGTAGCATCCAGGAGGTGGCAAACACTAACTACTGGCTGAAGACTATCAGACAAAACTTCCAGTCTTCCCCCTGTAAATCAGTGCCTGAACAGCCTGTGGATAGCATGAACTTAATTCACAGAACTTAGTTTCTTTCTAAAAAGTAGCTTTTTTGTCAGTGTGTTAACTATTATTTTGAAATTCCTCTATTATATGTCTAGTTCCAAACTACTCCATAATAAAATTCACCACCAGGTTCTACTAACATTCAAATATCTCACTCATTCAAATAAGGTGCTGTTTTCTTCTTTACAATAAAGTGAGCACAACATTACATAAGTTCACAAAATTTGCTTTAGTTATTTAAAACTGATGAAATTTTTTTGTTTGAGAAGGCAATTTATGCAGCATCTGTCTCCTATAACCAAAATTCTTAGCTGAGACTACTCACTCCTTTCAAAAAATGTGTGATAAATCACTAATAATAATAAATTAAGCCATACAACATGAAGCAGTTTTATGCTACACAGTTCTTTAAACCACAAGAAATGAGTAAATGCACAAAACAACAAAACCTATAAAGAATTTTTTGAAGTATCTGCAAGCCTTGAATACAATTCATAAGTAATAAGAGATCCCCTAAAAAAGATAGTTTTACACTACAGCAATGATTACAGTACATTTCATTGCCAATTTCAGATAAAAAAGTTTAAAAAATGCCTTTTGTGTTAATCTTTTGAGGGTTAATTTTACCTCATATTGAAAAAAAAAAGCCATAAAAAATTAAAAACTCCAACAACTAACAACAAAAAAACCCCCAAACTCAAAACCCCTAAAAAACCTCTAATACAGGATTGCAACATACACAAAACTCAAAAAATCCAACCCACAACTAGAATGTCCTCCTTTTTTTGTAGGGCAGAGAGAAAACAGATGTTGGCTTTTGTAGGAATAAGGTAGGTAACCTATATAATTGCCTTCTCTAGATGCTGGCCTTGTACTTGAGACATATTAGTTGAATTCTAATTTTACACTAGTTCTCTAGACAATTAACCACTAATATTTGGCTTACTTCTTTGTGATTTAAATGCAAAATTATGTGGTTAAACATATCTTGTGGGGAAAAAAAAAAAAAAAAAGCTATGAGGAAAGACTGTGGAAGATTTTTACCACTCTAAGAGGAAATGGAAAATGGGCTAATAAATCCCATCCAGTAAATAAATGATAGAACACCAAAGAACAACAATAATGAATCAAACAAATGTCTATGCTAATTGATTTTGCCAAGTGTCTCTCCATTAATAACAGGACCTCTCTCTACAGTATTTCAATAAGTATATGCAATATACCACCTTCAAGAAAGAGCAATCACTGCTTGTAAAAGCAGAGCACTCTAATGATCCCTTGGTTTTGATGAAACACCCCACCACTGAAACAGGAATAATGACACTTTATTTCCCTGGCTCCTTCTTACCTGCTCTGGCTAAAAGTAAGATGCACTGGGACCTCAGGGTAGGAACAGCCTGGAGTACTGTCTGAAGCATGCTCTACGGTTATGGACATCAACAGGGATGGCTGATTCTCATGAAAACCACAGCAAAAAAAAAAAACAGAAGAGGAAAGAGACTGAAGTTTGCCTGTTTCAGCTCAACTTGGAGTCAAGGCACACACTTCAATACAGTCAAGCGTTTCTGGGTACCAAAGTGGAGTCTGGCTCTAGCTGCCTGAATTGAGGGATATGAATGCACTGTCTTGTTTTCTCACGGAGCTGTCAAAAGGTTTAGATAATTAACATTTTAAAACCTGAAAATGATCAAAAAGTGACAAAAGACTTGCAGCAAAGTCACCCTGCAACTTTTAGTCGTTTACAAACCTCACTTAATGAGCTCGATTTGACATATACTACAGGTGTGATAAAGATACACTTCAGTCTTCAGAAATTGAGATGCGTATTCTATTTATTCCCTCAAATATCGTAAATCTATAATACTAGCACACACAAAAATATTTAAAACGAACATCATTTTCTGATCAAAATCTGATTTCATGCCCTAATTTCAAAAACTCCTTGTTTTTATTTGCTTATGTATGCTCTATGGTGTAATATGTCAGTCCATAGACAGAAGAGACCTGCAGTTTGAAGTTAAATGGAAAAAAAAATATATATGGATTTGCATTTATTTAATCGCAAATAAAATCTGGTGTGTTTTACTGCAGTCTGGAACTACAGCTACCTTAATCACTAACAGAAGGCAAAAATTTAGCAAATGTTTAAATAAAACTACTGAACCTTTGTTATTGATAGCACTCAGACCCAGGTTTCAGTAGCACGCTAGACAGATTACTGGAACTGCAACTAACAAAACTCACAACTGAAGTCAATCTCATTTTCAGAATTTTACAGGAGATGGAAATGTCTGTTATATTTTAAATACGTGTAGCGCACATTTTCTTCTCTGTTAGCAATTTCATGAAACGTAAGTGTAACAGAAAGTCCTTACAATAACATCCCACAGCCCAAAAAGCCTCAGTGGATACTACACGTATAGAACCCATCAGAAGCAACACTCAGTTCCATCTCATTTAAACAACAGAGCTACAACAGGGGATGCTGACTTTTGTGGCTGCATTTTATAGACAACATTGCTATGTAAACTGCTTTAGGATAAAATAATGGTTACTGTTCAGCCAGATCAATTTTCCAATATAATTCACCTTTAGTTTCACAAACAACTAACGCAGTACATGTTGCCTGGGTTATTGCTGCCTCTTTAAACACGCTCACTGAACGCACAGCTTCAAAATCAATGTAAATGCTGTTCCAACGACGTGAGCTGCTTGGCTATGTCCCCAATAAGTAGTGTAGGCCAACTGGAAGTAGATACATAAAGAACAGACAATTGGCAAAGATCTGCTGTCCACATTTCCACAACAAAATCTGCCTCTCTACAGATGATAAAACTAGAAAACCACACCGAGCACTACGAGAAAAATAATGCTTTAACTCACAGATTCTCATTGCTGCCACTCTATTTAAACTTCAACTAGCTAGAAAGACTCTTTTGAACAGACAGAAAAAAAGTGGTTTCCAAAATATTTATGTGACAGATTGCCAACATAATTGAGTTTTTTCTAGTCTAGTGGATAAAAAAGCCTAACAAATAAGGAGAATCTAGAATTGTTGAAATAAATGTTTGTGGAGTTCTGTGGGAGAAAGCAGCCAATCTGGAAAACATCCTATAACAAAGCTAAAAGGACAGAAATACCTCTTCCAGCAAGAAAACCGTGCTGTCAACATGTATGTGGAAGCAACTTTGTCAAGAGGACAAAAGATTTTATTAATTTTTAGAAAGATGCATAAAAAGGAAGAAAGATACCACTTTAAACAATTCAAGTGGGGGGAGATGCCATTTTAAATGCAATTTAAAAACTTGTATTTTTGTACATTGCATACTGAAATTTCCAAAAGTAGTTTTTCTAATGATAAGAACAAATCTCCAAGAAAAACAATTTTTTAAAGAATTTAGTAGTAATTATGTCACCATGATTCAATAAGCATTTATTATTCTGATATAGCAAGTATTTATATTTGACTTACAGAAATACCCTGAGAATTAAGGTGTTTATTTGCTGCAGTATATGCACTAAATTGCTTTCATTCCCAAAGCTGCTCAATACTACTGTACTTTCCATTATTTATTTGTGATTTAACATTCTGCCAGATTATTTTCCACTGGTACCTTAAGAATAACAATTTCATAACATTTAGTAAAAAAAAATTCAGTATTAGTCTAAGTTATCATATTTGTTAGCAGCAACATTTGAGTGATGTGGCCTTCAGAACATCATGTGGGATCCAAAGAAATAAGAAGGAAGAAAACCCATAAACAAATCGTTTTAAACAGCTAGTCATTTTATGGCTGCTCCCCCCTGCAGCATTTACCTGGGACCTGCCTGGTGACTGTTAACAAACTTTCAAATTTCCAATTTAGCCCCTGAAAGCCAAACCCACAGCCCTAGGGGCTCACAGGCTACTCCAGTTGCTGTCTTCCTCCTTTGCCACCCTCTTATATGGCTTATGCACAGTTGCATTGCATTTGATTATCAATCCAGCTTTCCTATTTCTTTCTATGCAATTGCTTCCAAGTTTTTTAAGTATGTTATCCATCTTCAAAATTCTCCTCATGAGATCTAACTGGGCTGCATTTTCTTAAAGCTGAAGCTTACTGTGGTGCTTCTGCCAGTATTTCTAATCTCTCTGTAGGCCATTGTTTTTTTAAACTCTCAAGTATTTCTATCCCTTCACAATTTAGTATCACATGCTAATTTTATTAGCATGTTGTTAACACTCTCTCCCAGATCATTAATAAAGATGTTAAAAATGACTGGTTCTAGCAGTGATCCCTGTGGTATCCTCAAGACACCCTTTGTTTGTGCCAAGCTTTTAATCCACATGACAGTGCTCTTATCCAAGCCAATTTGAATTAATTTTGTAAGGAAGGCTTAGCAAAGCAATAGCCAACCTTTTGCAAAAAACCAAAATTACTACATAGATTCACCCCCCACGTGCCAACCACTCTCCCAAATTTTGTAGGTTTTTGAATGAATTAAAATAGCAAGCTTTATTTGCCAAATTCATTGACTACGATATCCTACATGCTTGCTGTATCTATCCTTTAGATATTCTATATATATATATATATATATATTACATCTGCTTTCTTCATGCATTTTAAACCTTTCATAGTATGTGGTATTTCAAAAGTAATAGGCAATGTTGTAATATAAGCTACCTTTCTAAATATTGATCTGATTACTAACAAATGGTAAGAAATAATACTTTATGCTCTACACAGAAAATAAAAAAGTAGGTTTTACTTTAAATGAATTTATGTCCATTGGTAAGAATTCAGTGTATGTTCTACATTGTAGAATAGTGCTGCTTTACAGAAATGCAAGAACTAAACCAATCTATTTCCAACATAAATGAGATCCAGTCTTCACCAGAGAAATCCTAAATCTAAGTATTAAGTCAGATTCTGTATCAACTGTTGAGTAAATAGTAAATAAGGAATATATGCTTATTCCTATGAGAACTGAATGCATGCTTAGAGGCATTTTCAAGGTATTCTTTCTTTTTATCCATAATTATTTTAGAGGCTTTGCATTATTGCGTAATTAGTTATGCTTTTTTTCAGTTTTCCTTGGGGTCCTACCTAAGACTGATTTCAGTATCCCAGGCAGCTTCTCTCTCATATTTGGTGACTAGGATTCAGAGTGTGTCTTAAACCATAACTATAAAAGCAATCTCTATAGATATTGTTTACTTAACCCTATTGTTGTGTTGACACAATACTCCATCTAAAAACCAGCAGTAACGTATCATAATTTATCAACTTCTTCAGTAATATAAGAATTTTAATATCCTCCAGTACACTAGACTCCTTATTTTGAAAAGTCTTCCAAAATAAATTCCTATCCTTTGATATCCTTATACAATCTTGATGCAAAATCACTCTAAACATTGATGACACAAATAGATGGCATCCAGTAATCCCAAAATATTTTGTTTCCATTTTATAAGGGGTTCTACGAACAGCTACAAGAATCAGGTCTAAAAAATCCATTTTACAAGAATGGGCTGTATCTTTTTAATACCATTCTCCTTAATAAAGGGAACGACAAGTGTTACCTTGGTATTTGTAGGAATTCTAAAAGAATGATGGAGGTGAAATACATCATCTTATGAAATCAACATGTTTTCCTCCTCTAAGAGGAAGTAGCCAGTGGTTATTTTTAGTGCTGAATATTACTGTAGAAGTTAGACAGACATGGATAGAAAATACAGAATATTTTAGTTCTTTGCTGTTGGAGTCAACACATATGGAGAAATACTAAACCCTTCTTTATGAAGTGCTTCCTTTTAGTCATCAGCACAGTCAGTAGTCCACTAGGAAAAAATTATTCTTTATCTTGGAAAGCCTGTCTTGGAGGCTAGAGATTTCAAGTTTAATCCCTGTTTACTTTTGTAAGGTGCCTTTGTTGGATACTTTTTGGAAGACATATGAGTATTCTTAGACAGGGATGCCACTTAATTTTTTCCTAGTGGACTACTGACTGTGCTGATGACTAAGATTTCAGTTACAAAAGAAAAAAGAAAAAAGGTTTTAAAGGTTATCTGTAACTTTCTGCTGGACAGAACACACCACTGTATTGCCAGTAAACATCAGATCTGCAGATATTTTTCCTGTATTTCTGGTAAAGTGGGTGAAGACGAACCATATAAATTACTGCAAAAATGTACAAATTTGCAAATGTACAAAATTGCAAATAAATTTGCAATTGTAATTTCTGTTATACTAATTGGCAGTTTAACAGTGCTTTTAAACCAACTATTAGTTATATCCATTCACATCTGCATATATATTTTCCATTGTGTATCCCTATATATATTTTATTTCAGTGCTCTATCAGAATCCAATTTTACTCTCTTCCTTGCTCCCTCTATTTTCTCTTCCTCTTGAAGTGCCTGTTTCAAGACTACACTGCTACATAGTTCCAAGTGCTACTCAGTCCTCATGATCTTGTACAAATAAAGGCAGTTTGAAAGGATAAAGGAATGGAAATAATACATGAACACAGGCAGCAGGGTGTTAGAGGTGTGATGCCAGCAGAATGACAATATTCCTGGTTTTGTCCTCTACAGATCTGCTGGGTCTGGTGGCTGTGCTCCACCTGGAAGAAGGAACCTGGGTGGACTGAGAAGACCAGGATTATCTGGATCTTGAAGATTCTTCTCTTCCATGACTACACCATACACATATTTGCCACTCGTGAAATGGAGGAAACAAGTAGCTGCCCCTATTTTGCTCTCCTGCTTGTGATTCTGCTTAATCAGAAATTGACATGCATACCTATGCTTCCCTCTAACAAAATTAAGTGGTTCAAAACCCTCACCTTCAAAAGTTCCTCTCTTTCTTTCCCAGGCTATTCTGTATCAAAACTATATTCTTGTACACTCTTACAAGCAAATATTACATGATAGAATGTAATATCTGTCATTCGCACTCAGTAAGTATTTTTACACAGGTCTCACATTCAAATTGCAGGGATTTTTGTTGAGCAATTTATGTAGGTACAAGCTCCTTAAAGTGTCCTTTGGGGACATCTGTCTTTCCAATTTCATAATTTCCAGTGAATATAACACTAGTGTCCCCAGGTAAAAGTCATGATACAATTCTATCAGACAGTTGCTGTACTTTGCGCAGTGTGGGTGTGAGAGCTAATTTTGTTCTTAGATTCAGAGGCTTCATTAACAGTCTTAACACATTCAGTGAAGCTTTCTAAATCCTTTCAGGCTTTAACACTTAAGCTACTATGAAAAAAAAAAAGTTCATATATAGAAAATATTATTTCTCTAACACAAATAAAACAAGTTTTACATAATGCTAAATGTCATGCTACAGTAACATCATCCTAGGAAAATGAAATTTATGAGAAATTAATTATAGCTAGTAAAGGTTGTTAAAACAGTTTTTTGGACAGTTTATCATGCTATAAAATAGGTGGAACTCTGACTTCAGATGCATTAAAAAAAAGAGTGGAAATTAGGCGTCAATTATAGGCATATGAACACCAACATAACATATAGCACCACTTTGCTACTACGAGTTATTATTCAGATAATTTAATCATGTACAGTATGTTGATCATAACATTCAGTAATTAAATTATGTGGAAAAAAAACCCCACTTCTTCTTCCTTTAAAGATGGGCATTTTTTTAAGCTTTAAAATGTTCCATACAGTAGGGTAAATTTTAGCTATGTTCAATTAAAAAAACAAAACAAACTAACAAAAAACCCCACCACCAACCAATTAGCTTAAATTCTCAATAATATTTTTCCAACATATGTAATTTACAGGATTACAGAAAATATAACTTTGTCCTTTAGGTGGGTCATGCAAAGCTTCTGTACACAAGACTATATTCATCAATTGATATGTGTTGCATAGGTAAACCTGTCTAATCATTGGTATTTTCTTTAAAGCTGTCCATGGCAACATATAATAATTCAGATATCCAACACTTACATGCTGCTGTTTGGAAGCTATGAGAATTAAAATTTCACGTCAATTATATAGAGTCAATCTACATTTCAAATTAATGTGAAAACTTACAGCTATCCTTACAATTTCTGCAAGAAAAGGAAATCTTGATCTACTTGCCAATTAATTGCTCACTAAGGCTAACGCAAAGTATGTTTCTTTATGATTGAAATAATATAAGGAATTTTAAATTATGGATGGGGTTCCTCAGCAGAGGAATATTTTGAATGTGTATAATAGAAAAAATATTGATGAACAGATCTTATACACCTTTCCTCATATTCACTGCAATTATATCTATTGCCAAAACAATAATTTGTGGAATAAGCTTTGAAAATATATTTCTAAAATTACATATTCTATGATATGGCTTTCAATATTTATAAGGTCTTTGGTCCCACAAAATATAGTATCAAATACTGAGCAAACATTTAATAAAAAGGAGCTTCCCTTTCAGGGATGGATTATTCTAGCTAGGGTAAACATGAAAACAATGCTTTTTGTGACTATTTTCTCACTTGAATCTATGGAAAAAATTCATGTAAGAAAAGTTGACAGCTTTCAGAGTAACATGAGAATATAAAAAGCAGAGACATTAATATTGCTGGAAAAACTGCCTGTAAGAATGCGGTTCCCAGATTTATATTACTCAATGACAGCATTTTCTTTTGGTTTATTTGGTTTGGGGTTTGGTGTTGGTTTTTTTTTTTTTCTTTTGAGAGTTATTTCTAATGCTGCTTTTCATGCCACAGTCTGCAGTCATCTTAAACCTTTTCCCCCATCTCAACTGATCTCTTAAACAGGGAAGGCTAAGATAACAGTGAAAAGGAACGTGAATTACGACTGTTTTGAGGGTTTTCTTCTCTCCAGCACCTTGTGGGGAAAAGACAAGGGCTTAGTAAAACATGACAAGTGAAAAGCCAAGTGACAGGTTTCCAATGGGAGCTTCCTATTTCTCCACAAAGCAGTGAAGAATTGTGGCCGATTGGCAAAGTGATGGGTAAGCCAATCTGGTTTACTCCAGCTTCCAGAGCAAGATTAGGGGAAAATTCATAGCACAGACCTCAGCTTTGCTGTACAGTACCAACTGAATTCAGCTACTGAAAAAACAATAATTTACAGCCCTGATGTGTTTGAAAGAAGAAACATCATCTAAACAAGTGGATTCAGGGATGTTTTTCTCCATAAAGGACAGCTTCAGGGACATGGGGGATCAAGAAACAGTAAAGTCCACATACATTGGTATGAACCTGATTAGCAGCATTTTTGAGCTGTCATTGGAAAATTACAAGTCTAACTCAGCAATAATTTAGAGATCTTAAAATGTAGATGACATGAAAAACATTCTGGACTCACAGTGATTTATCAAAAATCAGTATGATACAAAGCCACTCTTTAAACTTAAACTGAAAGGAAGAAATCTATGTAGGGTAAAAATGAAAATGAGGCAGATGGGGAAAGAGGACTTTGGGCGAGCATCAATTAGGGGAGAATCACAGGACTAAGTAGCATGGAGAATAAATTGCTGCTTAAAGGACTCATCCAGATGTATTTTAAACACTTGCAGGACCTAGAGACAAAACTAAGAACTGTTTGAGAGAGCAAAAATGACAAAAAAATAATCAGAATGTTATCTTCCAAAGAAGAGAGTGAGTTGCAATGTCAGAGTTGTTCATACTTCCAATTTCAATTTTAGTATTATTGCCTCTAAGTTTGACAGGAAAAGGCTGCCATCCCTTTAAAATTGCAGAGTTGACACGTTTGATTCCACAAAACTTACACTGACTTAGCATTGGCAAAGGTCAGTCAACGAGATCATTTGGATGGATTAGCATGGACTTTGCCCGCTTGCCAGCTGATGTGAGACTTCCCAGTTGTCTTGATGTGGGCACCCTTTACATGCAACTTCAGTCATATGGGACACATTTATATCCTTCCCCTTGCTCTTCTGGCAAGATGATAAAGCACATTTGCAAGTTCTTCTCAGAATATTGATTCTTTGCCAAAAGTTTAGCAATATGAAGGAGAAAAGCAATATTGCTTTCTGATAGTTACTATGAAAAGCCTTCTTTCACTTTGAAGCTTTTCTAGCAGGAGAGCAATGACAACGGCTGCATTATCATTGAACTCTCCAGATAAAAAGTGCTAAACACTCTGAAATGAAAAGAGCTAGGTAAATCATAAAACAATTCAGGGTGAAATTCATAGAATCATAGAATTAGCCGGGTTGGAAGGGACCTCAGAGATCATCTAGTCCAACCCTTAATTCCTCTTCAGTGGATGACTACATGTGAAGACAGAAGTTTTATCAAGTCATCTTTGAGAAGACTTCTTTAGCTCCCTCAGTGTTTACAGTAGCTAGTGTCCAGCACTTCCACAACTAACAAAAAATAAATAATCAGTCTACATGAATGGCAACTAAATATTCATCTTTTAACTAAACTTTCTAACTAAGTATTCATCTTCTAGTGATGCTGATATGTGATGGGAACAAGAAGAGGGTAAAAACTGTCTCACAGAGGAATATGGATACTCAGGATAATCAAACCAAATTAAAATGTCAAACTTAAAATAATGAAGGTTCAATCACTATGGTTAAGGTTAAGGTATAAATCTATACTAAATGTAAAAAAAAAAAAAAAAAAGATTGGTCAGACAACTCACATCTAAGAGTAAGTAGACATATCATAGAAAATCAAAAGAAAGAAAATAATCCAATTGCCAGGAGTTTATCTGTAAAACAGGAAAAAAGAAACTTATCTTTAAGTCATCTAATACTGCAAAATAGATGAGAAATGGTAGCACTATAGTGCATCCTGATCAGTAGAGCGATACACAGCTTGCATTGGAATCAGCTTTGCAAGCAGCAGTTCAGGTGGGAAAACAGAATTCCTAGACCTCCTATGTCCTACTTTAAAGGAGAGATGATGCATCACTGGCTATAGGGTCAGTTTACAAAAAAACATCCTGCTATTCACTAGGTACAGACCTGATAGAAGTGCACCACTCTCCATCAGAGTAAATGGTAAAGAGAGTGGGACTCTCCACCACTCCATAGTTCTAAATCCTCCTGAGGCAAAACAGCACCCCTATTCTTAACTTCAAATCTGAGCCTTCCCCACACACTACATCAAGAGCAGAGTTAAACTATGCCAATGTAGAGATGAACAAATATTCAGGAAGTTGGATAAAGAAGTTAACCATCTTGGTGTAACTATGCTAAAAGAGTCAAAAGAACAGAACTCAATCCGACAGTTTTCTATTGTGATTAAAATCTGAGAAATAAGAAGAGGCAAATCAATTTGATTATAATACAGCTATATAACTGCAAGAATTATATATGAGGGAAAATAGCATTTAAAAAGTAAATTAAAGATGACAGAAACAACAAAAAAACCTGCTCCTGTTATTCAAGTTATTTCTGAACTGTAGTCACATACATTGCAAACTCAAGTTACCGTTTGACATCTGATTATCATTATACATATTTATTTAACCACTGCAACTCCATAAGCACATCAGTGACCCTTTCACATTCCCAGACTGATGTAAATTAGTCTTTGAATTGATCTTCACTCCTTATAAGCTGAAAGAATAATGAAGTGTGTGGCTTACACTTTAGCTTCACGGTCTGATTTTTTTGGTATCTTGGCTTGATCTGGTTATTCATATTTTTCACAATGAAAAAAAATATTTCTAAGGTATTATACATGGCAAAAAAATCTGCAACTATTCAGCTATTTCCATCGAGACCTGCTAGCTATAGTTTTTAGATGAGCAAAACAATCAAGCTAGTGTTTGGTACATCATGTTAAGGAAGTTCCATTTATCTCTTGTGTGTCTTTCCCTACACACCCACTGAGATAATAACTACATCAGAAAGGCAAATCAGAAATCACAGGAAGAGTCAAAAGGTCACACAGTCCCCTACATCTAATGCTGAGCATATGAAGGAAAATCAGAAAGCTTACGCATTTTCTTCTGTTTTATTCAAGAATACTGTGGATCTTTCTGCAGATTATGATCTCATAAGAAGCCATTTTCAGCTTGTAGAAGTAAAAATGCATGCTCTAAAATATACATTCATAACTCAACTTGAAAGTCAGTCTAAGAAAACAATTGCTAAAAACTTAACATGAAGTAAATAAATAAGGACCCTAATAAATTTTATACATAAATGCTCAATTTCAAAACTGCTGAAGTGGCTACTGCACAAAGTATGGAATTAAAGTACCACCTATCAGCATAGTTTACTTCAGTAACTTCTTGATACTAATATCTTCTTACATTAATCAGGAGCCCAAATGGGATACACTCATTGCAGTAGCAGTATGAATTACACAGAAGGATATATAATATAATTTGAGAGTTTAAGTATATGGAATGCAGACAAATTGTCTCCAACGGAGAAACAAATTAATAGGAGCACTTCTCCAGTTTTCTGTGACATATGCATTTTCACAGAAAGTTTGTCCTAGTCACAACTTTTTATCTCTCTCCTTATGAAACAACTGAAATATATCATCAGGCTCTCTATTAGCATAAACGAATGCTTAAATTGCTGTTACAATATACTTAAAACTATCTACTCAGGGATGACCGATCCTGCCAATTGTACACAATTATCATTGACATCTGTACATCTATCAAGTGTCATCAGACCATCACTGTAATCATTGACACCCTGGATTTCATATTTAGAAAGTTTAAGTATGCATTTCACACCTTGGTATACAGTTTCAACTCTTAAAAAATCCAAGTTGTTTCAAAAAGTAAAGATCTTGGTGCAAACTGCAGGAACTTGGTATACAATGCTT
This sequence comes from Florisuga fusca, assembly GCA_038090715.1. Classification (NCBI taxonomy): domain Eukaryota; kingdom Metazoa; phylum Chordata; class Aves; order Apodiformes; family Trochilidae; genus Florisuga; species Florisuga fusca. The sequence continues at coordinate 37,821,483 of JAAWXA010000004.1, read as the reverse complement.
CTAAACATCAGCACCTTTATTATCCACTTTATACCACTAAACTGTTACCACTGTCAGGATGGGCTTTGCTTCTGGATAGCATTTCTCTCTCAAAATATGGCTTTTTCAAATTCCGAACATTCTCTTTGTGCTACTATTAAACCATTTTGCAATAGCAGTATTTCTGAACAAAGCACTCTTATCACAGGGTAACTGACATTGGTGAGGGTTAGATGACCTTGGTAGTGCTGCAACATTTGCAATTCCTCAGCACAATCAATTATCTCATGATAATGTCTTTTGTCAGAATATTGTAATGCAATGAGGACTTGGTTTTTTCCTGTGAAGGAAAATACCTGCTTTGACTGATACACAGAAACCTTTGTACGTGGGCCAGTGACTGACAAAGGACTTGTAAATTACTAAGCACTAAAAATAATAGTAGACATTATATAGCACTGTACCTCACACATAATGACCTCTGGACTCATTATAATATAATAAGTATTAATTGTAAAAAAAAAATTCCAGAGACAATATCTTCCAACAGATTTTACTTTACTTATGCTAGCCTAGCATATTTCAGCAGCTATACTCACCACTCTCTGTAAATAAAAGTAACAATAATAAGAAAAAGAAGATACAAAATAAAGCATCGTAAAACTTCGATCAGGAACCATCTGTTTCAAGTTCCACAAATTTTTAGCACAGGGGAAAGAGATGCAATGCATACACATGCACAAACATATGTATTACTATACATATAGTACATACTATATATACATACACATTACTATGCTGACACATCTTGGTGTTACAAAACTTGCTGAGGGTGCACTCAATCCCACTGACCACGTTGCCAACAAAGATGTTAAAGAGCACCAGTCCCAGCAGTGACCCTTTAAGAACATCACTCATCCCTGGTCACAATTGGGCCACAATCAATATCAGGATGAAGCCTTAATTATAACATCCTATTTCAAGGAGTAAATGACAAATTTATTTAAAGAATAAGGTGGTCCCAGGCAAATCAAAGTCAACCAACCAATTTTGTGTGCAAAAGCATTAAATCGCAGATATTCAGACATAACATTTCAAATTTACTAACTCGATAACACTAACATCTGAAATAATGGAAGATTGTTTTTCAAAAAACAAAAAAGATATATGCACAACCTCAACATATGCTTTGAGAGCTGATTGTCTCAAAAAACCAAAAACAAACAAAAACAAAAAAACCCCAAACCAAAAAAAAAACAAACCAAAAAACCCAAAAAACAAACCCAAAACCCCCCAAAACCAAAAAACCATAATATGACTAAAAATTAAATATTGAGTAATAAGAATTATTACCTTCAATCTAACAAGAAAGAATAAACATTCGTCAAACTGTTGAGTGTTGCTATAGTTAAATGACAGTAATGCCTGAGAAAAATAATGACTAAGGAACAACTTATCCACTAGATATCTGATGTTTGACTGGCACTGCTTCTGGAGAGTTAGTTTCTAAACCTTTAACACATATGACTGGAGATGACTTAGGGCCTGACACACAAGATACCATAGTCAACAGCATAAATGCACAAATTACATAAGGAATAATTCTAGGATCATCTTCAAATGTTCTGAAGATATATTTTATTGAGGTTAAAAAACTCCCACCTTCTATAACCTGCCAGCTATTTAGGCAGTAGGCAACAATATAAATGCAAATATATTCACTAAGATATGTGTCTAGGCAGATGCAGAAAAAGCTTTATAACAGCACAAGAAGTCTGGCTTTTCTCCTAAGGATGCTCTCTACCTGCTGTAGCACAAACAGGCTGAATATCCTTAAATCCAGTATAACTGCAGAAACTTGGTAAGAAAGGACATGTACTCTGTCATTTCTCCAGCACTTGATCAAGTCCATTTCCCCTCATTATAAAGGAAAAATACGAACAATTTAACTGAATTAAAGGGGGGAAATCTAACACACAAATACTAAGCAAGTTTTAAACATAAAAAATGAACAGAGTTTCATGCTTTTATAAAAGTAAGTCCTCAGTAGTTTACCCAGGGTCACAAATCAGTTTTGTCAGGAGCAAAATTTCCTGTTTCTAATTAGTTACCTACTAACACAAAACAATTATTTTCAGCTTCTGAAACTCACATTTTTCTCATCTGTATTTATATATTCATCATATTCTTGTACCTTAGAGAAGATTAATATATTTTTTACTCCTGTCACTCAAGGTTTATCTCAAGCATTCCACGCTAACCAGCTATTATGATAAACACTGCAGATGTAAAGAGCACATGTCTGAATTATGCAGTTTTACCTGTATGCATATTACCTGTATGACTTAAAGCACTTAATGCCAGTCATGTACTTAAAAACACAGTACACTATGGTGAACAGTAGTAAACAAGTTTATATGATAGATCAATAAACAACCAGCATACATTAATAAGCCATGGACTTCTTTAGCTCCATCCACAAGGGAGCCAAACTGGTAATTATCAAAGATCTCTCAAGCAATCTGTAAATGATACAGGAAGAGATTCATTCATAAGATTCATTCAAGGAATATAAGAATCAAAATCCATCATGCAAGCAGCAAAATGCGTTTAACTTGAGTTTCCTCCAAACCTAGTAAAATACAAAAGAATACAAAATATGTAGCAAGTCGTCTGGTTAGAAACAGAAAAAAGATTGGAAAAACCTTGTAAAGACTCAAAAATTAGTTCTTAATACAGAAATACAACTTTGCAGGAAAAAAGAAATAAATAAAATCTTACATATCAGAGTAAAGAGCCTAGACAATAGTAAAACAAATGCTGTCTAATTTTCAGGACAAAAATAAAATAGAGGCCAAACTTCAGGCAAAGACAGATACCCTCTTTTAATATGCTTAAAGGTAATGGTTCATTCAGCACGTTTAGATAAATTATACTGCGCATTACTTTTTATTAATCTATATTTATAATCTGCCACTTTATAATGAGAGGAGTGTTTCTGCTTTAAAGAATGAAATTTCTGCAAATAAATCTGGTATACTGTCAAACTAAGTACTTTTATCATTTACATACAGTTAGTGTGTCTCACCAAAAAGTCAGTCATGCATCAGCCTTGCTCTGAACCTATGTGAAAGGCTGTTCCCTTTGAACTCTGTAAATCAAAGGATGATCATATCTCTTTATTCTTTCATAGCTCCTATAGAAGATCAACATGCCTAAATCTCTCCTGATGGGTGAGCTATTCAGGCTTGGAACAGATTTCTGAATGTATTATTATAAGCGAAACAATTTAACCAAACCTTACCTCTTCCTTTCTCAAAAAGCTGTTACTGAATGAATCTTGTATTCTACCATTCAAATCACACAATCCACTTTTTAATCACTCCCTAGCTTCCCAAACCTCCTCTTCATCCCTGAAATGGAGTTTTTGTCACCTATGTTCTGTACATAGACTGTACCAGACTTGCATATTGAGTAACTTTCTTTCAATATTTTTCTTAGAAATCTCCCAAATGCTTAATTTTCTTTACCTGTTTTGCCTTAAACGTAAATGTTCTGTTTTTGTAGAAATCTCTCTATCCCCATTCATAAAAAATAATTTCTCCTTTCCCACTTGCCACCTGGGGTCAATCTCAGATCTCTTACAAGAGGGCTCTAAAGAGAAGCCTTTCCTCTTGATATTATTACTCCTCTCATATTTCTCTTTTGCTTTGCTTATAAGCTATTTGTGATGGGATGGAGATAGTTCTGCAATTGCTTCAAGTATCTTTCAAAACCACAGTATCAATATCCTTTTAAGAGGCAATTATTGGTTCTATGTAAATATTCATTAATGAAAATAAGATATTGCTCTGCACTGAAGTACACTGATGTCAATCACTTAGGTTGGAAACATCAATAATTTAATGATATTGACAACTTAAAACTATCCTGGGGTGCATTAAGAAGTGTGTGTCCAGCAGATTGAGGGAAGTTCTTCTCCCCCTCTACTCTGCCCTAGTGAGACCTCACAAGTATTGCATCCAGTTCTGGGCTCCCATGGTCAAGAGGGACAGGGATCAACTTGAGAAAGTACAACAGGGGGATATAAGCATGAGCTCACATTCCTACATCATGGTATTAAAAAAATTAACAAAACTTCCTATTATGAGGACTACTTCATGACCAAAGCACACCAAAAAAGTGTCCTGTTTCTTTGATCCAATGCTAAAAAAAATAGGAAAAAAACAAAACCAACAACTCCCCCCCAAAAAAAAAAAAAAAAAAAAACAAACCAACAGAGAATTAGAAAAAAAAGAAGATAAACCAGAAAAGATTATCATTATGATTCTTTCAGATTGAAAACTTGTATCAAGAGTTTCTCTGCCACCAAAATAAACAAAGCCCTATAGTCAATTTATACTCACGAAATAAACAGGTTGATGGTGGATACTAAAAGCTTTTTCATGCAGCTATTAAGCAAATTAAAAAAAACTGCACAACTACACAAAGCATAAGGTGCAATTAGGTATTTAGTGACATGTTATTGTTACTGAATGTGCCACTTTGTCATAAATCACCAGCTACCCACAATAGGCTGTGCTTAAAAGGCTTACATAAAACCTGTATGTGTTGTGTATATACACATATATATATATACACATATTTACAGAAGTAACAATTTTCCTCCTTATCATTCTTAATTAAAACTGAAATGGAGTTCACTACTTAAAAGGAAATTTCCAATTGTATTTAAAGAAATGTGGAAGATATTCTTCCAATTGGATATTTTGATAAAGCAATTTATATTTTCGTAACTAGATGGTTATCTTGCTTCCCCTTTCTATGTTTAATTTTGAAAAGGAAAGACATTTTGGCTGAAGACTATGAAACTGACATTTCTGGAAACCAAAGCCTTCTCTTGATCCTCAAGGCAGCCAGAGGTTGGGAAACTGCAGAAGCTTCCTCAAACAACTCCAAAATATCTCAGCAGTGTCCTGGAATGCTGGGTTGTCCTTGACCTCTGCAGAGACTGCTGAAACCAGCACCAATTACTGTCAGTTTTGTTGGTTTATTCTGCAGTGTAGACACCTGTAGACCATGAAATGAAACAAGATTGCAATTGTTTTCACACAGGTCACCCTGTAGCCATCAGCTGGTAACAACTGCCACTCATTACCTACTGAAAATGTAATCAGATTGACAGCACAGAGATGAAAGTTGCTTTTTTTCCTCCTCATGAATCTAAAGTATTCATTCCTTCCATTGAAAGGAGTCCATCCCTCCTTCACAAGTTTATATTGTTACCCAAATCCATTTTAAAAGGCCATAAAATATATGTCTATTCTGTATTAAACAAGTAGAAACACAAAGCAATTTGGGAAGACAATGAGCTTTCTTACCCACTTGTTCCCAGAGAGAGAATGAAAAGAACATATACATGCACTGGGCAGGAGCAAATAGGAGGAAAAGAATAAAGTGGTGTTTCTACTGTTCTCACTGCTTAACCAATTTGAATCCTGGCAGAGTAATGACAGGAAAGAACTTTAAGGCAGATGTCCCTCACACTTGCATCCTGCAATCAATTTTTTTTTTAATTATTATTATTTTATGAAATTGTATCTCAGCCATCTCTGCTGATACAAGGTCCAGAAATACCTAATTAGAACAGCAAGTTTTTTAGGCAACAATCTTAATGTAAACTGATTTAAAGAAGAAGAAAAAAAAAAAAAAAAAAAAAAAAGAATGGCTGAAGTCCTGTGAAGAGAGTATTCTAGTAATCTAATCTCCAAAAAATCAAGTATGTGGACCAGATGTCCCTCCAGAAGAAGTTTAACACAAAACAAGACATGGTGTGCAAGGGGGAAACATTCTGGCTAAGGATCCGATCAGATAGTATAATCAAGAGAAGAGTACTCTAATAAACATCTAATAAATGAAGATAGTCTAGGAGAAAATACTTTAATAAAAAAACAAAACCTCAATATGAAAAACATTTACAAGCCAAGTGACTAGAAAGAAAAAATAAAAAATAAAAGAGATTATAGTTAGAGAAGGTCATCTGCTAAGGCAACAGATGCTTTTATCACCTTACAATCAGATAAAAACAGACAAAGTTCACAGATCTTGAAGGAGGAAATGACTGCCAGAGGGATCTTCCCTCAAACCAAAAAGCAGGATATACTTTAGCAAGAGAAACACTGTTCAGATCAAGTTGTTAATCCTCTTAATAGATTTTAACAATAGATTCTGCTAATAGCCTTTTTCTACCCCTTCTCAGAAAAAAAAAAAAAAAGAGACCAAAAAAGAATTCCCAAAAAACAAAATAAAAAAGAACTCCCTTCTGCCCTCCTCCAGGCAAAATCAGGCAAATTGGAGAATTTGATAAGTCTGTCCTCTCTTTTCTGAGAGAAAACCATACTCCTTCTGGTCATTATCAGTAACAGCCACATCGTATTCAGAATATCACAATGCATCATCTGTCAATGAAAGTTATTAATATGATGAAAAAGCTAATATCACTATGAGAACAAATTTAGTCTTGCTTCTCTTCCTGCTCTGTCTTCCAAAATCAGATAATTAAGTGATTCACAAGGAATCAAGAAGACAGAAATCTTTTGGAACGGACAGTCAATATTTGTTATTATTGGTTAAATATATTTAACAGTCACAAATTTTTATGATTTTGGATGAACTTTGTCACTTTGCTTCTTCATAATATGAAACTCATTTCATTACATGGATACCCTAACCAAACACTGTTACAGGTTTGTAATTTTGTGACTGCCCTTGGAAATAAGACAAACTTGCTATTTAAGAAATCTATTAGCACAATATTACAAGATGAATTAATGTACTGTTTTCATTTCACTTGTGTTCAGTTACTTAGTAAGAGCTTTCAATATTCTCCAACTTTATCTAGTATTTAAAATTAAGAACAGAAATTACGGAGTAGGAATGGAGAAACAAATAGCTTTTCCTCTCTTACTGTTAGCAGCTCCAATTATTCTTGAATGGCTCTTTAACATCTCAAGTCACTTCAGTTGTTACTTGTACACTGAAAAAAATCTAGTGAGTTGATTCTTTGTATTTCAAGCTGATCAACATTAGGTCAGGTATCCCACCCATCATTATTTTTCCATTATGCTTCATTCTTCAATATATCTTACTATTTCAACAATACTGACATTGATGGAAACTATGAAACATTTAAAGGAAGCTATTGAATAATAAAAAAAAACCAAAAACAAAAGAACCTGAAATATAATCTAGTGGTCCTAACTATATTTTGGTGGTTTTAACGAGCAATGGGTTCCTTTTCCACAGATTAGTCTCACATGAAGATGACCTTATGAATCCCCTGCAGAGTAGCCTTTACTTTACAAGTGCAAACTTTCTAAAACAATTGGGAAAAAACAAACGAAAACCCCACAAAAATATATGCATATATATTTTAAAAAATTATGTAGAAAGGTATTATTAAAAAAAGCCAAAATAACAAAACTCAAACATCGTGTATACACCTGGCTAACGTACTAGTTACTATTACTGTATTTCCACTTTAGCATTCATATTACACTTTCAACAAATACTTCTCTCTCAGCCATGATGCATCACAATGCTAAAAAGGCTTCTGCTTCTCAGCCCTCATTTTACACTTTTAATAATTCCTTCTCATGTAGATCTTAGCTACAGTTACTAATTAGATTTAAGCTACTAATTTCTTTAATTCCACACACATCCACAAGCATGTATACACAAATATGCTAACAAAAAAAACCTTATTAATGGAAATATATAGTGAATAACTTTTACGTAATGGTTATACATATGATTCATCCATACAATGATTTAAGAGATCTTTAAAAAATCATTCGTGTAAGGACATACAATAGTAAGTTGTGTACACTGATATCTGTGAAATACACCCTATCAAGTTAGCTACTGAGATACCAAGCATGTATTACCTTGCACTAAATTCCAGTGTAGCTCCTGAGAACAGATTATCTATGTAACAATATAATTTTAACTACCACTGCAGTAATTCTGTTGTCTTCGAGCCCCTAAAGATAAAGAAAGAAAACTTATTTTAAAGCTTCTGTTCTATTTAGGTATAGAGAATAAATTTAAATATCATCTTTAGTTCTGAGACAAGAATTCTGAAAAGAATGTTGAGAAACAGTTTGTTTCTGTAACACAACTAGTTCTGTAAAAAATGAGAATTTTTAATAGAAAATTCCTTCCTTTGGACATTTGTAATTACAGGCTATATTATAAATATTGCTTGTTTGCTTGAGCCTGAATCTGAACAGAAACATTATAATTTTCAATTAAAATTGAGAGAAGAAACCCTAGAAGCCAAACATGAAAACATGAAAACAAACGTTGCAAAGCTAAAGAACAAATATTAGCAATTATACAGAAACAAGCAGTACACAAAAAATCAGGCAAATGGATAGTCACACTTTGATCTTTAGATGGGCAAGAAAAATTTGAGTGAAACGGAGAGCATACAAATCTCTGCTAGCAAACATACCAACAAACTGAATGAGGGGAAGTGTTGGTATCCTTTACAATTATTCTCATCTTTTGTCCCTCTACTCTGCCCTTGTGAGACCCCACCTGGAGTACTGTGTCCAGTTCTGGAGTCCCCAACACAAGAAGGGCATGGAGCTCTTGGAGTGTGTCCAGAGGAGAGCCGGGAAGTTCAGGGTGCTGGATTAGCTCTCCTATGAAGACAGGCTGAGAGTGTTGGGGCTGTTCAACCTGGGGAAAGGAGGCTCCAGGGAGACCTTGTAGCTCAGGTTTCCAGGACCTGATGGGCCCTACAGAAAAGCTGATGAGGGACTTGTTAAATCTCAAAGTAGCGAGAGGACAAGGGGTTATGGTTTTTAACTTCCTCCCTGGAAGTGTTCAAAGCTGGGCTGGATGAGGTTCTAAGCACCTTGGTCTAGAGGGAAGTTTCCCTGCCCCTGAAGGGAGGTTATAACAAGATGATGCTTAAGGTCCCTTTCCAACCCAAACATTCAGCAATTCAATTGTTATAAAACAATGGAAGAAAAAAGACCATAAAACACAGCTTAACTAATTCCACTGAAAAAAATAGTCCCAAATAAATCAGCAAATCCGAATTATTTCAAGGGATATTTCAGCCTCAGAGTAGTATCACCAATGAAAAATTGCTTTTTTTTTTTACGGTTTACAACCTTCTCAGTTTAAAAGCAATTTTTTGTTGTAAAAATGTCTCTTCCCACTGTCTGCAATCTTCTTTTCTAATTTTTCTTCTGTCCTCTGCCTCTTAGTGAAAAAGGGTAAATAATGTTGGGGTTTAGGGATTTTTGGTGGCGGTGGTTTTGGGTTTCTTTAATTTAATTTTTAAAATAATTTTTATAATACTGAGGTGGCTTTCTGTTCTATTTATACACCAACTCACACCTTCATCCTTCTACAGGAAAAGTGTCCAAAACTGATGGATATCTGAAATCTCTGACTCACAGAAATTCTATTTCTCAGCTGTAGCATCACCACTGCTTTTATTATAATGAACATTCCTGACTTCAGGCTAATAAAACCACTTTTGATTAATAGCAACTTAATATTTTGGAAATAATGGAAGGAGATAGAAAAAAGCTGAATATTTATATTATTTTTATTGCAATTCTTGGATCAGGAACAGCAAATTTTTGCATATGCTACTACAGCAGCTGTTCTGATTGCTCTTTTGTATGCCATTTGCCTTCAGTTGTTGTGACTCTAAGTCTTTGTGTTCCTCATTCTTTTACAAAGTTGCACAAAATCCAGTCTTTTGGACAACTCTCAACTATAAATAATTAATACCAAATCATCATGAAAATTGAACACAAAATTCCCAGCAGGAAACTGCAATGACACTACTTTAGAATTACAGTACGTTAAACTTTGGAAGGTTGCATAGTAAAGTTTCTAAATGACCTAATTTTGTACACTAATTGTTGCAATGATGATTGCAAAGGCAAGGTACTAACATATGTGGAATACATAAGCGCCTTCTGACAGATAGGTGTGAAGAAAATTTAAGTGAATCCTGATGTACCTAAAGAAAGCAGAGTATGAACTGCTACAACTGAAATCTAGCTTTATTTTCTTACCTTTGTTTCCTTGCAATAAGGCTGAATGAGAAACGTGGAACTGTATGATTTGTGTATGACCATTTATTCCACTACTCAAAATGTTTTACTTTACATCAGAGCTACTGCCTGCAGTTTCTTCCTTTGTATTATCACCATTGTACTTCTCAAATAAAGTTAATTTCCACATTAAATATTTTCATGATTGCTCTGCAAAGGATAAGCTTCATCTAACTAGAATTTCCAAAGTGGATCTCCATATTTGTTCAACTTTCTCTTTATTATGTGTAAGTTCTGATCTAAGCCTAAAGCACGAAAGCAATCAGTGCTGATGAATGACTAGAAATAGTTTCTTTATTCCACTCCTCACTGAATAGAAAGTTTCCATTATCTCCCTCAACATCTTCACTCTATCAATTTGACAGGAGCATGCAGTTCTACACTCCACTGCCTTCACTCTAGAACTGTATACAGCTTTTCTATCTTTTTCTAATATAAAAGAAAAATGGTAAATGACAGATTTCTTGTCTTCCCTCATAAGTGTCATCTTTTTCTTTTAATTGTTCTACACTGCATTAAAATGTATATTAGAGTAAATAACCAGTTTCAGTCAAAACAGATATAAAATACAAAAGCTTATTCAGATGAGCAGAAAAAGAAATCATTACAGCAAAATAAATGCTAATCTAGTTAAGTCAGTATGCTAGGCACCTGTAACAAAATTTATACTGTAAAATTTATACTAGTGTTTTTTGAGTGATCATTATACCTGCAAAATGTTTGTCTTACAGGGAAGAATTAAGATGCATTGCTCAAAGATAACTGGAATAAAATGACAAACAGAAAAACGTTCATTCAGCTAAGCAGAATATTATCAAGCTTGACAATAGTATAATGACACACTGCTAATTGTAAAACCAAAGTACACCAACATCCAGGAAAGGACTCCAGCTGACAGAGTTCCCTGTCTTCACCGAGGTTTTAGCAGAATTGATCCTCTCCTGCAGTGCAGTGTTTGGTTCTTCCTCACATGACCTCTGATTTTTCTAACAAGGATGGTGCTTCTGCAGTGACCCTTAATTTCCAGTTCTCCTTAACTTCCTGTTACACTGCTGGCTTTCAGGCTTTAAAGGAAACAAAGTTCACGGTTGAGTGCTGATGAGCTGTGATATGGTCTGGCTACATGTTCTGTCAGTCATCTTAAACCCATCATTTTTTAAAGGTTTGCTCATTATGAGTTCCTTGAGGACTTAAGTTTCCCATATGGAAGTTTGTGCAAACTCAAAAAAGACTCCTTTAGTTTCATTTTTTTTCCCTGCCCTCCATAATAACTCACAAATTTGATTTGTACATCTTGCTAATAACCTTCTGATGAAGTTCTGGGGGAGCATGGATGTGGCTTCAACATGCCCTTCAGGTCTCACTGGAGGAGAAAAGGAATGATGAAGGTAAAGACTCCACCAAACACTACTGAAAAGTAGAGTGGGGAATCTTTTCTACCATTCAACTCTCCTTCATTACAACATCTCCTATTCCAACTCACCTCCTCTCTTTATCTCATTCCCACCTCAGGTGTCACCAGCCCTACAAACCCACAACAGCCCTAGGGGGGGACAGCACTGTGGAAAAGACAGGGAGCAAAAGACACTGTAACAGCCACAGACAGGCAACGATTTGAGTGTAGTGATAACCCTCCAGCCTTTCCCCCTGAGCCCACAAATTTTTGCAAATCGCTGCAATTACTCTAGCTTGGACTAGAAAAAAAGGACTACGATGCGAAAGACTAGATTGGGCCTGACACTGGTAATTTAAGCCCAAGATTAGCACTGCAGTCCTCTCAAAACTGCAAAGACAAACAAAATTCTTAAGTGATTTAAAATAGCATACTTTAACAATTATGCCAGTGTTATTGACATGTTGCCCAGAGCTTTTTCAAATAAACCACTTTATATTAAATTATCCCTAAATGTGAACTAAATTTATATCAACTTTATTATCTCATTATAAAAGAAAAAAAAAAAAAAAGATGCTTCATCATCTTGCTCTACATTTTATCAAGCCATTCCACAAGTACAGACAAAATTCCACAAGTTTCAGACAGAAAATTGAGTTTAGATACTTGTTTTTTCCTAGTACTCTCCAGAGGTTTTCTAAAGAAATCCAACTGTTAATCAGCTAACAGATACTGGAAAGCAACTGCTTTCTCTTGTGGCTTCAGTTCTCTACTTTACCTTTAATATAGCCTCGGATAATGGGAGGGGAATAAAAACAAAGTCTCACCAAAACCACACCTTCCTGTGACCTTATTTTAGCTACGCTACATTCTCACTTTATCCACTTAACTGTACTGCCTAACACTCTAACACTGCATATTCAATGCATGTTGGTTACTTAAAGCACTCACACAATAACTGGAATGAAAAACTCAGGAAAGATGAAAAGAAGAAATAAGAAAATAAGGCACTTACTCTACACCCGAATTTTGGAATAAGGTATTACTCAATTTTATAAAGAAATAAATTAAGTTTAAGTTTACTTTTGCTGCCACCATTGTTTCCAATATAAGTGTTCAGTATACATGTCTTCCATTTATCATATTAAACAGAGGACATTTTTGTAGTCACTGTCTCAAAACTTTACAGGATCTAAATTAATTATACACATACATATATACATATAAAACTGAACTTCAAAATATGTGTTGGATTAAGAAAAACAAAAATAAAGTTGGGTTTACAATGAAACATAACATAGTTATGTTTCCCAAGGGAAATTATTTAACAGGGCCAGTGCTCATAGAGGTGGCTAGTGTTTGTTTAATTATTCCATTTTCTTCTCAAGTTTGGGCTTTATTTCTCATACATCATAGTCATCACATACCAGGTTACCATGAAAAGTTGTTTCAGTGCTGCAGTGTGCAGACTGTATTCCCTTATTGAACTCTCTGCCCTTTCCTACCTGTCCTTCCTCCCTCTCATCTTCAAATGAGAAGTACAGCTTGATCTTTTCCTTGATCTTTCTGTAAAAAGCAATCTATAATATTGACCTCTAAGAGGTTCCTAGCAATTAGATTTCCCAAGAGGCTACCAGAGTGAAGCCAGTGTTAGATGATTCAGGAATTGTAAGTTTCCCAGGGACACTTCTGAATAAAACTTCTTCACCTGGTAGAGGTGGGAAAAAGTTATAGCTAAGCAAGAGACTCAGGCAGTGGTACTACCCCCCAGGTTACCTTCAAACTAATTCTCTCTGCATTGCAAGCTGTCAGTACATTCTGGAGGAGCCCTTAATTCCTGCAGGAACTATCCATCCTCCAAAATTTCTAATGCTCCCAAGAGCTTTGTACATCCAAAACACCAGCCATCTCCTATAGATGCAGCGACTTGCAGTTTTCCTTTACCTTTCACATTGATAAAAACAAGGACTGCTAAAGGACACCACTGATACCTGGGTATCAAAGAAACAATTGCTAGTGCTCCCCTACAGGATTTTTTTCATATGTGGAGCCGGGATGTCTGGGACAAAGTTGCTCCTGGCTCTGCCCAGGTCTTTTCAGCCACTGTTGCAGAGCTGTGGGCTGCTGGCAGCTCTCCTGGCTCCCCCTGAGGATTCTCCAGGTCAGGACACTCTCCTGGGCACCATACTGGAGCTCTGCAGTGGATTGTGCCAGCACCAGAAGAGCCACCTGGCTCAGCAAAGTTAGAACTTTTTTTTTTTCTTTTTTTTCTTCCAACTTTTTCAATACAGCATTCACAAAACCATCCAACTTCCCTCTCTACTTTATTAAAAAAACAAACAAACAACAAAAAAACACCCCCACCAAACAACTAATAATAGAAGAGCTAGTGTAAATTTAGACCACATTAGGAGTGAAAGACTAAAAAAGCATCCTTCAAAAATATGCTTCATATAATACATTGTGTAGGCATGTAAAAATATGCTTCACATAATACATAGTGTAGGCATGTACCGTGTAGGTATGTACCATGTATATGTGTTCAAAATGCTTCTGCTTTTGAAGACAAAAGCAAAAAAACCAACACACACTTAAAGGTTTTTATCACTGATGGGCAAGCTAAATTTTACAATTATGTGAATTAAGCGAACGTTTCAGTCACACTTCCAAATCTAGTAGAATTGCAAAAAAAAAATGTGGCATAAGCAGTGAATCCAGGGATGAAAGAGTAATTTGTTTGCTCAATGTGAATATGGATTTTAAACTACATGTAAACACACACACAAAAATCTACACTGGCTTTAGTAAGACAGACCTAAAAATTACAAAAAAATACAACCTTCTTGCCATTCGGTCAGCTTTTGGGATTTAAGGAACAATTGTGTTGTCTTGGCACTTCTGTCCTAGCTCAGATTAAACAAACCATAGAAAGGGATACGGAGGTTTTCAAAGCACTTGAAGCTTCTATTGATTTTTGCTCTGCTTTCTGAAAACGATCTGTAGTGTAACAGCAGCATTTTCTCAGATTTTTGTTGATTTTTTTTTTACCCATCTTTTCATTGCTTGACTATGTTTCTGAAAAGGATTTTGATTTAGCTAGTCAAGACTTTCTATTGCAACACTGTCGTGAGTCAACGAGCAAAAAGCCCAGGAAAATCAATGAATAAGGGCCCAGAAAGATGAATTCTGGCACAGCCAGCTGGAATGACTGAAAACTTACTCCAGCAGATGTTCTTTACTGACTCTGGTCATTTCAGTACGAAGTTATTTGGGTTTGCTAGGAGCTATACTGTGATTTGAAGAACAACATTTAGACAACACATTAATTTATCTGCTAAGGTGGTAATTACTGGGTAAGGGGGCAACTATTTTAAACAGCTACATTTACTGCTAGAAAAATAATCAGTTTGTACCTTAAAATGGATTGATCTTGGCAAGTGTGTACCTTAGCTTTTAGTGGGTATCAAAACCCACATTCTAATCCTTGCAGCTTAAAAGCATCATCTGCAAATAAGTCAGTGAACCATCAAAGAAATAAAATTATTCCTCAGAAGCAGTAACAAGAGCTTTTCAATCATTTTCATGTTTTTCACCCAAAAGTCCTTCAAGAAAGACCTTTCTTAAGTTAAAAAAACAAAACCAGAAAATTAGTAGAAACAAAGAAATAGTAGAAGCTTTTCATATTAGATTTTGACTTGTCAAGTGTCTGAATATTGTGTCAGCTAAAGTGCACTTTTAAATTTAATTTTTAAAAAAGTATAATGGCTGCTGCCATTGGACCAAGTAGGTTAAAATTAACTTCTTAATTATTTAGTGTACCCACGGTTAACATTTTAGCGCTACTAAATCCATGAATTAAGTGTAACATTACACAACTTTATTTCATACTGTAAACCACTTTTGGCCTTAAAGAATGAGATAATTGCTTGCCATAGGATCACAGTCTAGATTACTTTTTCCTACTAGAAGAAAATAAAACTGTATAGAAAGAAAAATTTAAATTTGTAGAAAGAACAATGAGGAGTAAATAGTAAAAAGGTAATTGTTACAAAGACTAAAAGACAATGAAGTGGAAACCAAAAAGCTAGAAAAGAACATGACAGAATTTGTAGAGAGAAGACAGCAAAAGCAGAAAATATGTCCAGTCAATTGTAATTTCCCCTTAATAGAAATTAAGGGTTTCTATTGATAGACTATGGGCCCTGGATTAAGATGCTACAGCATTTGACAAGAACCTATAACTGTATTACATAAATTTATAATACTGCACCCAGAACAGTAATTCAAAGACAAAAAAATCATGTCTAACGAAGAGCAATGTAATAGGCTGTAACTAGCATAATTTAGGTTACAAGGAGGGGTAATACTAATTCACTTAGCTAATAACCCCCTCCAACCACTAAGAGTTTTAAGTACATAACGTAATATCACCCAAAAGAGCAACAGATTAGATCTACATCTCACTTAGCTTTTTGCTCGCATCTCTGATAAAAAACTCGAAAGTAAAGACATCTGACTGTGAGTGCTTTTATTGAATAAGATGAAGTTCAAAACAATTTACCTGAATACATTCACAATCAGAGAGTAACATTTTATTAATAAACCGCACACAATGCCATCAAAAAGGGGATTGGTTTTCATTCTGTTTAATGGACTATATATTACACAGACAACATTCACATCTAAAACCTGTTATTACTTCTATAAAAGAGCAGTAAGTTAAATGATCCCATTCATTCAGCTTGTTGGGTGTGGAGAAAAAAAAAGTTCAGTAAAACCACCTGGCACAATAAAACAAAAGAAAGAAAAATAACAACAAAAAGGCAAACAAACAACAACAAAAAAACCCCAAAACAAACAGAAAATAAAATGTATGACCCAACCCCCTCCACACACACACAAAGAGCAAACCTAGATCAGAGAAAAACTCTGAACCAAACCAGGTTTGTTGCACATAAATAAGAGGAGGCCTCTCCCTTTTTCTTAATACTGGGTAGTAATTTTCATTTTTCTCCTTTCCTGGAAGCTATACAGACCTAAATATTAACTTACATACCAACAAAGTTATGTCGTTGATTTGACAATAAATTGAAGTTCTTGTCACTGACTCCATTTATACAGACATGCTTATCCTATAGACTTGAACCAGGTACTTAGGATAAGATACTAAAAACCTAATTGCCTCTTAGAAGAAATTATGAATAAGCAATCAGGGGCCTGGATGACATCAACCCAACAGAATTAAGTTGCTTATTGTTTTCTACTTTTAGCTCCTGGTCACAAGACTGCAAAAAATGTGGGTAAGTGGAAATGATATGGAAAAGTCTAAAATTTTCTTAAAATAAAAAATATGCAACAACTTTTCTGATGTTAGAAATCTAAGAGATACACAATACTAGACATTATTTATCTAAAGTATAGTAGGATAGGACAATAAAACTCCATGTGGAGTTTTACCAGAATTGTTGAAATGTGAGAGTGGAATTAATAATCATTTTTCCAGTAAACAAAAACAAGCAACAAAGG
This sequence comes from Florisuga fusca, assembly GCA_038090715.1. NCBI lineage: Eukaryota > Metazoa > Chordata > Aves > Apodiformes > Trochilidae > Florisuga > Florisuga fusca. The sequence continues at coordinate 37,804,440 of JAAWXA010000004.1, read as the reverse complement.
TGTAATTAAAAGTACGTGTATTCAAGTGTAATAATTTTTACTGCTGTTAATCTTATTTTGGAAAACGTAACAGTTCTGAAAATATTTCTCTGATCCAAACTAAAGGCAGTCAATCTCTGTCCAAAATCACTGAAAATGCTACACCACACTGACATTATCAGCACATTGCTTATGATCCTCATCTTGCATTTAGAAGAACCATTCTTTGGCTCCTCTTCAGCTTGACACAGAAGTAGCACTTGAATCTCAGATCTCCATACACACACAAGTTGCCTGACACTACTGACTGTTCTGCAGAAAGCCCCTTCATTTCCTACAGATTTATTTGGCACCTCCTAAAACAATATTCATCTCAAAATTTCCACACACGGCGCAAATAAGAAAATTACTCAATTATTTATTCATCCATCCTTCTCCATGACCTTACACAGTATAGCCTGTTTATACAAAGTAGATAAAATTGCTAGACAGAAATATGCAGAATAAGTATTTTTTCATTCCTTGCAGAAGAGATTAATTTGTACTCAATAATCCATATAAAGTACAGTATGGGAGGCAGTAAGGGAAAAAATGGGCTTCCCTAGATGAAAGCTAGAAAATTGCAGAACAGAAAGAGCCTGGAGTGAGGCATGTGAGAAGTAATAATAGCTCACAAAAGTGACCATCACTGTGATGTGCATCTAACTAGCACAGTTCTGCTAATCAGCCAATTCTGTTCTGTGCTTGTCTCAACTGAAAAAAAGTATGAGCGTAATGGAATGGAGCATCCAGAGAGCCAGAGCAGCTCTCCAAACTGGTGACTTCATAAATTAATAGTTTACATTCTGTCCCAATTCCTGCATAGTACAAACTAGACTAGTTTATCTGCAAAAATGACAAGAAACTTCAAGATGGTGGCATTTCAATTGTCCAGCTGCCTTTCCTGAGCTAACCCCAACAGGTTACGTGCTGTCTTCTGGAAAATGTCTATCTTCTGAAGTAAGAAAAAAAAAAAACCAAATCCATATATATTCCTTTAACAAACCAAGAGCTTTGATACAAACATGGTGGTTTAGCTCTCAGTAAATACCATCTTGGTGTGTTTATGCTCCCTCCCCACATATCCCCCTCATTATCACCTTACTCCTCCTGCACGGTACTGTATCTTGCAAGGAGAATGAAGGATAATATATTTTATTTCTAATGGAAGTTGCATAGCATATTTTCTGTGCTATAAGTAATAAAGCAAATACATAACAAGATGTTCAATTAAACTGCAGATCACAGACGAAGTACATCATGCCCCTAGCAACAGCTTCCATTCACTGCATAGAAATACGATGTAGACATGACAAATCTTTCTGAAGTTTCTCTTAGTAATTACTTTGCTTAATGCAGGCTGTCATTACATGGTGGCTTTGATATGGAAAAATATTTAGCTTCATATACCTGTATACAAAAGTTCTAGCAATAAACAAACTCTTTCACCAGAGTTATCATAAACTCCATACTACGTGTTTTCTTGTTTAAACTTGAACTCAGCATACTCATTGCCTTTGCCTGGCCCACGTGGCCAACCAGCTGAAGATTACCCCATGCTGCTGGCCAGAATAAACCTTCCAGGGTTCCTTCCACAGATCATACACAAACCAGCAACTGATAGGAAAAAAAGATCTGTGAATTTAAGCACATTACACCAAACTTCTGAGTAGGTAGATATTACAAAGAGACTCCACAAAACCTTTTAAAGAAAACTACAAAAGAACAGGTTTTGTTTAGGGATACTGAAGCTATTTCCATAACTGGTGCAAAAAACTGTCCCCTACAAAGAAAACACATTCACAAGCTCCAAATCAAACTTACTTTCACAAGATATTTGCAGATAATATTAAATAAATCATTTGTAATTGGTAAGATCTTAAAAGCGTTCCACATGTACTTCCATGTACAAGATAATTAAATCTAGCAAGTCTGAAGCACTCAGCTTTCTATTTTATTGTCTCTGCTTTGAAGTACAATAGAGACATTCTAAAGGATTAATTTGCCCTAGAATAAAAGAGTAAGAAACAGCCTTTTTTAAAAAATTAGAATGAATGTTCACCTGGAAGGAAAGAAAAAACAAAACCAAAACAACACAAGAATAAAAAAAAACACCAATAAAAAAAGCAACCACCAAAACACAGCTCCAAGAAGGAGAGAGTAAGTGAAGGTTATCAAAACACTAGATTATTTATTTCTTTAGTTTATTCTACCTTCAGTGAGAAGAAAGGAATGCACAGTCATAGTGCTCAAAAAAGCCTACTAAATTCATACTGCATCTCAAACTGGGGCAAACAATGTGGTATTGAAGTTACCTGCAGATGAGGGAAAATCCTTTATCAACCTGTATTTTAAACTGGTTTTTCATTAGACACGGTCCTGACTGCTTGAGTTGTTGAGGTACTTCAGAAATTGTGTAGTTTGCCTGAACCTTGACTCCATAGCTGCAGGAAAGACAGCATGAATGCAAAGCTTCTGGGTTTTGATACGAAGTGCAATGCCTGTTTTTTTGTCAGTTGAATTTTAAACCTTTTCATTAAAGCATTTGGGAAGATGTTCCTGTTTTCAGCAGTTACTTTTAGATTCACACAGTTTATGGTTCAATTACCACCAGGAGACAGTCTCAAAGAGCTGGGGGAGGAGAGATGGAACAGCAGGACGGAAGGACAGATATGCTTTGCTTTCTTCGTATAGAACTGTCGATCCAACCAGTTTTAATTAGAAACTAGAGAAGAGTTCATATCAAGTTTTATGTGAATCAAAAAGAAGCACCAACCTGACTACGAAAATTGAAGTTACAACTAACCTTTTTAAAAAGCAAACTGCAATAAAAAAAGTCTCCAATATTTACAGAAGCATTTTCTATTACTACTGTTACTAACACAAGCCTATGAAAAGAAAGATATGAACACTAATATGAACACGAAACATCTACCTAACCTCCTCTACATCTTTTGCAGGGGTTGATTTTTAGCTTTCAAAAAAAAGTGTAACGTTAACCTCAGTGTAACAGTCAGGGATTTGACAATCTATGTTATAGCCAAAATAAGGATGCCATAAAAAACTGACCGGCAGACATCCTGAATCAGCCTCATTCACTATATTTTTAATATAAAATTTCTGTCTTGAGTCTTTGATGGCTGATGCATGATTATTAAAGCATTTTTATATTCGTGTATTCTTCTTTGAACATGACATGCATCATCTAGTACCATTCAGCAGTCTTAATACAAATTTTTTCATGTTTCAAAAAACAGCTCAAAATTCTTATTTCCCAAAAGTTTGATACTTTCACATTATATCAATATTACTGCCTAAGTGACATTGAATAAGCCCATGCTTTCTAGTTTGACCATATAAAGCAGGAAAGCTTTACTCATAGAATACATATGACCAAGAGAATCTAAAAGAACAGTATATAAGGCATATTTTAAACTCTTCATTCCTTCTCAAAGTATTTAAAACAACCAGGCATCTGACAATCTAAATCTAAGCATCCATGTTCACACCACACTGTTAATTTCAGAAAAAAGAATCACTAAGTTAACACCACAGACCTAAAACATCAATCTCAGAAAATAAAGATTTTAATTAGCATCCAAGTAATGCGATGTCAGAACTGAAGTTTTCACAGGCTTTGAGGCATCTTAATATATTTATGTACAGCTGTGTTTCAATTAGTTTCATTTTCCCACTGCTATGAAAGACATTTCCAATAGAAATAACTGTGGCAATTGGAGTTGCTGATAATATTGTTCAATACATTCCAGTAGGCTTGAGATTAAAAAAAAAGGTTTATAAGGTTTTCAGAAAACAGGTTTCTTTCCCATTTATAACAAACATATAGAAGATGGAAATGACAACTAATGAGTAAATAATAATTAAGAACTACTATTTCATTTACAAAAGTTTCCCTAACAAGTTCTTCAGAAACCATAACACCAAAATATATTAACAAAAGTCAAAATGACACATTTATTCATAGATGTATGAGCCACAAGCACATAACAGCTTTTAAATCTGTGAAATAATTTACTAAATTGATTTGTAAAACTGGAATTTTTAATCTACTTTCAAATACACTCTTCCCTTTAGGAATCAAAGTTTTCACATCTACAAGCTTCTCAAAGTTGGAAGTTCTCTACCCTGAATATATAATTTAAATGACAAAAAGACAGAAGAGGAAGAAAATTCTATGAAACTGAAAAACACCTACCATCCAAGCTTCTCCATATAAAATACCTTTTCAAATCTGTTGAAGGCTTTTACGTACTCTTAATATAGTATCTGATTGAGACTGATTAAAACACTATTGCAGAAGTTATAAGCAATTATTGATTTTTGCTTATGTGCTCATTAAAAAAAACAAAAAAACAAGAACAACTACAAAGTATTTAAATTTTTTTCTTACTTACCCACAGCACACTACAGAAAAGCATTAAGCATACTTGACAACCAGGAATTCTGTTAACCTTCAGTTACTCACCTAGGAAAAAGAAGAAAATGCCTAAGCACTCTTTATATGGAGAGGAAGAGGACAATATTAATTTGTAACTTATGCAACAATCTTCTGTGTTTAGGAATTTTGAAATAAAATATTTTATCTTTAAATCCACATTAAAAGCAAGGAGTTGGAAATACTTCACACAAGGTAGATCACAAAACAACAGTTAGGTAGTAATCACATTTTTTGGTAAAACCCAAACAGTTTGCTAATATATAGCACTGATACAATACTGTTCAGCTACCACAAGAGGAGTCTCAAAATCTTCTAAAACCAAAATAAAGATTCTGTGTTCAGAATACACTGCCTAAAGAAACATTTTAACAGAACAGTTACAAAACTAAATTTTGTGACTACCATAATCGCTTTCAAGTTTTCCCATGAAGTCTGGTGGGTGACCCAACGTTTTGCCTGATAAAATTAGACAACTTTTCTGAACTGATATTTTTTTATGGTTTTATCTTATTGTCTAAGAAAATAGTGAACATTCTGTCCTTTAGGTAATGCCAAATAAGTATGAACAATGGTATGTTCTTCCTGAGGTTTAATGAATTCAGCATTTCTTCTTGAGTAGTATGAATGGAAAACAATGCTGAATATCATAAAAGAAGGTTTATTCAGCAATGTGTATGCATAAGCCACATTTGATGATAATTAAAAGAGCTCAGATCTCAAATGTTTAAAATAAATAAGGGAAAAAAAACCACAAACAATAAAAGCAAATGAAATTGAACCTTTACCAGGGAACCTGACATTTTTCTGTAATATATAGAACAAAAATTGCGTAAGCTTTGGAAGAGTTTGCCAATGAATTAATTACAGATAATGTAATCACATGGTTGCTAGAAACTAAGCATAAATGAACGAAACCTAACTACTTGCTAGTCCTCTACGTAAGTGAAAAATATTTACAAGCAATGTGATTTTTAATTTTTTTTTAGTTTTAAATGGTAGTTTTAAAGTAGTAAAAATGTCCATGTCCATGTTTTTTTTTTAACGTGATTTACTTTGGTTTTTAATGTTGGCATAGAAAGTACTACAAATTACTTAGACTCTTGAATGCTGCTGATAGATACCCTCTTCTGTTAAGGCTTTTGTGTGTCATTCATTAAGGAGGCAATGTGTACAGTCATAACTAAGCAATCTAAAACACAGTTCTTTGGAAATGTAACTCACAAAACATCCCAGATATTGTCTCAGAGGTGACAGCAGTGACACACTGCCACATTTCAGTGCACGGACAGCCCACGATGCATCTCACAAACCTCACCTTAGTACTCGGAGTGCAAGACCCAGACTGCTTAACCAACAATGAGGAGCAGAACCATACAGACTTACTAAGTAGGCAACCTAGGTGCTCACATAATCCACAAGAACTGCAGTCGTTTCTAGTGTGCAGTACTATTAAAACTGCTTCTGTTACACCCCTGGCAACCTCCTTTGTACAAATACAAAAAAGTAAGTTCTCTTAAAGAAGTACTTCAGAAAAAAATTAAAATATTATCATGCCTAGAAGGTCAGACAGGCTTACTGAGGATAACAAAAAACTTTATACTACAGCATCTCTTAGATGTGATTGTAGGATTTACATGCATCCAAGGCTTAGATGAATCCATTTTCTTTTTTTTTTATGTTTTTTCTACAGCTCAACTGCTTATTTGAACATGCTTTACACTTTTCTAAAAGAGCATGTAACAGTTTTGATATTAAAGAGTACACAACACTTTTCAAAACAGAATTTTAAATACTCCTGCAGGATGATCATTACTTTTCATTAATGGAGTTCAATATGATCTGTTTCATGTTGTGGGACCTATGACCATGACTGAAAGTCTAGAACTGAGATTGGGTCCTCCTTTTTTTACCCTTTAAGAAAAGACTGCAGAATAAACATATGGCTGAAAATTCGTGAGAGTCATCAAGAAAATATAATAGTTTAAGTAGAAAGACCTGAACATTTCACTTTAACAGGAAATCCACTTGAGTCCCAAACTTGGCCCTGTTCACACTGAGCAAGGATTAATTTACCTCAGTGGCTGCTGGCTCTGGAACTTTCCCAGTGTACCAGGTGACCAACTCTACTACCATAAACAATCTATACAGTTTTTATAACTTCTTCAATACTACATGTAAGAAGTCCTTCAAACGTGTTCAGTAGCAGTACAGTTCTGATCTCCCCCAGTTTTTGTTCCCAAGTAGCAGCATTTTGAGGTTAAGTTAGCAAGGGTAAGACTTACTTAACTTTAGAAAACAAAATTCACAGCAGAAGTATAAAATATTCCGGCAAGACAAAGTTTCTTCTCAAACAAGCAACAGAAAATTAATACCAATAGCATTTCAAATATTTATCATTAGTGTGTAGTTTAATGAAATACATCACATTTCTACTAAGAAACCAAACCATGAAGTATATCGCTCCATATCCAGTTTCTATGAAGACAAACTACAAAACCATACACATATATATTTAAACCCTGTAACATAAAAGTTAGGATTTTCACATTTTATTGCTTCTAAACATCATCTACCTACACTGTCCTACTGTGATAATATCCAAGCCTAATAAAAAAGTGAATCCTATTGTTATTAAAGTCATTATAGCAGAAAGGTCTAAGCGGTGCAGCAAAAACAATACATAAGCACAGCACTGCAAGGTATGTAGCTCTTCTTTGCTGTAACCTTGGTCAACACTAGACAGTTACTGGGGGGGGAGTTCGGTGTTGTTATTGTTTGCTGGTTTGGGGTGTTTCTTGTACACCTAAGCAATCTGTACACCTAAACTTTGCTTTATGCAAAGTGGCAGCAACAGCAGTCACAAAGGCACTGGGGTACTTTTCATAAGAATCTGTTCCATGCAAAAGACAGAAAAATTACCTGCTCAATTACTTATGCAAAAGAGAAGATATTATATATTATATAGGCTTCAGCTGCAGAAAATCTAGAATTAAAGTTGGGTTGTACACCTAAGGCCAGGATTCAGCTGTCTATCTGTGAAAAATCACAGGACTATTGGATTTTAATAGCAGAAGTTAATTTCTGATAACTTTTTACCTAATTAAGTATTTAAGGAATCATTTAAGTAACTGAAGTGAGTTTTTTGTAAGACTACAAAAATTTAAGAGATATTTCTTTTCTAATTATCTTTGTACATACTCTTCAAACTTCCAGTGCAATTAACCTTAATGAAAACTCAAAGATAAATGAGCATCATTTTGTTATCCTAGAAAACATATATCCTTCACGAAAGGCTGAGCAGTGATATTGTTTACACAACCTTCCATACACCAATGCTTTTCCAGAATGGATGACATCTCTTAGCATCTCATCTCAGTTCAAGTGTAACCTAACTATTGGTTGCATTTGCCTGTAATACTAATTTTTAAGGAAACAAGCAGCAAGGACTTAGCTTTCTCATTAATTACCAAGTATTTTCTGTCACACGTTAAACATTAGATTTTTTTGAGTAAATAACAGGTATTTGCCATTACAGGTGTATTAACTCTTCCACTCATGCAAGAAACCTAGTAAAAGACCTACAAACATACGATGGAAGAACTGTCATATTTAATTTTAAATTTTAAATCCCTGAAATATACCGTCAGTACAGACGATGAAACAGTGCTCTGAGAAAAAGGAGACCTCCTCAAGCAGAGCTTGGGTACCAAAAGCCAGAGATTGCTTTGGGCAGACAAAGTAGCTTCATCTTGGTTATGTTCTCAGCAAACAAGAAGCTTGTGACTGAGTAAAGACAGATCAATAAATGTAAACTCATCATTTACTTACAACCTCTGGGCAATTCAACTAGTACTTACAAGGTGGTAGGACAAATCAACACAAACACTCTGCGATGTAATTCTAGTTGAAAACAACTTAAAGTTTTGAATTTGAGCTACATAGAACTCACTTTCTAAATATAAAGATTCCCTTCAGCAATTACTTAAAAGCAATAAAAAATGTTTAGAAATACAATTTTGTGAATAGTTAGCATATATTTTGCATAATCTTACTCAGAGATACAAGGCCCCTTTGTGCTGTTACGCTTTTCCAACCACAATGTGCTTCTTTCATCTATACAGAATATGGATACGAGTATACTATAAAGCAATTATCAAAAGATCAAATGCATGATAAAACTGAAGTATTGGATCAAAGCTTTCAAATTTTTATCAAGTACATTTGGAAACATGCTCTATTATTTAGGAGTACAAAACAGCTCATGTAAATTCAGAGACAGGTGAACATGCATACACAATACTACAGAGACAGTCCTGAAAACTTATTAGATCTGACAGAATGAGTGTAAACTTTCAAGTAAGATCTAACTATCACTGAACCAACTTTCTCAATATAGTGATAATCACAGTAACATCAGCATCACACCAAGAGGAACACTCAAATTTGTCATTTTCTGCTTTTTGAACGTTGCCTGCACTTAAATTCATAGATCATAAGAGAGCTCAGGTTTTCTTTGTAAGTTTAGCATTTACCATACTAAATTTTGAATCCAGACAAACAAATAAAACCTGCTAAAACATATGGCTGTTGGTCATTTAGGTGTCATCTCAACAGCTTTATTTTTGACACATCTGTAACTAAACCAACATAGCTATTTAGCAAATCCTATGTTAACTGGAGGCCTGACGTGTGACAATTAAATAAGCTTATCTAAGATGAGCTTTGCCTAGGCTTTACTAAAAGTCACAACCAATAAGTAGCTTGCAAATGGTATATTAAACCTTTATACTTACTGCCTTATACTTCTAAACTGAGACTAGCATCTTAAGAAAATGAGATCCTGAGATAATGCATCATGATCTTATAATGAACTGACCCATCTGTACCTAAAAGCTACTTTTTTGAAGTTACAAAGAATGGTTTCAGTGGGAAGAGACCTTAAAGATCATCTAGTTTCAACCCCCTGCCATGGGGCTGACTTTGAACACTTCCAGGGAGAGGGCAGCCACAACTTCCCTGGGCAATCTGCGCAAGTGTCTCGCCACCCTAAAGAATTTCATCCTAATGCCCAACCTAAATCTACCCTCTTCCACTATAAAGCCCTTATCCCTTGGGCTTCTGTAGATACCCTTGTAAGTTGTTCCTCTCCAGCTTTCCTGTAGCCCCTTCAGGTACTGGAAGACTGCTATAAGTCTCCCTGGAGATTTCTCTCCAGGCTGAACAACCCCAGCCTTCCCAGCCTGCTCCTCACAGGAGAGGTGCTCCAGCCCTGTTACCATCTTTGTGTCCCTTCTCTGGACTCACTCCAACAGCTCCATGCCCTTCTCGTGCTGGGGGCTCCGAAACTGGACACAGAACTCTGGGTGGGGTCTCATGAGAGCAGAGTAGAGATTCACTTCCCTCTAACTGCTGGCTATCATTCTTTTGATGCAAGCCGGTTTGTCAGTACTGTATTTTTTTAAGGTTATTTTTTTTAATATAAACCTAACAAGCCCTCTCTATTTTTACAGTATTGAAAACCCAAAAGACAGACATATTGACTTTAGAAAGGCTTTTTTTAAAAGGACTCTTCTACTTTCAGTTTCTGAAACGAGATAAAGTTAGGTGGTATGATAATCTTGATAATCTTATAGATACCAATAATCTCTCTCTCTTTTTTTGTTTTTGTTTGTTTGTGGGTTTTTTTGGTTTTTTTTTAAAGACTCATGCTGGCCACAGTATAATTTGGCACACACTGCAGACTGGTTTGTGGTGGATCTATATGATACTGTATGTCAGACTCAGCTATATCCACTACCACTGCTACGATGTTGGTCTTTTCTGGCTCTGGACATTGGATCTGCAGGGGGAATGTAACTTCATTCACTGTCAGATTTCTGAGGCTTCTCCTGGCTTAGCTGCTGAACAATGTCCCATTTATCGCACTGGCACAAGCCAACAAGGGAAAAAACAAAGAGTTTTTTATGTATTTAAAGCGTTCTATACATATTTAGTGTTGACATATTGCTGTAAAAACCTAAAAATACAGATTTCTATTTTTGCTTATTGATTCCCACAGTACTTGAAGCTACAGCAAAATGAGCAAGATCAATGACGTGCAATAAAGGGAAACAAGATTATATTTTAAAATATGGTTTACATGCCAAAAGGGGTATGTCTGCATTCAGCTTTAGATGTAACCCACGAGAAAAATATTCATAGCATGTACAGCAGTTGCCTAATTTATCTATTTATTAATATCAAAAAGACAACCTTTTAAAAATATTTGCTGTTGCTTCCAAATTTCAGTTTTAGGATCTCTCTTAAATTACATGGAGAAAAGAGGAATTTGCTTCTAACCATGCTAAACAGTTTTCCTTCAATGGAAAGCTATCCAGCAATGCCTAGGAACGTTATTTTTAAGTTACACACAACGTGCTTGTTGTTACAAATGCTCCTAGCACCTGGTAAAATCTGCATCTGAGAATGCCTAACAATTTAAAAATAACCAAATCACAGCTTATTTTTAATTTCAAATAATCACCTGTATTTAGTTTTCTACATATTTAGACAAGCTGCCTGTCTCTGTTCCCAACCATCTCTTACCTTCTGTCATCTCAAACCTGACGTTTTTCAAATCCAAATATGCAGATTTTTTTTTCCCTTGGATGACTTGTCATTAAAACTGTCAAAAACTGTAATTATTTATGTATACCTATTTATTATTAATCTAGCAAAATCTTTACAGACATCATACTGTTACTATTTGCTCATGTCATTCTGCTGCCAACCCTGCTGGTTTGATGCCTTTTTGCACATATCAGACCCATTTGCCCTGTTGACTGTTTCCAGAGCAGAGCAGGTCCAGACTTGTTAGCTTTTTTCTGGTTGTGTTTGTTTTTCAAACATTTTACAAGGTTAACACCTATTAAAACATTTTAATGAAGGCCACCAGATGTTAATTGTCTACTCTCTACATTTTGGTAAGCCAGCTAGTGAAAAAGCACATTTGTCTTCATGATTTTCACTTTAACTTCCACTATTTATTCATCAATTTAAAGCACTCTCCAGTGTCCAAACTATTGACATATCTGATATATCCTTTGACAGTGATTTCTTTCTCCTTCCTACCCCCATCCCCCTTGCTCCTATTGTTAAAATTTGGTTCCAAATTACTAGCCAGATTAATTATACTTTTCTTTAAATGTTGTTCAATTGAAAACCTTAACAGGTGAAATGTAAGTATGAATAAAACTCATTTTTCACTAAGAACCACCCCAGACTGCACATGATAACTGTTAACAATAGCTCTTGCATCACCTGTGAACTAAAAAAAAAAAAAAAAAAAAAAATGTAAAACATTAGGAACACCAGAAAGATCTACAAATTGAACACATCTTGAAGCAAAAAGAATAGAATCACAGAACTGGTCAGGCTGCAAAAGACCTTCAGGATCATCGAGTCCAACCTCATCGTAACCCTATGACCCTATCTCTCATGACCCACCTGACCCACTCCATCTCTGATAAACCATGTCCCCAAGCACCACATCCAGATGATTTTTAAACACATTCAAGGATGGACACTCAACCACCTCCATGGGAAGCCTGTTCCAGTGCTTAACACCACTTTCTGTAAAGATATCCAACCTAAATCTCCCACACACAACTTGTGGCTGTCCTGTCATCTGATACCAGTGAGAAAGAAAAGACCAACCCCACTTTTCAGGAATAAGGGATTATTTTCCAAACCCTTCACCAGCTTTTTTGCCCTTCTTTGGACTTGCTCCAACACCTCAATGTCCTTTTTGTATTGAGGTGCCCAAAACTGAACAAGTACTCGAGGTGGGGCCTCACCAGTGCTGAGTACAGGGTCTCACTGTTACTTCCCTAGCCCTGCTAGTCACACAATTTCTGACACAAGCCAGAATACCATTGGCCTTCTGGGCCACCTGGGCACATTGCTGGCTCATATTCAGCNCGTGCAATAAAGGGAAACAAGATTATATTTTAAAATATGGTTTACATGCCAAAAGGGGTATGTCTGCATTCAGCTTTAGATGTAACCCACGAGAAAAATATTCATAGCATGTACAGCAGTTGCCTAATTTATCTATTTATTAATATGAAAAAGACAACCTTTTAAAAATATTTGCTGTTGCTTCCAAATTTCAGTTTTAGGATCTCTCTTAAATTACATGGAGAAAAGAGGAATTTGCTTCTAACCATGCTAAACAGTTTTCCTTCAATGGAAAGCTATCCAGCAATGCCTAGGAACGTTATTTTTAAGTTACACACAACGTGCTTGTTGTTACAAATGCTCCTAGCACCTGGTAAAATCTGCATCTGAGAATGCCTAACAATTTAAAAATAACCAAATCACAGCTTATTTTTAATTTCAAATAATCACCTGTATTTAGTTTTCCACATATTTAGACAAGCTGCCTGTCTCTGTTCCCAACCATCTCTTACCTTCTGTCATCTTAAACCTGACGTTTTTCAAATCCAAATATGCAGATTTTTTTTTTCCCTTGGATGACTTGTCATTAAAACTGTCAAAAACTGTAATTATTTACGTATACCTATTTATTATTAATCTAGCCAAATCTTTACAGACATCATACTGTTACTATTTGCTCATGTCATTCTGCTGCCAACCCTGCTGGTTTGATGCCTTTTTGCACATATCAGACCCATTTGCCCTGTTGACTGTTTCCAGAGCAGAGCAGGTCCAGACTTGTTAGCTTTTTTCTGGTTGTGTTTGTTTTTCAAACATTTTACAAGGTTAACACCTATTAAAACATTTTAATGAAGGCCACCAGAATTATAAAAACAAGTTATATAATTTTTCTGTGGATAACTATCTTTGATAGATCAAAGTTTTGGGGTTTTTCCCACTAATGTGAAAATGGTTCACAACTCAAACTTCGAGGTTCTTACTTTCAAATCTTTTCACATATGAATGTTTCAGCTATGTAAAATGAAAAAGGAAGGCAAATTAAGGAAAAATCCTCCTGTGTTTCTGTTAATTGTCTACTCTCTACATTTTGGTAAGCCAGCTAGTGAAAAAGCACATTTGTCTTCATGATTTTCACTTTAACTTCCACTATTTATTCATCAATTTAAAGCACTCTCCAGTGTCCAAACTATTGACAGATCTGATATATCCTCTGACAGTGATTTCTTTCTCCTTCCTAGCCCCACCTCCCCGTGCTCGTATTGTTAAAATTTGGTTCCAAATTACTAGCCAGATTAATTATACTTTTCTTTAAATGCTGTTCAATTGAAAACCTTAACAGGTGAAATGTAAGTATGAATAAAACCGAGTTGTCACTAAGAACCACCCCAGACTGTACATGATAACTGTTAACAATAACTCTTGCATCACCTGTGAATTAAAAAAAAAAAAAAAAAAAAAATTTAAAAAAAAAATCCACAATCAATAAATTGCACTAGTGTAAGTAAATACATTAGGAACACCAGAAAGATCTACAAATTGAACACATCTTGAAGCAAAAAGAATAGAATCACAGAACTGCTCAGGCTGCAAAAGACCTTCAGGATCATCTAGTCCAACCTCATCGTAACCCTATGACCCTATCTCTCATGACCCACCTGACCCACTCCATCTCTGATAAACCATGTCCCCAAGCACCACATCCAGATGATTTTTAAACACATTCAAGGATGGACACTCAACCACCTCCATGGGAAGCCTGTTCCAGTGCTTAACACCACTTTCTGTAAAGATATCCAACCTAAATCTCCCACACACAACTTGTGGCTGTCCTGTCATCTGACACCAGTGAGAAAGAAAAGACCAACCCCACTTTTCAGGAATAAGGGATTATTTTCCAAACCCTTCACCAGCTTTTTTGCCCTTCTTTGGACTTGCTCCAACACCTCAATGTCCTTTTTGTATTGAGGTGCCCAAAACTGAACAAAGTACTCAAGGTGGGGCCTCACCAGTGCTGAGTACAGGGTCTCACTGTTACTTCCCTGGCCCTGCTAGTCACACAATTTCTGATACAAGCCAGAATGCCATTGGCCGTCTGGGACAGCTGGGCACATTGCTGGCTCATATTCAGCTGACTGTCAATCAATACACCAAGGTCCTTTTCTGCCAGGCAGCTTTTCAGCCACTCTTCTCCACGATGAGAACTAGCCCTTTTCTTTCTTTCATGGCAATCATAGTGACTGTTGGGACCAAATAAGTTTTATTCCCCCACTTTCTTCTTATACCAGTCCGTTTTCACACAAAACAATCTGATAGATTGTCTGTTTTGGTTTATTTCTGCCACAGCACTTCCTCTTTAAAAATGGAACAATTTTCTCCAACTGGATCCCTACAGAACAGTCTTTTTCAGATTTTTTTTTTAATAAAGTCTTAAGTCATTATTGTAGGATAAATTAGTTGATTAATAACTCCCTTACTGAGTTACCTCAAAAGATCAAAATTGAGAGAAGCTAGGTTTTATTAGAACAAAAACTTGGAAGTGGTAGGCTTCTGTAAAAAGAATATGCTGCCAAATGGATTATCATTTTTAGTCAATTCAGTGACTTCCCGTGCTACAACAAATGCTACCCCAGAGCCTTCCTGTTTCTGAGAAGCATCTTCCCAGGCCATAAACATATAGCTATCTTTTTACTCTATTCCTATTGGCAGCCTGGAAGTGTCTGTAAGAACACTGCACACTCCAGATCCTTTCTGCTAGTTTGCCCCCTTCTTCCCTCTTTCTTTCTGCCCATCTGTGAGATTCCACTGATTGGGATTTTCTTTGCCTCAAAAGACAATTCTTAAGGTGACCGGAGTGGCCCCAGGAGTGGAACCTCGGAGATAAGAACTGATAAGTGGGTGGAGACCACTCCCCCGACTCCTTCCTAGGATGTGGTAATGGGAGGCCTGGGAGGTGACATTTTTGAGGGCCAGACTTTGATGACTCGGTCAGCACCTTCACTGATGAGCCCAAGGGAAATCCCCTCCAGGCGATCCTGCATTGGGTGGGGGGAACACCCTGGTTTTATGCCAATGCTGAACTGAACAGGACTCCTGGCTCCTGCTGCAGCTGACTGACAGCTCTCCTTTGGGAACAAAGAAGCTGCCCTGGAACGGTGGGAATTTAAGGGCATATAAGGAGGCCCCCATTCCACTGTTGCCATCCTTCACCGACCACCACCAGGCTGCATCAGACCCCATCCAGGATCCTGACACCATCTGGAACAAGAAACTCCCCGGACAGCTGCTGCACCCCTGGTGGTGACTTTCTCATTCTTTCCTTTCTTTCCCACTTTCTTACTCTTTTCTCCCATATTTCTCTTGTATCTTCTTTTCCTCTCTACCTCTTTTTCCTGGCAAGATATTCCCCACAACTTCATGGGGTTCTATCATTTTGCTTGTGTCAATTGTCAAATAAAAGTTTATGCTTGCACCCAACCCTTACTAGTTGGACTTTGTTCTCGTGGATCAAAACCAAAAACTTTTGTCGCTTCAAACCATAACACCATCCACTCTGCACTTGAGAGGCACCTATTTACCCCCAAGTTTCATTTCTCTTCACAGGAAGAAAACAACTATTTCTTTGGGGCTGGAACTAGATGATCTTTAGGGTCCATTCCAATCCAGTCTATGATATTAAAAACAAACAAAAAAACCCCAAAGCAACACAAAAACATAAAACAAGAATAACAAGCATCCATTCTGAAAAGTCTGTGTAGATTCCAAAGACAAAGAGAAAAAATATTTTTTAATATCAGGAGAGACAGTAACTTACTCAACATTGTCTCTAAATTACAGTGGAATCACTAGTGGAACAGCTAGAAGTACTGTCAGTGTGAAAGTCATACTTGTGCTGTGCTAAATTCATTGAAAATTCCCCCAAATTTGAAAATTTGGACTGAAAACTCCCTTACACAATGTGCATGTGTGTATATATATATATATATATACACACACATACATGCAAACATAAGATGTAAAGAATCAACAGAATTAATAAGTATCCAGAATTTCAGGAAAACTAGCATTGATGCCAACTTTCAATATAAATATCAATGCCAAGTCTTTGGGACATTTTGTACGCATTCATTAAATATATTTCTGGTTTGGTAACTACATCACCTGGGAACATGCTTCAGTAAACATATTTGTTTGCTTTTAAATTATAAGTTTAACTACATTAACACACTGATTTCATAAAGATAATTACAAGGATTACTTTGCCTAAAACTGAATTCATACCTTTTGAGTCTAAAGATTTAAAAAAACCAAACAACAACAAACCAAATATCAAATCATAATCAGAGTTCTGTGTTTAACCACTTAGTCTACTACGTATTTATATAGTCCCAGAGTCCTCCCTCAACACAAGAAGGATGTGGAGTTACTAGAGCAAGTCCAGAGGAGGACCACAAAGATGACCAGAGGACTGGAGCACCTCACCTATGAAGACAGACAGAGAGTTGGGGTTGCTTCAGGTTGGAGAAAAGGAAGCTCCAGGAAGAAATTATAGTGGCCTTCATGTTCCTGATGAGGGCCTACAAGAAAGCTGGGGAGGGACTTTTTACAAGGATATGTAGCAATAGGTTGAAGGGGGAATGATTTCAAGCTAAAAGAGGGTAGATTTGGATTAGATATTGGAGGAAATTCTTTAGTGTGAGGGTGGTGAAATCCTGACACAGGTTGCCCACAGAATTTGTGGATGCTCCATCCCTGACACCGTTCAAGGTCAGGTTGGATGGGGCTTTGAGCAACCCGGTCTAGTGGGATGTGCCCATGACAGGGGAGTTGGAACTAGATCTTCCATCATCATCTGTGGGTCCCTTCCAACATAAGTTATTCTGATTTTATGTTTTACACAGAAAGGGAGAAAAATTATTGACACACTGTAGATTTTAGATTCTTATAGGGACCTTTAAACCATGTGTATATGCCAGTGCTACTGACCAGTATAAAGTAAAAAAGCAATACTATCCAAATCTAACATTCAAATTAATATATGAAAGCATGCAAGCAATAGGATTTTTATTATATCAGAAATACAAAATAGAACTTATTTTAAATACAGATTTGTCTTATTACAATAGAGGTACCACCATAAGGATTGAGGATGAAACCTGAAGCACACAAACGGGTGAGAGCATCTACCACTTTGAAGACCTTGAAATTCAATTAAATATTCAAATCCTACTAAGCTGTACTAAACTGCACAAGCTTCCTTCTACAATAAGGCAAGGTAATTTTTAAGAATTTATAGCAAAAAAAGATCCGGTATTTTACTTCCTTTTCAGAGAGAACAGTTTGGCTCTCTCTTACAGATTGCAAGAAGTCATACTTCTATTTTCTTGCCATTATTATAATAACCCAAGCTAATACCACAGATGCTACAACATTAAAATAAACATGCTGCCTACTTCTTTTCAATACTGTACTTCCAGCTAAAAAGCCTTACAATGTTCCTTTTAAGCTTTTTCATCACTTAACCAGGTAAACGTTATTCGTTTTTTCACGCTCATATTTTAGGCTTCATAAGCATGTTTAGATTAACAAAATACCAACACAAAAAATGAGCACATTTTTCAGAAAAAAAAGAACTGCTCTTAAGTAAATTAAAAGCCTGCTTGAGATCTCTAGAAGCTATCTAAATATATAAAGATTAGTTAAAAAATGAGTGATTACAGATACCTGTCTTGTCAATACTCAAGCTCCAGACTGGCGCTTTTCTCCTGTGAGCTCTGCTCTGTATCAGCACACAAAACCAACCACATTGACACTGAAGGGTTATTTTTTCTTAACACTTGAAGTAGGTAAGTTAGTACAAGCAATTTATATTATACAATTGAGAAAATATTTTGAAGTGATGATGTCACAGATGAACAGAAAGATGCAGAGATAATCACGAATATACAAGATTCACAGAGCCGCTAATCTTACTCTGTTTTTTATATAACCTTCAACTCAGTAACAATCAACTAAATGGGTACAGAAACCAAACTCCTGTCTTCGCCTCTTCATCTCTACCTGAGACAAACATATTTCCAATTATTATTTTGTGAATTTACAGAGTTAATTTTTCAGTTTTTCCTCCTACTGCATGTGTGAGTAGTATAAAACCTACCAGACACCTATTGAGTACAAGAAGACTGCTTTTAAGGCTCATTAAGTAATACTTTGAAGACTGGCAGTTCTGCTCAGCAGGTTAAGTGAATAATGATGTTTACATTAATCATCAAATATTTTTTTTACCTCATTTGTGCTAGAAAGAGATACATATTTTGTTAATAAAGCTACCTACATTTGTAGCCTGTGTCTTCTCCTGACTTGTTCAGTCTTTTTAGTATTTATATTTGTTTTCAATAAAAATGCATATCAAGAAGGCAAGCCATTGACTCAGCTATGAAACTTAACTTTTTTTTTTTTTTATGGTCAGGTAGGATATGAGCTTCAGTAAAAACTGAACAGCTATACTACTACAGTCTTGGGAGAAGCCTGAAGCTTTCAACTTGGGAATTTAACAGGTTTTCTTTGACTTTCTTGATTTTCCTAGAGAGAAAATTCAAGCAACATAATTCTACAAAAACTGTAGATACATAATAATGGTCATATTTTGCTTTTGAACAGCTTCCAAAATATACTAAATGGTCAAAGTATGGGTGAGCTGGGAATTTAGAGAAACACTCATTCTTCTTAAGTAGCTCATTTTCCTCTACAAGGAATATATAACCAGCTGAAAACCAGTCTACATGTAACTCTGGAGATTTGGCCTCCACTGACAGCCAAAGAACAAATAAAAATACATTTTTTATGACAGGGGGCTCTGTATTATCCCCTTTTCTAACAACACACAGCTTAGGTACACTGACTTACATATATGGAGAATGAAAGGTCAGTCATTTGGTAGATCTGTCTGTTATGTTGTGCAATAGCTTCCTTAGTTCATGTTTGGGCAACTATAGTATCCCAGATCCATTCAGTTCCCAGCAATTATTTCATTTGTGAATAGGCACTGCCTTTTAATTTTAAGCCAATTTTGAGACTTCCATTTTGTTGAAGTCAAGTTACTGTTTTGTAGATAGTATTTATTTGTTCCTCTTTTTCGTGTTCTTTGTAGTTGTATACTACCACGTTTTACCCTTCTCAGTTGTCTCCCTTCCAGATCATAGTGCACTACAATACATTTAATTGCACCTCAAATGGAAACCTATCCAAAATTATGATCTGTTATCCTGCTGAGTAGCCTCCTTATTGTTAATTTACAACTCAGAATTTACAAGACAGTGTGGCTCATGCATTTCAAGCTACATACTGATCTCCTCTCCTGTTCTTGATCCCATTTCCCTTCTGATATTCAATTGCTATCTAAACAGTAGGTTGTCTTTTTCAGATGCAAAACTACTGTTAGGGTTTTTCCCTCAAAAGTAACAGTGGCTAATTGAGAGACTGACATCACTACAGTGTTGTTTTTGGGGGTTTTTTTACATCAATAATACTTTTTAAACTCTAGTCTAGAAACACAGTAAGTAGAGACCATATTAAGTTAGCAGGACAGCAGGCATAGTTCATAGGTACAGTTTGTGAGCTTCTCACAGTCTAAAAATAATTTCTGAGACCTATCAGGTAGTTAATCTAAGTTAACTGTAATTAAATAAATTCCTTGGAAGTACCTGTCCATATCATGGGGTGTGGTGAGTTGAGTTTTTTAGTACCTAAAAAACTTCTGTCACTCTGCCTCCTCAACTGGACACAGGGAGAAAAAATATGACAGAAGGTTTGTGGGTAAAGATAAAGATAAGGAGGTAATTCAACAATGACAGTAACAGGCAAAACAGGCTCAACTTCCGTAATAATGGAATTAATTTTCCCTATCAAACTGGAATAAAGAGCAATAAGAACAGATCCTAAAACACCTTCCCTCACTGCTTCTTTCTTCCCAGGCTCAACTTCACTCTCAATTTCTCTTCCTCCTATCCCACCCCACCAAGTGGCACAAGGGCCTGCAGAATGTGGGTTGAGTTCAGTTCATCACACCTTGTCTCTGTGGCTCCTTCTCTCTTCCTCTGCCCCCGTGCAAGTTCCCACCCATGGGAAACAGCCTCCACAAACCTCTGGTGTGAGTACTTCCTACAGGCAGCAGTTCTCCAGGAAATGCTCCAGCACAGGTTCTTCCTAAGTGATGCAGCCTCCAGGAGCAGACTGCTGCAGCACACATCACCCAGAGGGTCACAAGTCCTGTCAGCAAACCTGCTCCAGCATAGGTTGCTTTCTACATGGGGCAGAGGTCCTGCCAGGACCCTGCTTTGGCACTGGCTCTCCACAGGGTCACAGACTCCTTTGGGCATCCAACTTCTCCAATATGTGGATCTGCCATGGGCTGCAGGCAAACATCTGCTTCATCACAAACTTTTAATGTGCTTCCAGAGGAATCCTGCCTCACCAGTCTTCACCACAGGCTGAAGAGGAATTTCTGCTTTGGCGCCTGGAACACCTCCCCCCCCCCTTTTTCACTGCCCTTGGTGTCTGAAGAGTTGTTCCTCTCACATTTTCTAACTCTTTTGGCAGCAACTTTTCCCCTCTTCCTGAACATGTTATTCCAGAGGTTCTACCACCATCACTGATGGACATTGGCTTGGCCAGTGGTGGGTCTATCCTGGAGCTGGTTGACATTGGCTCTGTCAGACATGGGGAAGATTCTAGGAGCTTCTCACAGAACACATATCTGTGGCTCCTCTGCTACCAAAACCTGGCCGGGCAAGCCAAATACACAGGTGGGGCAGGGAGAAGGAAGTATCATGCTTTACTACTAACAATCTCTGTTGGTCTTTTCTGTAGCAAGGCCTGGGGCTAAAGCAGCATGAAGACTGAACATCTCAATGTGCACGCTGTACTTGAATTTCCATTATTTGTACATTGCACCTCTGCATTTTAAGTTCTGCTTATGTGTAATTGCACTCTATATGATCAGCTGGAGAATCAGCAACTCTTGGCTCCAAAATGGCTTAAGGGCTGCACATCTTGGAAAAAAAAAAAAATCTATTGAGCACATGCACATTGTTTGTGCATTAGTAATAAAACACTTTAGTATACCCCTAGCCTGATACTTTTGTAGCTTCCATAATATTTTTAACTTCCTATTAGACTAACAGTGATAAAAAACCCTAGTGTTCTCAATTCTCTAAGTTCTCAGTGTCAGGTCCATTTTTTTCATTATCCAGCCTTAAGGCTTTACTGTATACCCAAGGTCTCAACACTAGCAATATTTATCTTAGAATGAAATAGTTTTCCCTCTAGGCTTCAAAACTGTGGTATTTGGAGAGAAATTCTCTGGTTAAAAAGTTCAGAGCAGTTCTGCCTGTAATTGACCGTTTCCCTTGAAGATTACAATTCAAACACACTTCAAAAAGAGATGCCTCTGCATTTGACACAGTGAGAGAGATGGAAAATCCCTTTCCAGGACCACAGGTGGAATCCCATTCAGGGATCCCTGGTACGTGCAGGTTACCTCTCACCCACTTTGCCTAAATTCCACCCTGCTGGGTAACGCAGTCAAACACATCTTGGTCTTTGAGTTAACTAGCAGGGGAATGTATAATGGAGCAATAGACCTAAGGAAACTTAATTTTCTGTGTAGACCTATTTTGCATGAAACCAGACCTTATATAAATCGCTTTGTATTTATGAGCTTCTGTCATAACTAAGGGTCCCTCTGGTAAATCTGAAGAAAGAAAATTAGAAGCACTTTTCAATATCTCTTTTATGAAACCAATTCCTAGGAAATTAAGAATCTCAAAACAAGGAAAAATTACTCTGAAACACATAAAGAAAACATTAATTATGAAGCAACAAGGAAAAAGTAATTCAAAATCAATTTAAGGAAGATTAAACAAAAAAACTATTGAAACATCAGTGTAGTAATGATACTGTTCTAGAAGGATTTAATTTAAAAAAATAATCTAGTTCCCAACATGAGCTGCTTTTAAGTCAGCAGAGTGTTATGCTAATGTACAAATGATTGGCAGTGCCCGACTTAAAATAAATAATAAACCCGTGTAACACAAGAAAAGGTGAAGACTGAATAATTATTATAGCTCCATTTCTGCAGTGCTATCTATGCAAGCAGATGCCTGCCACAATTCTACGGATGTCAATTTTGTTCCCCAGTGGCTCATGGCTCTTACAAGAACGGTGGAGACAAAATTTGGCATTATCAAGCCCTACTGCACCTGTTACCTTAGCACAGAAGACGACTGATCTTGCAAGTTTTTAACTAGATATGGGCAGAACTATTTCAATATACTGCCACATTTATTTTGCAATAGTAAGAGATGAATCTGCCTCCCATGTGTTTCAAGTTCAGAATTTTAAAAACATTTTAAAATGAAGCTTAAAACCTATCTGATTTAACCACCCAGCACAATTTCAGCATTTTGACTGCTGTTCTGGAAATAAGGGATGTACCATGAAATTATTTTTCTAGCTATGTAAGTTCTTTGATTGTAGAATATACACAGATTAGGTATTACCTATTTTCTTCTAAGAAAGAGTAACAAGGATTTTGTGTTATCTTACAAAACAAAATATTTTGTCTTTATCACACTTGGAAATATGGGCTATGGAAAGGCAATTAACTTAAAACAGGGAGAAATGCATCAAAATTCCATTACAAATTTGAATACCTCGTTCATGCCCGAGTTTAAACAAATGAAACAAAAAAACAACCAAACAAAACAATAACAAAAAAACCCCCAAACTAATTCAACAAATAAACACACTAACAAGTATATACCCATGTAATTTCAACATCTTGAAATGTCAGGGAAACCAAGTATACACTTTTTATAGTCGTATTAAAACAATAATAGAGCAAAATAAGTTGTGAAAGCTACAACACTAAAAATTATTAAAGAGGCAGACTGAAAAAAAAAAAGTCACTATGTACAACAGGATATTCTTATATTTCCCATTATGTTTGATGAACTGCATGCAGCAAGTATAAGTGCATTTAACTACTGCTCCTGCCTGGTATGGATTTGTCTGTGTTCCTATTGTACCTGTGAAAAAGTTTTTAAAAGATCCTGAAAGGAAATAAAGTCAGATAAGATGTACCATGTTCTATGAACACAACAGGCACAGTTTCTCAAACAAAGCCTATTTGTGTCAGGAATCATTTTATATTCAGTAAAATACTGTTCATAAATTCAAACCACATATCTGCAAATGGTTCAAATCTTTCATTGTCTTGAACACCACACACAGACAGAATAGTACAGATGCAGTTTAACTTAAATAAGGTACCACACAGAAACAGCAATCAATAAATAGCCCACAGCTAATCCATTTCAGCAAGAATTCTTTCTACCCTTTTCCACGCTTCCTCTGCCCACTTTAATAGAGGGACTAACAACAGGTCAACACTAATAGATCCAAAATTAGTACTAATTTTGTAGGTGTCTTCAATGTGACAGTCAGGGGAGCACAAATAAGTAACTGGTGCCTTAATAACATTCATAAAAGGTGTAGCTTCAGTAGAAACAAAGTAGCCAAATGGCTTTTGAATGTGAAGTGTCACCATACTGGAAGGAGCCTCCAGTTTGGCATTAGGAAGAGCAGTCTTTCCCACTGGCTGGATTACTCCACTGGTATTCCACTTGTAACTAAAGCTCACCAGGATCCAAGTATTTTCAAGGATCTTCATGCAAAGCCTCAAATTATAAGAAGAAAAGAAGGAGGCAGTAAGTAATCTTACTTCCCAGCATATGAACTTCACAATGTCTACAAAATCCAAAATATGTGGTGTCAACCAACCTTACAAAATTAGCACAGATTTAGAAATTCTCCTACTGAATGAACAGCACATTTAGTTTGTTTTTAAAGGCCTCTACCCCAGATGTATAGATATCTTTTTCCTTAAATCCCTGAAATGGGTTGACATTCAAAATTAAGGAACATGAAGCCTCATTCCAAAAATTCTCCTGGACATCACTATATACAGAAGAACTGGGGCCTATTCTCAACATTTTACTGTGAATTCACGTTTCTTATATAAACGTTCTATCGGATCAAGACAACACCTTACTTAACCCAGTTCTGTCAGCAGAGCTAAGCACTTTAGTTAAAGTACACGAAGTGACTATCTTTCCAGAGCTCATTTCTCTTAATCAATTGCTCAATTAAAGATGCTAGAAGGTGTACTAGAAGGTATATCCCTGCCTAGACCTTTAGATATCCTTTCGTACTCACTGCCCACAAATTCGTCTCATTTTTTTTTAACATTCTAGTACCATCTCCCACAAAACTCCCATGGCAGCAACTTCCTTCTAAAATAAAGAAGTCATTTCCTTTGACCTATTTTACACAGTTTTGCTCATTTCACCAGATGTCCCTAATACTGGCATTGTTAGTTTTGCATTTGCCTGACCTCTTATACAAATCTGTAAACTTCAGTCATATCCTTCATACTCTTCAGACTGCAATGTTGAGGCTCTGTTAATCTCTCCACTGACAGATGCTCCACACCCCTGGTAACATTGCCAGCTTTTCTCTCCATCTTCTCTAATTTCACCAAATCTCTTTGGAAATTAAAATGATAGTATTGCACACTGTGCTGGGGAGGATGTTGCAGTATTTTTTAATAGAATCACAAAACAGTGCCCCATGTATTTTTCATATATATAAGAAGAAAAAAGAAAAAAAAAAAAAAAAAAAAAATATAATTTGACAAGAGTTGTCACTGACTGTCAGGGATAATTGGGGACAAAAGATTCAGACTTCATATGAACCATATGATAGAAGAGAAGGTTACTTTAGCGATATGGCTTTCTGGCTTCCGAGGCCTAATAGTTTCTGAGGTTTGGAAGATGGGAGAATCCTCGTTTTACTTCTTTTAAAAACAGTAAGATTAATTTTTTTTTCATTACATCTAAAATAAGACTTTAACATCACTACTCAAGAGCATGTAAACTTAAGAAAATCCTACCACTCCAAGTTATTCCAGTTCTACCACTATGGCTCAAATCAATGTCACACACTTTATTATGACTACTGAACATCCCCTGCACAATAAAAACCTAAAATGTCGCCTTTTTAGAACTTTGACTTTGTCATATCATTAAATTGTGTAATCACTGACATCTGTTTTCCATTAGTACAGTATTTGAAAGACTAATTCTCATGCTTTATGAAATAGTGTTTGATATAGCAAATGACTTTCTATGATTACTATATGACCTAAAAATTAAATATATTGTGTAGGGACAAAACATTACCAATCCACAACATGTAGTAAGGCAGGTAAGTTAGTATACTGCTTCTATTGCTAATGCAATCTCTATTTACCAGGCAGGTATTTACATCAATATACCAGTTGGCTGGTTGGTTGGTCCATTTGTTTTCATTCTTACTTCATGCTGCTTTTTTTTTTTTCCAATCACAACTCTGGACACAAATATTTAAGGCCCACAGAACTTCACACCTACACTAAAGGCTATTTAGCTAACACAATGAAACAGCAAGAAAAAAAATTCTACTAACCACACTCCTTCTAATACAAACCCAGGATGCCACTGGCCTTCTTGGCTACAAGTGCACATTGTTGGCTCATGGTCATCCTTCTGTCCACCAGCACCCCCAGTTCCTTTTATCCTACGCTGCTCTCTAATAGCTCCCCAACCTATAGTGGTACCTGGGGTTGTTCTTTGCTAGATGCAAGATTCTGCACTTGCCCTTGTCCCTGCCATGGGCAGAGACACCTCCCACTAGATCAGGTTGCTCAGAGCCCCATCCAGCCTGGCCTTAAAAACTTCCAGGGATGGGGCTTCTACCACCTCTCTGGGCAACCTGTGCCAGTGTCTCACCACCCTCATGGTGAAGAACTTCTTCCTAACTTCCAATCTACATCTTCCCTCCTCTAGTTTGAATCCATTCGCCCTAGTCCTATCACTACCTGACATCCTAAAAAGTCCCTCAGCAGCTTTCTTGTAGGGCCCCTTCAGATACTGGGAGGCTACAATAACGTCTCCCTGGAGCCTTCCCCTCTCCAGATTGAATAACCCCAATTCTCTCAGTCTGTCCTCATAGGGAGAGGTGCTCCAGCCCTCTGATCATACTTGTGGCCCTTCTCTGGATGTGCTCCAGAACATCTGTTTCTCTTCTGTAAAAGAGACTCTAGAACTGGACACAGTACTCCCGGGGAAAATACAAATGGACACACACATGCTTAGCCAGCAGGCCAAACACAGCAGATTACTGTAACCTCTGTCTGTGGTGGTACTACTGGAGTTCTTCCTTTCCTTTGGATTCACGCCAGTTTGCAAGGTGATCAAAACTTACAACCAAAAAATACGTATAAAAACTAGTAAGGGGGGGGGGCAGTGACTCATAAATGGATGGACTCTATAAACTTCACTTTCAGAAGTGAAGGTACATAAGGATACAGGAAAAAAAAAAAAAAAATCTTAAGACTCATTCTAAGTAAAAAAAGAAAATATAATCTGGACAACTATAGTCTGACATTTTCACCTTAAGGAATCCTGAATATTACCAACCAAAACAACAAAAAAAAGAAAACAAACAAACAAACAAAACCAACCTAAAATAATAACCCTAAAAATTTCAGAAGTGTTATTTATGTGTTTACTATTTTATCCTGTTTACTGAATTGGTAATTTGGTCTTCATGAGCTGTAATCTGACCAGAAACACAGAAAAATTCTCAGAATCATGTATAAAATTACTATGAGATTACGCTGGATCTGTACAAGAAAAAAAAACCTAACAAAAACCTTAGCAAATCAGAAAATCCTACCTCTGCCATATTTGGACAAAAATAATCTATAGTTATTTCTTATTAAAAGAGATACTATTAAAAGAAAAACAAAACACGCCTGTCATTTTATGAAAACCTCAATTTCAGAAAGCCAGGACTCAATTCCCAGCACAAACTCGCATACAATTCAATGCTAGATCAGCATCTCAAATGTATTTTATAGCTTTATGACTGAAGGGTAGTTGAATTGATTTTCAATTCAAGTGAAAAATCAAGTTAACCTCAACCTCCCAGCAGACAGGTACATTCCAGTAGAATATGAGTAAATGCCTAAATTTTTCCGTGGTTACCACAAAATCCAATTTCTAATCTAACAAAAAACCACTGTAAAACTCCAATCTTCCATCCAAAGAGTCTCCAAAGATCACATTTGCAGGATGGAATCATAGAATGGTTGGAGTTGAAAGGGACCTTTAAAGGTCATTGAGTCAAAGGCCGTGAAAGATGAGTGTCCTTTCCCACCTGATGAGCATCCAGCTACAATCCATTTGTTACTTTCAGACTCCAGTGCTGTGATTTAGAGAAACGGGAAACAAAGCAGTTACTTCTGACTTCTTAAGAGTACCATCCCATCCATCCATAATGGGCTGCCCCAACAGAATCACAACACACTGGTCTGACTCTCAGACAGTGCTTGGACTTGGTCTCTGAGGTCCCTTCCAACCCAGCTAATTCTATGATTCTATGATATGCTTCAGGCCTGAAATACAATTCAGTTTCCCTTTTTGATATTTATCTGGGACTCGGCAAACAAACAGCTAAAAGGATGAAAGCCAAACCACATAAAATATTGAGAAATATGTAGGAAACACTGATGTTATTGTGGTAATAAATTGTATCTGTGGATCAAACAATATAAATGAAACCTAATAAGTGAAAAGTAATTCCAAAATACAATGAAGAAATTGTTTTTGATACAACCTACCCCAAAGAGTGGCAGATTTTTAGTATAAACTTTTTCCTTTTCTATCCACACATCTCAGGGAGAACAGCATTGACAGTGAGTGGGAACTTCAATTACAGGTCCAATTTAATTCAGAAGTGTGAAGATCACATTGAAAAATGGTAGGTATTTCTATGCAAAAATTATATACACAGAATAAATGCTCTCAATTTTATAATGGCTAGACAGAGTATGAAAACCCTTTCAAGGCCAGGCTATTCAAAATATTAAGGTTCAGAAAATCCGAAGGATTACTGGGCTTTTCAATATATTATTACTATTCCTGTTATTTACTTAAGGGTTTTACTTCTCTTGAGAAAATAAAAAAGTAAAACTGGGGCTGATCCACTTAACATTTCCCATGCTGGGAGGTCAAACCTCTGCTCAGAACCAAAGTTTCCACACTGGGGAAAAAAACAGCTAGGAAGAAGCCTTGGATTATCAGTAGAATATCTCTGCAGAATTGCCTGAATATTTCAGAAATAAAAACTTAAAGACAATGGATTGCCGAAGAATAAAGTAGTAGAAAAGAGATTCATACATCATATTGTTTAGTAAAGGAGGATGATAGATCCTAACTTTAAAATATAGAATAATTGCTGACAATTATAAAGCTTCCTAATTTTCATACCTGCCACCAAAGGACGTCCTTGACTACAATTTTATTCTGAAACATGAGGTAGGGTCTTTTGATCTGGACTGGATTTTTTGAGCATCTACAGCAACTACATAAAAATTGCTTCTACTATTTGCATAGACACCCATATTTCATTAAGTGTATAACCAGTACTGTATCATTTCTGTGCAATCCTTTGGGATTATACAAATTTCAAAAAAGGTGGTTTACTGCTTTTGTTGACAGTACAACTATGCAGAAAGAAGCAAGGACACAATCATAGAACTGAATGTTTCCATGTAATTTCTCCAGTTGTCTTTGTGGAAGATCTCCTTACATTAAACCCTTAAAAGCTGCTAAGAAAAAAAAAAAAACACCCCCAAACTCTGAGTTGTTTTAGACAAATAGAAGTATAAACTATAACTCTGGGGACTTCTGCACACACAGCCTGGTTGTTGTCCATTCAACAGTGATAAGAATATTTCAGTTAAACATTGCAAATCAGTTCCTTATAAATAAGGAACAAGAACTGTTGTACCTTTTTAAATAAGTAGTATGATGTTCAGCAGCAATATAGGTCTGTGGCAGAAACAGGATGCTCTCTCAGCCTATTGCCTCTACAGTTACTGTCTGGCTAACCCTGTTTGATATAATACCTCAGCTACCTCATTTTCATCTCTGTGTGATACAGCCCGCAGGACTTTAAAAGGATTTTAAAAATTACATATACTTTTTCATTTTAAAAAAATATACGTTTATCAAAATTGGTTTGTTCAGAACAGTTTGAAAACCTTTTCTATGTGCTAAGGTTCAAATCACTTCATTGAGATTCCTATTAAAATTTTACTTTTCTATTTCTGTTTGACTTCTGTATTTGTATTCCTCTGTATTTCCTATAGCATTTTGAATATTTATCAAAATGATCAAACATCAGTTTGTCAAAAAGCCTTCAATACACCCAAAATGAAATTAGGGTGTATTATTTCTCTGGTAAACATAACTTTTCATCCTCAATTGGAGTGAAAATTAAACAGTGCAGTTTCCAATGCAAAAGTAATTCTTTTCCAAGTGATTACGAAAGAAACAAACTGGGAGAAATACTGAGTTCCCCTTATGCCCATCTAAATCCGTTTCCCAGACACTTACTCCTGTCATCTGCATGCCAATCTTGACTACATTTTCATTTCTATATTCTCTGAATCTCCCAGGTGCATACACATTTTCAAATTTGATTTTTTGATCTGTGGCAACCACAGTTTTGGACTTCTGTGGCTAAATGCTCCTTTATTATCTATCGTTTTCACACCCTTAATTATGTACATGAGACAGAAATTTTGTCATCTTACGAAGTGATGTCAGTTGATTTTGGTTATTGCTGAGATTTCATGTTAAGTTATCCAAGAGAGTGAAGTATCAACTGTTTCTTTACCTAAAAAACCAAGCAAAACACCAAACTACCAGACAGAATGTAGAACTATATATATAGAACAGCACAGAAGTTAGCATTGATGTTTACCAAACACAATTTTAGTTACAGGTGTAATTAGCAGAGAAAACGAAGTAGTTTTCCTGTTTGTCTGCTGAAGAACACAGAAAAGATGAATTTACATCAGAAGGTGCCAACTAAATGTATACAAGACAAGAAAAACAGAAAAAAAAAAATTCTAGCTAATTATACTATGAATACTTCTCAGTTCCTAGAAGGAACTGGTTCAGTTGCTACAGCTACATACAGTAGCTGCTGAATTCAAGGTATGTGAAGAAGTGAGGAGAGTTAAATTCCTCAGCACAAAAGCAGCAGCAGTTACATGTTGATATGCAGCATGGTTACAGGAGGGTAACAAAGAGGCACGCTCTTTAATGTGCAGTATAGACATGCTTTAGAAAAAAACCTCACAGCAAAATTGAAACTTGGCTTTTTTCCCAAATCTACCTGAAATGACCTTGTGTCAGCTGCCAGTCAACCTGGGTCAATGATGTATCCCAAGGCTGGAAACCCTGCCTTATAATAAGGTTTGTTAATAACAGTATGTGGGAGATCTGGGACTACTATGCATTACCTTTAGATGCAAAGTTCATTAAATTTTGCAGTAGACTACAACCACAATAGGAAAGAGCTTGCGTCTCCCCAGAAATCACATGAATACTAGAATGTTTTTTCTGATAATTATTTTAAGATTGCTGGTATGACTGAAGAGTCCACAACTGCAGTATGTACTGAAGATGGCAACACTAAACCCACAACAGACCTGATTTCAGAAGGCTACTCAGCTGAAGTATTCACATTTAAGACTTAATGTTACATATAATCAGCAGTGCACTTTTCTTCATTCACACTTACAGCCCCTAGTTCACATTATGTACATTTACATTTGACACATAAAAATCCAGGAAGGAGCAATAGATCTGTCACTCTAAACTGATGACCACAGGGCACTAAGTTCCACATAAACTGTGTTTATCAAAGACAAAATGAAACAATGAACATAGAATTTCAGCACTTGGCACGTTACACCTTCATTACAGCCAGGGTATAGTGCAGAGCAAGGCCTGTCTCCTCAGTCTGAGAACCCAGTGACCACACAGAAGCCCATCCATCTTCTTCCTCCTTAATTATGGTTGCTCCCTTTATTCCCACCCTTAGTCCCAAGTCCAATTCACTTTTAATTGCGCACAAGTATTGGTTTTGCTGATGCTATGTAACCTGCTACCAGCTGTTTTCATTTTCTGGCTGCACAGTGGACAGAAAGTTTGATACTTCATGCATTACTAGTTAGCACTCCTCAGATTCACTACGGGACTCCAGACAAAAAAAACCCAAACTTTCCCAAGCCTGAACAACTTCCAGATTGGTGTAGGCTGCACATAAAACAACCGTGAGCTGTGCGTATGTAAGCTATAATTCAGTTTCACTCTCACCTACCTCAGTATTCTTCTCATGTAGAAGTACAAACAGTGCATTGTAGTCTTGTGGCCAGCCAGCATCAGAGCCTCTGGTGGCCAGATGGGCACAAGGACACACATTGCTTCAGCCAGAACACAAGCTCAGACATCTTGTGCAACACCTCTGCTTGGAAAGTACAATTAAAAGTCCATTGGACACCCTATTTCTTACAACCGTAGTCTTGCATCTATGTGCAGCTGTTTGCAGATGCTACTTGCTCATCTTCCTTCTGAGAACATGGGAGTTTAGTAAGTTAGCATCTTAAAACCAAACACGGAGTTTCACCAGGGCTAAAGTGATGTTCATCAAGTCTGCACACAGCCTCCAGACAGCCTCTGGCTTCCTGCTGCAGAGCTGAGCCTGCTGGCCACGGAGGCTCACAGCTACAAGGCAGGCAGTGGGCTGATTAACACAAAAGGTCCATTCTCACCCTGCTCCTGCGTTTAGGGCACTCTGACCCCCTCCAGGGCTGCACTGCAAAGCCCTGGCTCTGACACATCACTGCCTCTTGCAGGTTTGAGTTCTAAAAAGCAAGTCTACCACTGGCACTTCACCACGTAGGAAAGTGCAGGAGAGAAAGCTCATTTACCTCCTCTGCCTGTAGGTATGCCTGTATGTTCCTCAGTTGGAACAAGACGAGCTTAACAACCCTACCTGCTGTCTGATCTATCTCAGCACATGTTCCCTCTTCATCCTCCTTTTTCTTCTTGAAGGCACTGACAACATCTAAATGCACATGACTTCCATGTTCTGTATGAAGGTGTTTTTTTTCAGCTCAACCCTAGTGACAAATTCATACTCACATACACTAAACAAAGAAGAGACACATGGTGGCTAAAATAGAGGTTTGGTTTTGGTTGGTTTTTGGTTGGCCACCTTATTTTCCCCCCACCCCCCAGCCCCCCGACTCAAAATCCCACCTGGGAAACAATGGATAATGGTGTGGGAATGTTTTGAGTAGTGTTTAATTAATTAACAATTTAAGGCTCTCAGCAGGCTTTAATAATAATGCCATGTTTAATTTTTTTCAAGAAATGTTGAAAGATTAAACTCATATTAAAAATTAAAACAGATCTGATATGGAAGTATAGTATTGCTTGACTAATCTCGATTTTCCTGGACTAAAATAACTCTCTCAGAAAAAGCTATGAGTAAGAGAAACAACTGCAACACAAAATTCCTTGCACATATACTTGTGCTGTTTGCCTAATACTGTATTTATGAGAGGAGGAAGATCCATTTGAGAGCACTGCTTTTAAGAAAGAGAAGAGAAAGGAACTTCCATGAAATTAAGGCAATTTACCTTGCCTCAGTGTTTGATAACTAAGATCCAAAAGACTACCACTGCAAACTCTTCCAAAGAAGTAATGTAAAAGAACAGATTTTTATTGTTTGATAGGTTTCAGACTGGGCCTACACACTGGCTGAAGGTCAAGGCAAACTTCAGTCTACTTCTTATGACTTGAATACTTCATGATGGCTAAAGTAAAAGCACTGAAGACCTCCAGAGCAGCCCATTCCAGTCCCTGACTCCTCTTTCAGTACAGCTGATAGAACTCTATCCCACTTGATAGAGACCATGGAATGCAACGAAAAATAAATCATCAAGATGCTCCTTTCATTACACCAGTCTATGAATGTTCTAGAACTCGGAGCTAAGAAATAGCCTTGTCCTATTATGAACTCATGCTCAGGGTTTATTAATTAGATTTCAGTGATTTGGTATACATGTTCCATAAAACGTGTGTGGAATGAAGGAACTATGCTGCTCACGTTTTCCAGTCCATTAGAGCTATCTTTTTAACTTCTTATTCAGAGAAAGGAAAATCTTCTATCATGAAATCATTACTTAAAAACAATGTACAACACAGGAAAGATACAGGTTTGATGTGGTATGGCAGTAAAGGAACAGAACCAAGATTTTGGCATCAGCTCTGCTAAAGCACTCCTACAGTCTTAGGTTTCCCTCACCTATTCTTAAGTTTAGTATCTAACCCTATAAAAAGAATGGATCAATTTGCTAACATGACTGTCTTGCAAATGAACTAATTAATGTTCACAAATCCTTCTCAGGAACATAAAATTAGAGAATTCAATGAAGTAAATTTAAAGTGCATTACCATATTTGCATATACTCAAGCTTCTTCACACTTATTCGTTCATTTGCTACAGTGCTTCTGCAGTCTTTTACAGCTTCCCCAAATTGGGAGTACTAAAAGGTTTTAAGGCCTCCTTCAAGTGAGAAATTGTTTGCCATAAATTGATAACATGTCAAAATCAAAAAGAAGATATTAGTACCTGTTTATTTTTGCAATGCAATACTTTCAATAATTACTTGTTTTAGTCAATATCCATAAGACTCAAAGAATTCACTAAATTACTTCATTATTCAAACAGATAACAACTCAGCTAGAGTAAATAAGTTCCTGAAGCTAGCAAATTCCAATGATATTTGTTGATTTAAAAAAAAAAAAAAAAAAAAAAAAAAAAGGCTTGGAAGGGTTGGGAGGAAGGACAGTACAACTGCTAGGAAATGACTTAAAAACTGTCTGGCCCACTTTTCATGAGGGTAAAAGATATGAAATGCTGCTACTTCTCGATCATTGTAATTTCTAGTAGCTGTGTCACAGTGGCCATAAATGACAACATGGAACTAACAGACTGCATATACAGCATTAGAAAAACGCAGCTACAATATTTTAGTAAATCATAGAATCATAAAATGCCAGGTTGGAAGGGACCTCACGGATCCTCTGGTCCAACCTAAGTAAGAACACAGTTTAAATGACAAAAACTTTAAATGAAAACTGAACTTTAAACTAAAGAAAAAACACCCCACACCCCACCAAAACCCAACATACTCCAAACAGAGATTTCCTTAGACTTCCTTTCATTAGAATGAATTTTAGATTTCTTGCTTCAAAAGTTCCTGCGTTGTTTTGCTACTCACTGAATCAAGGTTCCACATACAACACTTAAGTACCCTTTCAACACTTAAACTGGTTTGAGTTAACTGTAGAAAGAGAAGTTAACTCACAGATCTGGCTTAATAAAAAAAGAGAGAAAGAGTAAGGAAATACCATGAGCTTCTACCTATTTTCAAGAAGCTGGAAATAAAATAAGTTTTGATTGTTTTTACTGTTGTAGTACCTCAACTTACGGCATAGCAACATTTAAATTTCATTAGCATAGAAAATTTCCCAGTGTAAGTGTCCAATTCAGCAACCATGCTGAGGACCGGGTACACTTTAGTAGCTACTATGAAGGTTTCATACACTAAGAAAAAAAATCTTTACCAGTTATTGAATAGAGGCCAGAGTATTCTTACATATTTTCAATTTTGTGGTCATTTTACCAGACTAGGTACTCTCGGAATGAAGCAATATACATCCATTTATTCGTGTAAAAATTATGGTCAACTATTACTAACAGAAGTAGCTGCTCCTGATGCCTTCTAATTAATTTTTATAATAAATTCTCATGGGATTATAAAATCCAATATTCACAAATGTTTCTAAGCTGGAGACAAAGAATTTCCATTTACCAGCCTTAATCTTCATTTAAAGCTGTTCTTCACCACACTTATATGCACCTTCCACCTCAGCTACCTAGGGGTGTTCTTTTTTAGACATAATCAGATCACTATAAATCATACTCTGCTGGCTTAGTACTGCATATGTTGCAAGTCGATGAAAATCCTTTCTTCACCGCCCCCGCTTCCTTCTTCCCTCCCATTATTTTGGTTTGGGTTTTTTGTTTTGTTTTGTTTCCTTGCTGTTGTTGTTTGTTGTGTTTTTTATTTAAAGTATCAATTTTTAGGCACTCCCTACATTTCACAGCAGACCAGACATACCTTTAAAATTTTCTTTAACCATTGCATGCTTCCATGAGCAATAAAGCATCACAACACCCTTTCATTTTATTTTTAAAGAGTGCATAACAGAATCTGATGCTTCTCAGAATAATAAATAAAAGTTTATGCAGCGTGCTACAATAAACTTCTTAGAATATGTTCAACAATTAGAGGCAAAACTGTAAGTATAAATGAGAATACTATCTCTTCAAGCAAATGACATAATAAAAACAGAGTATAACATACAAAAAAAGGCTGGTACATGGAGCCACCCAAGCACTGTTGAGGTTCATTCTGCTTGTATGCATTAGGAGGATGGACTACCTGCTGGGAAAATTATTCATTCACTAATTTCGTCCTCATTTCCTCCTTTTTTTGTAGCTTCTGTCCAATGCACGCCCTTTTGATAGCCATTACCTTACACTTCAGAACAATACGTGGAACATGTTTTGTAGAAGATATTTTTATTTTTTTTTTTAGTAAGCTGAATACAATCCCTAGGCTGTCATCTTACTGGCAATTCTAACTTCATTAACATGGTCAATGAAGTCCAACTAAGAACCAGGAACCTAAAATGTTTCTGGTAGTACTGAAACAGAAGGCATATGCTAAGTGAGAAAACTGGCTTGACATATTCAGCTTAGTTGTAAAAATTACTTAACTAAAATGTATCTTTGTCTATACTGTCTGGAAACTGCATTACTCAAAAAAAATAATTATCAGTGACCACATACAGAGGCACAAGACTGCAGAGGAAATCCAGCTCTTTCTTTATGAAAAAGACTGTCATGGTTGCAAGAATCTGAAAACTGTTTACAGTTGCTTACACAAAGATGAAATGAAAAGCCTTTTCACCTGGGCATAAGTATGATAAAACGTAATGTCATTAAAGAAAATGGTAAGATTATTTCTACAGCATTTGGTTGCAATAATTGATTTTTAAAAACCATAAAAATAAATTAACACTTAAAGACAGCTTGATACAAGTTACTGAAGTTCCTAGAAATACCATAAAATCTTCTTTATCTAGTTAGAATTATTATCTGTAACTAAATAATATAAGCCAGACACCTGCATGTCATCACCTAGAAGGTCTTATGTTTTTCTACTAAAGACACTGTTCTGCAGAAAACTGAATGTTTGTGGGCAGCTGATAACCAAGGAAGCTGCATACTCCTGACTCAAAACTTCAGACAATACATGGCAGTAGATAGAAGTAATTGAACAAAATTTCAGGAAAGCATCTTTATGCAAAGAAAAATGTGAGGCTGTGGATCACTTTGCTGTCCATTTCTAGCACAGCAGCTTTTAGGATATTTCTAAAAGAAAAAGCAGATAGGCATTTAATTTTTATGCTTGGCTCATTCCCAGTGCTCTAGGGGAAACTTGTCATAAACATATTGAGCTTAATGCTTCAACTTTTTTTTTTTTTTTTTTCACCCCCCCTCTCCAAGCACTTCGTTTTACTCTCATTTATTTCAGAGGAGCTGCCTGCTGAAACATCACCTGCTTTGAAGCACAACAGCTGCTGTCAACCCTACTAAAATATGGTCTACACATGCTTGGTACTTGCTTTGCTTTTTGTTCATCTAAATGCAACAAGTCCTGTACCTGTTGATGATGTTACCAAGATGATTAGAGGAGTGGAACATCTCCCTTCTGAGGAAAGGCTGAGGGAGCTGGGGCTCTTCAGCTTGGAGGAGAATCAGGGGTGACCTCATCAATGTTTATAAATATGTAAGGGGTGAGTGCCAGGAGGACAGAGTCAAGCTTTTCTCAGGGGTGACTAACAGTAGGACAAGGGGCAATGGTTATAAACTGGAGCATAAGTGGTTCTGGATAAATATTAGGGCTGTTTCCCTGTGAGGGTGACAGGGCACTGGCACAGGCTGCCCAGGGAGGCTGTGGAGTCTCCTCACCTGGAGACATTCAAAACCCACCTCGGTATTTTCCTGTGCAACTTGTTGCAGATGACCCTCCTCTGGCAGGGGGGGTTGGACTCGATGATCTTTCTAGGTCCCTTCCAAGCCCTAACTTTCTATGATTCTATGTTCTTAAAGACAGGTCATGTATAATTTTTTCCAATGGGGATATGGACATAGAAGCAAGTATCTGAATAAAGAGATAAAAGAACATCTAAAACAAGATGAGAAGACTTGTTTTGCAGGGAAAAACAGTAGTTAAGGAGGAGGATTATATACAAGATTCACACACCCTTATTTTGAGCAAGTTTTCCCTATAATATTTTAACTCTACTGAAAAACTAACCAGAAATACAGGATGGAATACAGGAGCTACAGCAAGCATTTAGAGTAAAAGAAAGATGACTGGACTCCAGTCCTCCATAATTAATAACCTGTGACACATACACAAATTAATACTTGCATAAGTACCAAAAATGTCTAAGCTGCTTCTGAATTTGGAATATTCCTATGTATTTGCAGTGCAGTCTGCCTCTGGTTACCACACAATCCCATCCAGATTTACACAGGACAGTTCTGGTCTGGAAATCATATGACAGAAAGACCATGCTCCAATTAATTGTCTCCCTTCCTGGAACAATAAATACAGCCCAGTGTTATGCTTACCTGGACAGTATAGCTTCTGCACTGGACTTACATTCCATACGAATGCTTTGTAACCTATATGCAATGGTCTAGATCCATCCATGTTAAACTAAAAGCTGGTATGAAATTCAACTAAACAGTTTTCAAAATAAACCTAGAATGGCAGTTTCACAAAGGCTGCACTATCCAGCATTTATGTATTCTAACCTTCTCTTCTGAAGTATGATCCAGAGACAGGTCAGAAATAAAATAAATAAAATAAAAATGCAGCAGCTGACTTTGTAAAAATGTCACAACTTTGCAGATGAACATGCTTTGCTGGCTAATAATACACACTGCTCCTAGTACTTCAGGGAGAACAGCTACCTACACAAAATCTGAGATTCAGCCTAGAAGAAAGCCAGCAACAGCACGTATGGGAATTCAACAAAGGTTGTGTCACATTGTTAACTAGGAAGAAAAAATGCACTGAAAAGGGAATCTTCAAAAACCAAATAGTACTGAATTTGTGAATGCTAGAGACCTCTCAAGGAAATCAAACATAAGAAACCAAATAAAGCTACAGCATGTAAGTCATCATGTTCCAAAGACCCTGCCAAAAACTATTAATATCTCACCAAAAACTCCAAATTCTAACTAATCATATTAACATAGTCATTATATGCTCTCAGTGGATAATTAAATATATTTGGAGGTTTTGCAGCCTTCAGTGCAAAGAACAGGCATTCATCCAGGTAAAGATGCATCAGCTTTTTCAGAGAAATATCTTTCAGTGAAACTCTTTAATGTACCCATGTACAGGCAGTAATTTTCACTACTGTGTACTTTGCCACAAGTCCTTGAATCTTTTGCTATCTCTATGGCAAACAGAAACAAAAGCTGTTTGTTCTTCTTTTTTAAGAATAAGCCATTTATATGAGGGGAGGAAAAACAACAGTGAATGCAGTATTTCAAGTTCACAGGATGAAGCAGAGTTGTTAAAATCAAACCAGTAAATTGTAAAAAAAAAAAAAAAAAAAAAAAAGAAAAAAAAGCTGCATCATAATCAGCACATATTATAATTACTTTTTTTTTTACAGATTATTTACTTATGGCTATAGTTTTTCAACTCTGAAAAGTATTTAAACATTGATCCCTATTCTGATATACCATATTCTTGAGGGAAAAGACAAGACCACTGTTTTTTCCATATGTACCACAAAACACAGGTTTCAAAATAAGCTGTCATTATGACACAACAAAAATTTGATTAACAACAGAATGGATTTGCCATTTAGATACATCAAGCCCAACACCATTACCAAGTGTTCAGTCTGAATTCTTCATATCAACCAATTTCAAACCAGAATTTACAAAACACATAGCTGGTTTTACAGGTCCCCCATAAAAGGGATTACAAAGGAAGAGGAGCAAGGCTCAAATCTCAGTCAAATCAATCCCAGTCAAGTAGTGAAACTGAGGAGAGGAAATCACTAAGGTGTGTATGGGCACTACTTCTAATACAAAACCTCAAGCAGATTAAAGCTTTCATGAGGAAAAGAATCTGCAAATGCACCAGAAATGTACTTAAAGGGCGCAGAGAGAGACCTATTGCATCTTGGTACACTAGCTGTACAACTTAAAATCTAACAGACTGTAACAAACTGAGTTACTTCAGCCATTAGAAACAGATTATGATCCAGAAGTTAGGAAGGTGACATATGGCCCCCACAAAGTACACTATAGCAAAGTGTATACAATATCCCTACTTCATGTGCCCTCTTATTTCCCCCATTCACTCATAAACTCTCCTAGGATTTTGTCTTCTCACTGAAATACAATGCAAGTTGCAACAGTACTTTTACTTCTCAATACCATATACTTAAAATATTTTACATTGAGAGAAACATTCATCTACACACCAAGCTCTACAGATTTGTTCATACAGACAATGGTACCTACAAGGGATAGAGCAGGAAACTTGAAATGCAGAAATTTTACCAAACTTCAGAAAAATGCTAGAAAAACAAGCCTTCCCAGAACCAACGCTCGAAAACTTTTCCTTGTTACTTCCATATTTGACTTTAGGATGCTCCAATTCATTCCCCATTAATGGCTGTGTACTTATTGTGTCACATAAGGGAAGTAATACTGATTTTAACATGTGACAAGAAATATAAAATATTATTAGGCTTTAACTTCAGAATAGCAAGGAATTTTAAAGTCATACATTCTTTGACTATGGCCCCGTATTTCAATACTCAAAATATCTTAAGTGTAATAATTTTTAACCTCCAAAAAGACCGAGGTAAATAAAATTTCTGAAAAAAAACCCTGCAACAATCATCTGATATAGTGGGAGGCATCTCTGCACACAGTAAGGGAGTTGAAACTAGATGATAATTGAGGTCTCTCCCAACCAATCTATTCCCTGATTCTGCGATGCCTTTTTCCACACAGTTAGGACATTTTTATAAAACCTTACCTTTTAATATATTCTCTGACATTTAATGAGATGCACAACTAGGGCATTTGCTCCACCTAGACTGAGTTGCACTGAGGTATGAACTCATGAGGAATCCATTCCTTCAGAAGGCACACTACCTAAGCAACCCCTACTCATATTCTTGAGACTTACAATAGAATTGTTTTGATTGGAAAAGACCTTTTCAGATCATCGGATCCAACTATTAATCTAACTCTATCAATCTAGTGCTAAACCACATCCCTAAGCACCACATCTATGTGTCTTTTTGACACTTCCAGGGACGGTGAATCCACCACCTCCCTAGGAAGCCTGTTCTGGTGTTTAATAACCCTTTTAGCAAATAATTTTTCCTAATATCCAATCTAAACCTCCCCTGGCACAAGTTGAGGCCATTTCCTCTTCTTCTATCACTTGCCACTTGGGAAAAGAGACCAACACCTGCCTCTCACTACAACCTCCTTTCAGGTACTTGTAAGAGAGAAACAAGGTCTCCCTCTCCCTTACCCTCCTTTTCTCCAAAATAAACAACCCCCCATTCTCTCAGCTTCTTTGCCCTTCTCTGGGCTCCTCCTCTCTTATTTAGTTTTTTTCTAGGGGAAAATTTCTAGGTGAAAAAACATTTATTAGTGTCTAGTTTATAAATACGAAAAAATGTGGCAACATACATAGGGGTGGAAGGGATTTATTTAGGAAAATGTAAGCCATTTTATACCTATTGGTGGATAAGGGGAGCAATTTGCCAAGGACAAAGCTAAATAAACTTCCAAAAACAAACCTTATGAAATCCAGGGATGCATGTGATTGCCTGTTGTGTGACAGTCTTAATACAGAAAAACTTGACTTTATGAGAAGTATCCACTTTCCAGAAATTTAGGCATAAACACTACAGCATGAAATGATACTTGCTTTTAGAACCAGAACTCAAGTCTTTCAAAATTCCATTACACTGACTACATATTTTTCCAAATATTTTTGGCTTTGATCCACCAACATAGTTTGATGACTTAAGGACAGTAGCATTCAAAATAAAAGATTGCCATTTTTTAATGCCGCCCTATGGTTGTTTTCTCTGGAACAGTCACTACCACATGGCTGCTGTTGCTCACCAGAAGAGACACCAAAAAGAAATTGCAGTGCAGCAAGCTGTATCTAACACAAAAGACAGTTAAGTATTATTGATTTCTACTTCAAAATCAGTCAATATTTTTCTTAACCAATACTGGCTCACTTTACTCACAGGAAAAACTCAAACATTTCAACTTCTTCACAACAGAGACCTGTTTTTCTGAGTCGAAGCAAAGTCATTGGTGGTACTTCATTTATCCTCAAATATTTTCTTACATTTTATTTTAATTAATTGGAAATCTATGAAGAAAGTAAGATTAAAAAAACCCAACACCCTACTTTAAAACCTACTATTTGCTAACTAAATCTGCTATTCTATTTCTCTTAACCCTTCAATTTCTGCAATTGTAACATCCACATAAATACTTGGCTCTTCCTGAAATGCACTGTTACACAGATAGAACCTCTTTACCTAATGTTTCTCTCCTTTCAGAGCCTTCTTAAGTATATGCACAACCCAATACAGCAAAATATAAGAATGCAAATTGGTAAGAGCCCTTCTCTTTCCTTTACAAACCTATTTTCTTCCTCTCATATGACATGTCTTGAATATGCTGTTAGATTTTTGGTCTAGTTTGTTGTCCCTGTGGTAGCAGAACTGTTCTCATTTTATCTACTCAGGTTTTTAAAAACCTGTCTTTAGCATTAGAATCCTGCTGCCTTCCTGTCGAAGAAGGATGGGAAAAAAAAAAAAAAAAACACCAACAACCCAAACACACCACACAACAAAGCTTCCCCTTTTTATGGCTTACATTGCTATACCATTTGAGAACCTCCAAATTTTGGAGGTACTTTAGTGTCTCTGAGTTCTAACATATA
Source organism: Florisuga fusca (assembly GCA_038090715.1). Taxonomy (NCBI): domain Eukaryota; kingdom Metazoa; phylum Chordata; class Aves; order Apodiformes; family Trochilidae; genus Florisuga; species Florisuga fusca. Next base: position 37,761,835 of record JAAWXA010000004.1, on the reverse strand, counting down.
TCATTTGCCAATAATACTGAAGAAGAGTCATTCTGCAACTCAGCTTAGTACATAGTTTCTTTTGAATGGGAATGTAGTAGTAATTCATTATTAATATATTAATATATCATGCAATTTAGTATATAATATTTATTATAATGATTATAATTATGAAAATCTATTAACAATAAATGACAATAACCACAACATCTCTATCAAGGCATTTTATCTAGTGAACTAACTCTTCAAGGGAACTGAAACAATAACAGCAAAAAGAAAATCCTAGCTTCTTCATTATAAGCTAAATTCTAATGAATCACCAGAGCATTACATATGGAAATGTTAAATTACAGCTTTTTCAAATATTGATTCTATGGTTGAACAAAGCACACATCAGATCAGATTCAAGAGAATGTCAGTGGTCTAAGTAGTAAGTTCTAAAATTGCAAATGACCCCCAGACACTTTCAGTACTTTATGTAAATACTCAAAAAATTTTAAGAGGTAAATACATTAAATGTTCCATCAGCCCTGAGTAGAACGAGCTAGGTACAGAAAGATAATGTGATTTCTGTGCAGAAAAAAAATCTTTAAGAGACTGTATAGAATACAATACACTGCTAAATCTTAAAGAAGCAGGAGTGGCAAAAGTACACTGCATGGTATTCAAAAGGTCTTTATGCTTGGAAGCTAACTACAGGACTGGAAACCATCACCTAACTAGTGAAGGTCTATCATCTTTTATTCTGGTTTTGCAAAGCTTCTTTACATAAAGGCTAATGAAGTATTTAATCATCGGTAGCATCAACAAATTCAAATCCAACCTGATGTAGCCGAGGCAGAGAGAGTTTTTCTAGATGACCTGTAAAAGTCCCTTCCAACCCAAAAAATTAATCGCATATCCCAAGATAAAGCTAATACCAAAAAAATGCTAGTATCTTTATTATCTTTAGTGCTAGTATCTTTATTAATTAATAATCTTATTAATTAATAACATTTTAAAACTTGGTCCACAAGAAAAGGTTCTGTCTGGAAATAATGCTACTTTTGAGGTTACAGTGGGACAACATGAATGAAAACCTGAATAGTTGATATTCTTAAATTCCATTTGAATCACAAAGTTTTAAATTAAACAAAACAAGGGACACATCCACTGGACATAGCTACAGAAAGAAACCTACAAGAGATAATGTCTTAAAAGCAACCTTCTCACAAATAAATAACACCAAAATGATGGAAAGCAGGGTAACTGAAGAGAGAATAGTGGCTTTTATTGGGTTTCAAGTCAAAAAACCCAACCAACCCAAAAAATTCGGCCTTCAGTTTCTGCCCTTTTATACTCTCCATAATTACCAAAATGACTAAATTATGATTAAAGTAGTTCTTCACTGTTGTAACAAAAACAGTTGCAGGAAGGGTTATCTAAATGTCACAGTCAAAACAGTATCAAGTGTAAAATTTAATCTGCAAGCCATTGCAAATATCCATTCATCAGCAAGAAAGAATTTAACCATGGATAATTCTGATGTTTCATATTTATTTAGAGACTGAGTTCTCCCAATTTGAAACTATTAGTTAATTTGTTGGTTTTTTCATGCACAAGATTTTTTTAAAGTAATTGTTAGTACCTTATTTTTATGATGCTTTAATGAAAACTACTTATTAGCAGCTAGCCTCTTATTTATTATTTTCCCTATTTTCTCCAAAAACATCATTAATAGCTAATGGTGCTAATAAAAACAGCACACTGTTGCTGCTAATTAAAAAAATGCACACTGATAAATTGATATAACACTGTTACTGGTTGTTTTGCTTGTCACACAGATATGAGGGGAAAAAAATTACCTATCAGAAACCAGAGTGCTTCAAAACATATATCCTCATTTACCTATATTACAGTTGCATAGTCGCATACAGTTGAAAGCTCTGCTACTCAAGACCAATGAAATTCTCTTCCACTAAACTCATGCCTGGTCAGTTCACTTTAACTGATACCCAGGAATTTAAGGTAGAATGTACTATTCACATGTGTAACAAATGAACACCACAAAAAAAAAAAATCCATGCAGTTTTGACAAAGTTATGGGACAAAAATAAAAAAGGGGGGAAAATAATTAAAAAAGATATGAATAACAGCAACAGATATCATGAGCCAAAATATCCATTTATTTCAGAAGAATGAAGAATGATTTGGCAACATTAAGCAAGGTGGACTAAAGCCATCTGGAGGCAACGAAGCAGGCAGGAGAAGCGTGAGATGCACCACAGACCTGGAAATGACATTTAAACCAATATGTAGTCCAATTGAGCTGTGATGGGAAGGTACTGCTGAGATGTCCTTTAGAACTATGGCAGTTCCAGAGACTGATGCAGATTAAAATAGGAAAGGAAAACCTAGGTTAAATAATATCTGAAGCTAGATCCTTTCTAAGGAACTCATGTAATCTTAATTTACTTCATAATTTTTTTAAATGAAGTTAAGACAGAGTATTACTTAATGAGAAAAGATTAGTTACTGATTCTGTAAGTGACAGAAAAAGAACCCATTCTCATTTGAAATAATTGCAGAGGATTCCTCAATTTCTTATTAAAAGCATAGATCTTAAAAGGCATAGAAAATAGAGCATCTAACAGGCAAGAAACCTCCAGTCACTACAAACATTAAGTGAAGAAACTGGTTAATAGAATTTGGCTCTCAGACAAATTTAAAGGAGTCACAATGCAACAAAACAAATATACAAACAAACAAAAAAACCCACATAAAAACAACCCAAAAAATCATAGAACAGGCCACAGTTAAAGGAGAAACAGAACTCTGAGCAAAACTGAACTGCAAATAAAGTTATATCAGAGAACTAATCTGCCTCACTGAGACTAAAGATGGTCCAGCTTATAAATACATTCTTCCACAGATCTTCAGCCTCTTAAAGTTTACTTCTCCAAATAAGTGTCTGTTTTCCTCTCATCTTGGTAAACTGAGAGAGTCTCAGCGATCTTTAGTCAGTAATCACGATGTTTGCTTCCCACACACATTGCCCATGAAAGTGAAGATTCCCTGTAAGTATCTCGAATGGCAATAGGCCATAAGCACCAGTACTAGGACACCAGCCATGCTGTGCCTCTCTACTTACTCTCTTAGGCAGAAGTGAGGTGATGGCAAAATAACTTGGTTTCAGGCACTGTTTAGATATTATTCCACACCTGATTATCTTTTGGCACTTAAAAGCATTTTATTTATACCAATAATTTTGAAGAATAAGAGGTATTTTTAGGGCTAACATCTCCACATGACTCCTCACACGATCCTTTTTAACCATTCTGTAAACTACCCATTACTAAAAGGCATCTTCCATCTTCCTGTGATTTCATAGAGTATGCTGGCTGATCACATCACTCAATTGCTCTATTAAAAAAATTCTCAAGGGTGTCTCAAACTACAGACAACAAATGGACTGATATTCTTTCCCTTTTAGGCTCGTGATTAAACACAAAACTAGCACCTAAATTAAAAAATAGGTCAGATATATTTATCAAAGAAGCATCAGGTTTATTTGATGTGCATCTGAAGGCACTTCAGCTTTAAGGATAAGACAGATTTTTGAATTTTAAAGTAACAGACCAATATGTACGTACGAAAAACTATACATAAATCAAGAAGTAAAAGTCTTTGTATATCCAGAACCTAAATTAATTTTGCCTTTTATAGTTTTGTACAGTAACTATATCAATGCCTGATAAATCATATAGAATCACAGGAGAAAGACATAGAATGGTTTGTAGACATGGAAGGGACCTTAAAGATGACCTAATTCCAACCCCCCAGCATGAGTAGAGACACTTCCCACTAGACCAGGTTGCTCCTTGCCCCATCCAACCTGGCAATGAAAACTGTCAGGGAGGAGGCAGCCACAGCCTCCCTGGGCAGCCTGTGCCCATGTCTCATCTATCGATTTGCATGCAATTGCTACTTTTGCTATATAAAAAACAGTGAATAGTTCATACCTGGTTTGAATACATGTATTTTCAAATTAATCTAATAGACAATTTTAGGAGAATAATCATACATCTAATATCTCCACAACGCCTCCTTTGTTGTTGACATTTTACTCTCTCCACACATATATCCTACAAAGAAATCACTAAACAAAAATGTTCTATTTTCTGATGAGGAAGACAACTTAAAACGGTGAGAATCTTCCTTGAGAAGAATAAGATAAACTTTTCAGCAAGAGACATGTTGAATGATTTTTTTCTCCCCAAGTAATACTATCCAGACTATGCTCATCTGAGAGAAAACTATGAAGTGTTAACAAATGCTCCACTGAGATAAAAAAAAAAAAAAACTTTTCAGCTCTGTTACTGGTAAAATATTATTCCAATATAATGGATCTTTGTTAACATGGTATGAGGTAGAACTGTATTAGAGTAATATAGCAAGCTATCTTTCAGATTTTTAGCTTTAACAGCCATTCTTGAATAAAAAAGGAAAAATAGGCAAGTATATATTAATTTTCAATGAAAGCGAAGTTATCTGATAATAAATGACCCATTAGTTTGTTCATAATTCTGTCACAGTTATTACAGTCTTTAGGTTCTGAATGACTGTAATTTACCATAATTGCTTTGCAGGACAAGAGATAAATTTGACTTGCTCATTTGCAGATTCACTAAAATAATTCTGAACACTAAAAATTACTTCAGAACATAAGGGTCGTGAAAAAAATCTAACAAAACAAAGAATGTTAGAGGAAATATTACAATTTGATTATTAAATGCATATTGATTACTGAAAATTAACATTGTGCCTCAAAGTTAGTCCCAGTGTTGCATAGATTTTGTATTGTACATAGATTTTCCCAGAATCAATCTTTACATTGATGTTTAAAAGGCAAAGGTAGCTAAGAAAAGATATACCTTAGATAGTTCTATATGCATTGCATGGATACAAAGATCTGCTGAACATTAAAACTTCCTAACACTTATTTTGGACATGAAAATACTAATACAGTACAGGGAATGGAGAAAATTGAAGTTCATATGGAAACTTATAAGCTATTTCTTTCTTATTAGGCTGCAACATTTATCCAAATTTCAAAAGCCTTTCAAACCTTGAAACCAGAATTGAGCTGCTTTTGTTTGCTGGTCCTAATATAACCTAAGAAATTGAAAGCACTATGAAAACTACCGTGGTGCAGAGATTAGTATTTTATAAATATTCTACTTGAAATTTTTCCTTTAAATTTATTCTTACCACTTTTTAAAAAACTGTACTGACTATTCTGAACTTTTCAAGTGTGAAATGCGCTAACTTTGCTGCCTTGACCTCCCTTCTGTCTACTAGCTATTCAGAAAGGAAAAGTAATGCAGCCTGAATGTTTATTTTTCTTTCAGAACCACAAAGATCTTCAGCTTCAATTCCTGTGCTCTAATAACTAAGGTAACTACCAGCCACAGATGTTGAGAGTTTGTTCTTCAAGCAATGAAAGTTTGTCCATCCAGCTGATGAGTACATTCAAAATAACAAGGACCAAATTACTTCTGCAGAAGAAATTATTTAGTTACATACAGTATGACCTTTCAGCTTGGAAAGGACATGATGGGTCAAGGAAGATAATTTTGCGTTCAACCCTAAGAGTGAATAATAAATCAATATAAGAGGGTAAGTAAAATCAGTATACCTTCAAATAAGGAGTTCTTGAGAAACCACAAGATGCAAAGCATTTTTTCACTAGGAGAACTCTTAAAAACCAAAAAACAAAACACACCCCAAAAAACCCAAACAAGCAAACAAACAAACAAAAAAAATCAACAAAAATCCCCCAGCACCTAGAAATACATGTTGCACTGGGGAAAGTGACATACAACCCTTTCTATTTCCCCAGGAACCGCAGAGACTGCTGCATAAATGAGGATACATGTTTGAAAAGTCCAAATGGAAATGCTTGTGCAGGCAACAGAACTTCCAATGCCCTGTGTTACCAGCTGTGCAGAAACCACAGGTGATCTGCACATACACAATGTCATTACTTGTCCAGAGTTTCTAGTTACATGGACTAACTGCTCAAAAAAAGCTAAAACACAAGAAAACCCCAAGAAGTCATGCTTATACAGACAAAAAAAAAAATTCAGTCAAGTCACACAAAGTCTGTGGGCTGCCATATTTGCTGTGCACGTATTTGACAGAGCATGTGAACATGTTATTGCTTGGTGAAAATAAAATAGGAAAATCATAAGCAAAACCACAGCTCCTTCTCTAGAATCCACTCCATTTAGGCCAACACCAACTGTTGAAATTTCATACGTAAATAACAACATTATCACTTTGAAATGATGCAAGTGATTCAAAAGGCAACTCTAAACAGAAATAAGAATTAAAAATTTAATATTAAAAGAAGGCAAATGTTTAACTCGGATTTTAACATTAAAAAATATCATGTTCCAAGTGCACTATACCTAATTGGAAGAAAGCTGAACAGGAATTGATTAACAACTCAGCTAAAGGTCACCCTCAAGAATTCTAAAAACATTAATAATTGAGCAGTTAGAGTTAGTGTAATAATTTTTAAATTCACATTCCTTTTAAGTTTTTTTATTAGTCTGCTATTGTCTCTCTGGTAATCTTACAGGAAAATTGAGATTTTTCAGAAGCTGAATTTCTAGAAAAACATAAATGCAGTAAGGAGGAAAGAAAGGAGGACAGTAATCAAGAACACGAGGCAGAGAACTCTGAGACAGAAAACCTTCTAGTTCTGTTGAAAACAATTTTTCTAAAAATAAAGTTATTTTGAGGAAAATTGGCAAGCAAAAAATATCCAGTTTATTTCTCCCACAAGGGAAAAAAAGAATAATTTTAGTTAAATTTGCTTTTAACTATGTAAAAAATGAAAAAGAATTCAATGACAAAGAGAAAATGCAACATTCTGCTAGGGTTTGTGTTTTGCTTTGTTTTTTTACAATAAAGACAAATAACCAAACCTAATTACCCATTGTAAAAATTTTACTCTTTAAGTCTAAATTTACAGAAGTTCTTAAAAAGAAAAAAGGCGTTTCACTCACTACATGTTTTCAATTTCCACAGTAAATTACAGCGAAAACCCTAGAGACAACAGCTTCATTACTGTACAGTCATCATTTATTCTCCAAATATCATCCACCCTATGCATTAAACTGAGTAAGAATCTAGTGAAAGACAGTGTGTGAACATGTAATTAAAGACAATTATAATACATACTCACAGGGAGAATGGAGGGCACATTCAAATTAAAGAAGTAGCATGGATTCTGGCATTCCTAACTGATACAAGATTGTAACCTACAACAGATGTGTGAACCAGTGAGAGAGAAATGGACCACACATTTTCTGTTACTGGATTTCATGGCTATTTGCCAACATCAAATGAAGTCTGAGACTCAGGAATTCTGGATTCATTTCCAGACACTTCAAGTAGTTCAAGACCTCTTTTGCACCTGCCTCTACTAATAAAGCTTATCGCTCCCAATTAATCTTCTTGGTTCAGTTCCTTGTGGTTTGCTCCCTTTTATATCATGTTCCCTATTTCTCACTTCAGGTGGGAATAACAGGCTCATCTTTCACTCATATCCAGCCAACTGATTGTGCCAAGCTACGCTTTTATCACTCAGCTGGATTTCAAATATTAAAGCATACTTCACACCCCATTTCAGTCCAATTTCCTCCTCTGTTGAATGTTCAGCTCAAATATGGCTGGATTTCTTTACAGCAAACAAATGTGGCACCTTTTGAGAATCCCAGTACTGTTTAACTATTCAGAACAAACCACAAGCCAGCCCTAAAAACAAGAGGTTGCTGGAAAATATAATGTCATCTCCTCCTGTGTTTACCTTTCACAATTCATGACACACCATCTTATGCAATCAAAAAAATTTAATTTTATTTTAAGCTTAAAAAAACCTTAAAGGCACAATAGAGATAAATATATCATCTCAGGCCTCAGATTACAGGAAGCATCCTTACCTACATGCATGATTACAAGAGGACTTCCACTACATTTAACAGCAGCTGCTCCTTTCTTCATTTACTTGTGCTATTAAAGTTCATAAAATACAGATCCGAATCCTACTACTATGCCTACTACATTAACAAGTATCTACCCTAAAAAAAGATAAAAGAGATCATGCCTGAGGAGTGAATAGAAAGAACCGAACAGCATGTCAGTGTAATTTCACGGAAGCTGACTGAAGAGGTAATGACTTGAAACAAGTCAAGACTGTCTTTCCAAGAATCACTGGCAAAGGATAGTACTTATCTACAACTGATAGTGGCACTGTGAAGCAAATTCCTCATGTTAATAGAGAGCAGCTCACACATCTGAAGAACAGTGCAAGAGAAACTTTGCAAGTGCTAACAAATAGGTAATGGAAGCTGGCTTATAGTTTAGAGGAGTAAGAGAAACTTTCTCCTGTGCTGTCCTCTTCAATGTAAGATCTCCCCTCAGGAATTTTCAAAAACAAAAGCAGTCATATTTAATCTGATACTACAGGCAGAGACCCATCCTTTACACAGTTTGTAAAATAATATCATGACAGTTCTAATCCCAGTTTATTTTTCTGTTCAACCAAATGCTGAACCAGTTTATAGACAGCAGTAAATATAAGTACACATAAACCACCTAGAAAAGGGGCATAAAGGAAGGAGTTGGTTAAGGAGGACCACAGAATTGACAGCTCCAGTTCCTCTTGTGTTGCTAGGTTACATAAAAATATAGGAAAAAAGAATAAAAAAAAATCTGTTAAAGGTTCCTATTATTAGCTCAGTAAAACAGAAGATTAAGTCTACAAACAGTTCAAAAAACAAGTGGTAGTGATGAGGCATGGTTTTTCAGACAAATCTGTCACAGTGCATTTCTAATTCAGTAATTACACTTTAGCTGGATCGTGATCACAAAGATTCAGGGAAAAAAAAGACACATAGGAACTGCTCATTCTTCAAAGATAAAAGCTACTTTTAGTAGTTAATGCTTCACTTTATTCAACAGTATTACTTCCTGCAGTGGATGATTTAAAAAAAAAAATTTTTTTTTTGTTGTACCCTAAAATTTAAAACAGAGAAACCAGAAACAGACAGCAATGGTCTATTTCACTCAGAAAACTTTAGTGCATGCTTCTCACTTTTTAACTCAGTCCCTTGCCTCAAATGCAATGCAACTTCTAATGGGTTTTTATCTCTAGGTATAATACTATAGTAATGTTTTCTGGGGGTATTTTCTACTAATCCTGAAATTAATTTAAGAAATTTTTCCTTTCTTTATGCTTAGAATTTCTTGACCTCAATTCAGTATCTAGTATGAAGCAATATAGTAAATTTGGGAACGTTTCCTTCTTAGTGGTTCAGTCATTATTATCTAATCACAGATGACATCTTATTTTGAAGTGAAAAAAGGAAGAAGGGGACCTCTTCCCCACCTTTTCCAGCTCAGACAAATGAGTTCATTACTCTGAGTTTGGCTTTAAAACATAGACATTGCATCACTTTTACTGCAACACTATCATCAGAAAATGGTGCATTCTTTCTTCCCACTTTCTTACCCTTTTCTCTCACTTCTCTATCTTCTTTTCCTCTCTTTCTCTTTTGCCTGGCTCTATCATTTTGCTTGTGTCAATTGTCAAAGTCTGCTTGCACCCAACCCTTCTATAGTTGACTTTGTCTCACATATTTAAAAAAAAAAAAAAAAATTAATGCTACATCAGACCGTGACACTTGGCAAATTAAGTTTAAAACTATAAATAGTACACTCTAAAACCCTAGACAAAAAAAATTTAAGAAAAACTTTATGTGAAAGCTTATTTCATGGAATTGTACTGGTTTGTTTTTTTCCTCCTTTTTAGTTCAGTAAAACAATGACACACATTCTTATTGCGAAGCTGCTCTCCAGTATCCTCTATCATCAGAGGCTTTGTTATACAGAATTCCATGCTCATCATTCCCCTGGGCATGACTCACTAAAATTTCAGATGAAGCAGCAACTCACCGCCTGCCTCCACATATCAATTTTGTCATACTCACTGTAGTTGCTGAACATACCAGTGCTAGCACAACTGATCTCATTTTCACTGCAGCGCAGATGTACAGATTACACAGAGGATGTTATCTGTATCACTGAGGATCAGACAAAGTTTCTCTGTATTTTTCAACTATCCTCTTTATTTCCAGTTGCTTGCTAACTATTGCTGCAGTGTTAACAGTCAACAAAACCAATGTGTCCCTGAGCTTGAAGTATTTTAGGGTTTTTTACCCATGTTAGTGGGTACAGCCTTTTTAAGCAGAAAGGGCCTTTAGATTTAGTGTGGGTTTTTTGGTTATTTTTTTTTATTTTATTTTTAAGTCCAAAAGATAAGAAGGGAGTATGAATGATAAGAATTGTTTCTTATTCTGTTGACCTTAGATGGTGGTCTTTCTGTACGCTTTGATACTACTTTTGTCTGAATTAGTTAATAAAAGACAGTTACGTTAGTAGAATGAAGATCTAAAATGCTGAATTCCAAGAATCTAATTTCATTTATTTAGTTGCTGTACTAAAACTTAGTAAATTGATGGTTATTTCTCAACTACCTCTGAGTTATACAACTACTGGTTTATATTAGCTGTATCAGCATGGTTGTATAAATTACCCAGCAAAAATAGCAATGTGTCAAGTATCTTAAAAGATATTAGATCCATTATTTCATATGCTCCAGCAAAATTAATTTTTAAACAGCCTGAAAATTACAAAAACTGTAATACATTTAACATTCCCTAATGACTCTGTAAGCCTTAGAAAGTCAGTGTGCATGTCAGCTCTCCAGAATTACTCACAAACAAGAGAGACCTTTCACACTAAGGAGCTTGTTTCAAATCCCAGCACTGACAATCTGCCAGAATTGAAAACAGCAGGACAAATAATAATTGGGTATCTGTTTGCATATTAATGACCAATATTCTGCCTGCAAAAATGAAACCATGTTATTTCAATCCCAATGGTAGATAAAGATATAGGATGTTTAAAGCCTGACAATTTTAGCAGCTGCAGAACAGTATGAACACTACAGACAGTACAGAGCACGCCAGAAGAGAGCATTCTGAGAGGCATGGCTAAGGATTACTTCGGAAGCTCACAAAACATTCCTAGATCACAACATATATTTCCTTTCTGCTAATTCAAACTGCTGGCTCTCACCGATATATAGCTTTGCCAATGCCATGTTAAAGAACTACAAGTGATTACAGGAAAGCTCTGCTTTAACCTTCTAGTCAGAAGTAAGAGTAAGCAAACACAAGAACGTACACACACACGCTGGTGCTTTAAGATTTGCAAATCTTCAAAGACAGTGTTTCACTTTTATATAACACAGAACAACATTTCAATAACAAGAGTATTCTACAGAGTATATGATACATTTTTCTCCTAATAGAGGCAGAAATTTCTTCAATAGCAATGAAAACAAGCAAACATTAATTTGAAAAGAATCTAAACTTGATCTGTAAATTGGTTCTCTTTCAGTAAAACTAGAAATATTGCCAATATTAGACCTAAGCAGACAGCATGGAGTTTATATTTTGTTACAGACTGGGGGAAGAGGTGTCCTATTTATGGTAAGCTTCACTGAGGTTTCCAGAATTGAGAGGGATGGCTGCCACAAAATCTCCTGTTAAGCTTCTGCCAGAGTAAAATCCAAAGTATATTGACCATTAGGGAAGTACCTGCCAACTGCTGCCATCTCTCTGACCTTGAGCAATCTGGCAGGAAAGACAAAAAAAGACACTGAAGTTACAGGCCTCATGTGGTACCCAAAAGCAAGTGACCTCCTCTATTTTCTTTTTGTGGTGTTGAGGCTATAAAAGCTGTTTCTTAAAGCTAAATAAATGGTATTTTGCAATTACTACATACTCCTAAGGGTTTCAAAGGAACCAGTGGACGGATATAATTAATTTTATATTTATTTTTGACTGACATGATCAAGAGAAATAGAGTTTATACAAGCTGAAAGGAAGCCATTTTCTATCACTCCCATTAGGTTGCAACAGATATTCTTTCCCACCTATTTAGAAGGAAGAATGCTAAGTATGAAATAGGCATTTCAGCTTTTCAGTAGGTAACATTCAATTATCTCTTGGTTATACCATAAACATGTTTTACAAGTAATTTAGTTTCAGTGATCTAAAGAAGTTCACCCCCATGTCTTCCCTTCTTCTTCATAATGCAGAGTCAGTAAAGAATGCACAGTATTTTCTAAAATGTTACTAAGCATGCCAGGAAAGGCTGCATTTCATCAGACACAGTAAAAATTAATCAAATAAAGGAAGATGTTGAGGGTGCAGATTCAGCAGTCTAGCTACCTTGGAATTCCTTCTATCTATGCAGAGCCAATGCATGCATTAAATTATTTAGCCACATCCGATACAATATGCATAACACAGAATGCTGTAAAGACAACTGAAAAAGCACAAATTATGTACGATAAAACTAAAAAAAAAGTTAATATCCAGCTGTGTCCAGTTCTGAAGTCCCAACATAAGAAGGACAAAGAACTAAGGGAACATGTCCAGAAGAGAGCCACTAAAATGATCAGAGGGCTGGAGCACCTCTCCTGGGAAGACAGGATGAAGAAGTTGGGGTTGTTCAGCCTGGAGAAGAGGAGGCTCTGAGGTGACCTTATAGCAACATTCCAGTATCTGAAGGGGGACTACAGGAAATCTGGGGTGGGGCTTTTTACACAGGTGTGTAGCGAGAAGAGAAAGGGAAATGTTTTCAAACTTGAAGAGGAGAGATTTAGGTTAGACATTAGGAAGAAATTCTTCAGATTGAGGGTGGTGAGACAGTGGAACAGGCTGCGCAAAGGAAGTTGTGGCTGTTGCCTCCCTGACAGTGTTCAAGGCCAGGTTGGATGGGGCCTTGAGCAACATGATCTATTGGGAGGTATCCCTGCCTATGCAGGGGGTTTGGAACTAGATGAACTTTAAGATCCCTTCAAATCCTAGCAATTCTATGATGATTCTTGTATCACTCAGTTGTATTTTTCACACCTTAAAGTACGTAACAGCTAAAAAACGATACTAGAAAATATCTTCAGTGAAATAAAAAGATCTGGATATAATGAATTAGATTCAGATTATCCTCCCATCCCTTGCAATTTCTCCTTGCCTCACTGCACGATAAGGTATTAGGAAAGTGGGATCCCTAAAAGAACAGCAAATACATATAAGGACTGTTGCAGATGAGTAATAAAGTCCATTGATTCCTTTCACATGCTTATTAGCATTCCAAACAGAGCATAGGAATCCCCAGCATGAGCTGTTGCTTTTATAATCCTGTAAAAGAAAGCAGTCACTATTTCAAGTCTTTCCAAATGCTCAGATTATAACCAAATATGTCAAATACCTTAACAAATCTTTCACCTCCATATGAAAATTCTTCTTAAGGGTGCATACAGTAAGTAGAACGAAACAACAGTTAAAGGTTGAAAGGTGTTTTTTTGCTTGCTTGTTTTCTTCTCAAAGCAGTAATTCTTTTCCCCTTCATGATTTTTTTTTCTCTCTTTGCAAATTAAGCCTATGATCTAAAAGCTAAAGAATCAAAAGCCTCAGACTTTTAAATCAGGCCTTCTCACAAACATCTACTTAGAAAAAGTTAAGGTACTATTTGTTTGACAGAATACAAGTTTTCAAAAGAAAATTGTAACATTTCCCTTGGAAGATGAGCAGGTTAAAAAAAATTGGTAACACCATTCTGAGTTCTGAAGAATCAGGAATAAGTTTAAAAATAAGAAAATTGACCTTAAAGCCTTTCAAAGGCTCAATTAGTGTGGAGACAAAGCACACCAAAGGTAATGCAGCAATGTAACTGTCACATCCAAGTCAGATTAAGACTCCTGACAACTGAAATGTCTCTTCCAACATAACAGGCCAACACTTCAATGTATCTTCTTTACATGAATTAATGTTTTCATTGATGTTATGTGTGAGGAAAATCAAAGCAAATTCATGTTATAGCAAGAACTATTTGTAATCTATAGGAGCTTTAAAAATTATTGAAAACCTATTTCCTTTCCAAAAAGCAAACTGATAAAAGACGAAAATGAGTATTAATTGTGGTATTTACATGATGATGCAGGTGATGCTCTTTACTAACTGGATTTAGATGACTAACTCATTTCATGTAGGCCATTGGACAGATGGTCACAACTTTCAATCACATCCAGCCTCATGGCGGTTCAAACTCCTGACCAAGAAGTAAAAAGCTTTGTATGCCATTAATAATCTCCATGCCATCTGTTCTCTGTAAATGGAGACATTCTAGGACAATTCCCAACATATTTTTAATGATAATATTTATGTCAAATCTTTCCAGAAGCTTACTATTTACCCCATCAAGTTCTCCTCATCTGGCAAACAATTTTTTCCTGATTTGAGTTAGATAAGAAACCACACAAGTCATATCTATTTAACAAACTTTAGCTGGCATAAAATCCTGAAAGAGAATTGCCTTTTGCATGTCTTATTTAGAAGTATGTATTAGTCAAGATTTTCTTTAGTATTTAAAAACCACATTGGAACACATCTTACATATGGGATGCACAGAAGGAGTCTGAATTCACCTATTGCAGTAATGGAATTCAAAAGCTTAAATTTTGAAGTTAGAAAACTTTTGTTGACCTCACAGTCAGGTTACACTTGAACGCACAAACTCTGAAAATGCTTTAAGAGAAAAATAATTGAAACTCAAGTAAACAATTGTGCTGAATATCCTCAACAGCACTTGTGGATTTCATTCTCCTGGTTGTGCTGGTCAGCGGCCAGACACCTGCCCGGCTGCTCTCTCACTCCCCCTTCTCACCAGTGGAAGCAAATGGATCAGGATGAAGACAAGGGAGATAGTTTACCAATTACCATTAGAGGCTAAATGGACTTAACTTGGGCAAAATTAATATAATATCTTTCCAATTAGAATAGAGTTGGATAGTGAAAAAGACAAAAACTAGAACACCTTCACTCCTTCATTCCTCAGTGAGCGGTGTGGACAGCAGCAGTCTGTGGTCAGTCCTCACTTCCTCATAGCTGCTCCTTCCTTCTACACTTTTTCCCTGCTCCAGCGTGGGCCCCTCCCAAAGGCTGCAATCCCTCGGGATACATCTGCTGCAGCTGGGGCTCCATGCAGGCTGTGGTGTGGTATTTGCTCTGCCATGTCCCTCTCCTCTGGCTGCCAGGAGGTACCTGCCCACACAGAGGTCTCTTTGGAAGCTGGAAGAGAACCCTTGCTCTGGCACCTCATCATCTTCTGCTCCTTCTACCCACGCTTCAGTGCTCACAGAGCTGTTTCTCCCACTGTCCCCTCAGTGTCAGGCCGTGTTTTGCCCTCCCTGACCCAGGCTTTACCCCAGGCCCCGCCATGGTGTCTGAGGAACTGGGCCGTGCCCTGCAGGGGGTTGGATGGTGTCAGATGGAACCGGATGGGTCTGGCACAGGGCAGCCCCAGATGCTGCCCACAGGGGCCCTGCGGGCCCTGACAGCACCGAGGCACCCAAACTATCTTAAAGATCTGTTCAAAACAAAATGATTCTATGGCAGCCCGCCTCTATTACTCTGGAGAGGCACATCCCCCCCAGGGCATACTGGTGAGTGCCTGGCCTGACACCTTCAGTTCTCCACACGACCCAAGAACATAAGCAGGCAAAGGTGGCTCTAGTGTGCGCAGGCTCCTTTGAACTAAACAGTAACAGGTTTTAACTCCACCTTTTCCTCTCTTCTTCTCTAGTCCTCATATAAGAGGCTGGCAGATCCAAGTGCCATCCCCCACCAGTGCAGCAGCAAAAGCAGAGGTAGAGCTTTTAGGTACAAGCAGCTGAGGTATGGCTTCTGGGTCTGCACAAGAGTTCAAATGAGGCAGGATTCTCATTCCATACTTGCCTTTTTCTTTTCATTTCATGTCATTACTTGGAAAAGTTATTTTCCAACAAATCAAAATCACTGAAAAATAACAGTCCACTTCAAGAACTGACAGAAGCAAAAAAATAACCTCTCAAACACTGCATCCAGTCGCATGTTGCACAACAAAGTACAAACAGGGTGAAAAAAACCCACTGTGGAACAGCTGAGGGAAGGCACAAAGAGGTTTTCTTGGATTCAAAGACAACAAAACATTTAATCAAAATTACCTTACTATGACCCAAAGCAACTGCCCAGTGTCAATCAACTTACATACAAATATCTCTCTGAGGACTGAAATACGTTTGCCCCATGATACCCAATAATACTCAACTGAAAAGACAAGGCAACTATAAGGACCAAGACACTGAAGGTTAATCAATGCACTTGTTCCTCAAGTAACCTTGCCAATTTTAAGTTCCTGATCTCCTTTGCCTTACCAGCTTCCCACAGATCATTGACAGAGCCTGCATGGAACAATCAAGTCAGTACAATCTTGCCTATGTGGGAAATGAGGTGGAGTGGAAAAAGGCATCACCATAAAGAACAGTATGAAGAAAAAATTACCACAAATCAAAGACTAAACTTATTTAATTCCCTATAAGGAGAGGTAGATGTAACACTTCCCTTGAGTTTCAAAGTAAAGCACTGTGAAATATACCTGTGACTCAACTGCTTGCATATTAGATTACTTTTGCTTTTCAGAAAAGTTAATGCACATGATAAACCTTAACAATTTTTATGTAAAATCCAAACATAATAATTTGTTCCAATTTCTGCTCCTTTTTCAGAATGACTAATACAGAATCTTACCAAAAACTATATTTAAAACACTGTTATTAATGCTTTAGAAACAGCACATTTTCCAAAATGATGAAAAAATGAGAAAAAAAATGGTCATAAAGAGCAGGGGCTACAGAGTGACTTCACAGTAAGAAGTCACAGTTACCCATATCCTTGTCTCCCAGTGCAGAAGGAATGGAAAAAGAGGACTGACACTACATTATCATTAATCCACCTTCAGATTGTCACTTGATTTTCCCAGCAGCAGCTATGGAAACAGTAAGCCTATTTCTGATCTTCCTTTCTGTTACAGATTCAAGTATTAATATCTGGAGTTCCAACATAATTATTTTTTTACTAAGTTGTGTGCACTGCATACTTTCACAGTAGATTCATCTCTAGTTCAGGGTCTGTTACAACCTTTTAGACAAAAAATATTATGGGTTCTTGGGTTTTTTGTGCACTCCTATCACCACCACCACCTTTTCCAGCCTCCTTTCACTTTGTTTCTAAAGATTTTCTCCCACTATTAATAGTCACAGAAGATCTTTCCTCTTATTATCCTCATGGAACTCTCCTACACAGAAACATACAAGCCACAAACAGGTAAAGAATCATAGAGTCATCATAGAATGGCTAAGGTTGGAAGGGACCTTAAAGATCATCCAGTTCTGCATGGGCAGGGACACCTTCCACTAGACCATGTTGCTCAAGGCAACACAGAATAACTTACCAAAAACTCTCCTCAGCACCTCCAAAACTGTAAACTATACAGTACAAGGGCTATAGTTAATATTCCTTCAATATACTCCCTGAATTACAAGGCTGCTTGAAAACAATCCTCAGTGATCTCACTCTCCATCTTCAAAAGGATTTTTCTGTCTCCAAATGTTTTTCAAACCATACGCCCTATATCAACTTTAGATCAAGACTACTGCTGTATTTAGTATTTCAAATACAAATACAAATCTTCAAGTCAGCTGCACTAGCTATTAATACAGATGTTCAGAAAGCAAGAAAGATAAAAGGAGTATATGAGTCTAGGTCAACTTTAAAGACCTTTTCAAGTATAGCTAAATAGCTAGGAGTTGCAAGAACAACTCTGTGCAATACAACTCATTGGCAGAAGTGGCAATGTAGACAATACTAGAAGCTGTATTGTCAGCAATTAATTACAATCACTTTTAGTGGCAAAAGATAGACTCTTCACCTGGCAAAAGCTTAAAGTATCTTTGCCAGCAAATCTTTAAAGGCAGATAACAGCAAGGCTAAACAAGGAAAATAATGAAAAAGGGAGAGAGGTCAATACTTTCAAGCACAGCCAGCAAGAGAAAAAAATGTTAGGATGCTATCTGATAAGCTTCTTAAAGTACTAACACTTTCACCAAAAAGAAGGAGCTACAGACAAGTTCAATGCTAAGCATGCCTAAACATGAATCTCATTTTAAATGCTGTGTATTAGCTGGTCCTGGGCTTCTAAGATATAAATTATTTACAATTTAAAGAAAGTTAATTCTGATAGCAAACAGCATTTTAATTTTCAAGCTGCTTTGACCACATAAACCAGCAGCTCCTGTTGTTCTCTTCAGCATGTATACACTTATCTTTTCCAAGGACTATCACTCAAGCATTATATCACTTCAGAAAACCCCCAAACCCCTTTTTCTTAAGAAACCAAAATAAGAAACAAAACAAAGCAGCAAACTCACCCCCATACCTCTAGATGTATGGAGCAATATAACAGTTAATGTGAAAATGTCCTGATGTTTCAGTTCCTCCCATTACGCAGTAAGAGACAATACAAGTACCTAGCTGCTGTATTCAAGAACCAAAAACTACAACATGTTGAGCAACTGGAGCAAGTTCAAAACAGCACTTGACCAGTGAGGGGAGGCCAAGGAACTGGGACTTGCTCTGCACGGAGGGAAAACAACCTGGGTGGTGAGGACAATCCAGCAGCCTCCCAGTGCCTGTAGCAAGGTAATCAAAGAAACAGAGCCAGGGTCCTCAGTGGTGCGTGGTGGGAGCACAAGAGACAGCTGCCACTGTGCCACTTAAGCCACAACACAGAAGGTTCAAGACTGGCTATAAGGAGAAATTTTCTCCTTCTGAGGGCAGGCAGGCAGTGGTGCAGATTGCCCCCAAAGCCTGTGTCCTCAAAGCCTGTCTCAGTCCTCGAAGATCTTTCAAGACTCAACTGGATCAAGACCTGAGCAACTCATCTGACCTTAAAACTGATCCTGTTTTCAGAGCTGTGGGGTGGATTAAAAGCCTCCCAAGGTCCCTTGCAATTGCAATTATCCTATCCCTACCTTGTGCTGGCATTTTAGAAATGGCATGCACAAAAGATGTTTTTCTCAACTGAATATCATCTATCCATCAATTGCCAGATAGGTCTACTGCAATACCTGTGAAGTAGCATATTTTAGATATGAATAAACACAGTAATTTCTTATGTAGGAGTATTACATAAATTGAAATTACTAACATAAGGAGGTGACATTCTCTTCAAGTTAGTCTCATCGAGGCAGTGAAAAATAAAACATTTCTTCAGAATGGATCATGAACAACAGTAAGTTGCCTTCAAATATTTTCTAAATCTAGATTTAAAAAACAAACAAAAAAAAGTATTTGTAAATCAACATAACCAGGCCAACCTAAACTTCAAATTTCCCAATGCTTGAAATCAATTAAAGCATTTTTTTTTTTTAATTAAACAGATTACAGTAGAAACATCTGCTTCAACTGGATGTTTTCCAAAATATTTAAAATTCAAATTTGTCTGCATTGTTTAAAAAAAAAGTAGAAGTAATAAAATAAAATCCCTCAACAGTAATCAAAGGAGAACATGACCAAGTCTTTACTTATGCCTGAGCAAGTAAAAAAAAAAATAAAAAAAAAATCATTTAACTGCAAGAAGGTATTAAGAAGGTATTAGCTGTTCAAACAGTATCTTCAGCTGATGTTTGAAGTTCAAAATGGTCAGCTGTCCTTTCCAGAAAAAAAGGTATTTCTTCAAAATCTCCAAGAACAGGAGGAAATAAAGTTATAAAGTTAAATGTAATCCATTATCGTATTTCAAAAGCATTGAGATGGCAGTTAAACCCCTTTCAGATGGACTTCACTGTCCCCATTACTTTGCAATTTCACATCAGTTTAAAAACTGGAAGGAACCAAAGAAAATAACTTTGTCTCCCCTGTATTCCCATGTTCTTTAGTCTCACTACTCAGCCATCTACACTCTTACTGCTGGCCTCTGGACTGTGGAGGGGATTGAAACACCAAATAACCTATCAGAATGATTAGTTTTAATCTGCAAGTTCCTAAATCCCATATCACCAGATACTGCTCTGACAATGAGGCTGGAAAAATCGTGTAACCAAAAATGGCTGAGTAAAAAACCCTCCACTTTGATTTAAAAGTAAAATTGTTGAGAAAAAAAACCCTCCACTTTGATTTAAAAGTAGTAATTTTTCTCTTCCAACACTTGATACTCAAAAGACTTCAGTCATCAAGCTTATACAGTCTAAGAGATCTAAAGCAAGTATCCTGGAGTAAAAAAAGACCAAAACAAATAAAACAACACAAACAAAAAAACCACCACAAAAACAAACAACAGAAACAAGCAGCAATGACAGGTTCAAAGACCTCCAGAGAAACATGCAAGCCAAAGGAAAGAATTGTACAGATAACCATGCAGTTAAACTGAACTTGGACTGAGACACAGTCTTCAAAGAGAGTAATTATAGCACAACATTTCAATGACAGTAAAAATAAATATGAAATAATTTCATAAAATATACTTTTTCAAGACCAGACTACCTGATTCTATATTTAAAAAAAACTTGAACCCAGTACCTAAGTCAAATATGCATCTAAATGAGACTCAGGAGCAGCAGTATACATATAAAAGTCATAATTACATAGTTAAAGTATTAGTACATTTGAAGGTCCGAGATAAATATTTATCTACAGATCTCACTACAGAAATGAAGCAGTCTGTATTACTGCATGCCTCCATGTATATTCTGAATTGTACAGGGCTTCACCACACATCTATTGAAATGCCCATCATTAAAGTGAGAAGTTTAATAAACTTAGGGAAACACAAGAAAATCATATATGAAATAATATGTTTATGTAACTATATAAAAAACAAATACAGCTCCACCGAGCACTGGCTGTACACAGAGTTTACTCATTATCTGAATAATGACTACCAGTGCTTTAAACATAAAGAGTTTCAAGAACAATATTTGGCATTATAATACAATATTTTTAGACTCCTTATTTCTCCTTATTAAAAAAGTATTTCCTTCAGACAGGATTTTTCAGCTCTAAGGAGAAAGAAAAGAAAGTGATAATAAAAAGGAGTTGATAATAAATTAAGAGAGTTCTTTGTATCTTAGTGCATAATAAAATAAGTCATTCTTTCCCTAAGTATAAAAGTTTCCTTCATCTTCCATTGGCCTTTTAGCAGAACAAACATTTTGTCTGGTGAATGAGTGGTAGCATCACCAGTTTTACTTCAGTTCCTGCTGGCAACAGAATCCTTAATAACTGGTACAGGTAAACTCTGAGCAGCAGTGACAGCAATGCAAAGGGAAGGTCTGACAACTGCACGTGTAAGAAAATGAAGAAAAGTAAATCTACTATTATAACCAATCCATTTTAAGTAATCCAACTGGAAGTTGGGCAAAGACCTAATTAGAAAGTGATGTGGATGGCACTAAAATGAGACCTGTTTTTTTGACAGACTAGTTTTTACAAGTAGAAACATAGCATTAAAACTCATTGCAACTTTAAATGTGTTAAAGCTAATAAGAAATATCTGTATGATTTTCAGAATATTTATATTTATTCCCAGTTTAAGAAGCACTCATTTCCTCTATTTCAGGCAAAACACTGTCTTGGGTAACAATGTCTGAAAAGACAGAGGAAAAAATTTTTTTACTGTGATACATAATGCTTGTGGCAGTTTTCAGACATCCTCCAAAACAATGTTTTCAAAAAGATCAACAATAAGCTAAACACAAAACTCAATTTCCAAAGGCATCTACCTTAAACAATGGTAATGCTATAGGGTTGTAGTAACCTAAACTGATTTACTACCTTTAAGAACACCATAAGGAGCTTGCTCAGTTCACAAGAAAAGATTAAGTTATTTTTAGCTTGCAGTCCCACAAACTTAAACCTGGATATTCAATTAGCAGTATTCTGCATTATTCACTGTAAGAAGTTTTTACTGAGAAACTACATGAGAAATTACACTCTACAATGAACTTCTTCAAACACAACTCAACAGGCATATCAGTGATGCACACATTCACCTGGTAACAGATGTAAAATGCTGTTCACACAGATACAGCTTTTATTTAGCAGAGAGGGCAGTATCACAGAAACAACCATGGAAAAATCTTGGTACCAAGATGAAGTAGTAGATTCTCATTTCTCCCTGAAATGAGTTAGACCTAGATAGGCCTTAGAGAACCCAGGAAAAAGTATTAAGTTAAACACTAAATATACAGGAGATAGGTAAAAAGCAACATTCTCTTTCAGTTTTTCCATCTTTCATGGCTTTAATTACCTTTAATCCTACCTTAATTCAGTTCCTGATGTTTGTTCATCTAAGCTGCTTAAAACAGCATGTTTGTATGTTCTAAGCAGCAGTAACTTTGTCTTTACACTGTATGCTCTTGCTAAAATTTTCTGAGCAGGGATCACAAAGCAGAAAAAGTTTTTTTTTTTAATTACTGCACAATACAGAAAGTTATCATCTTTTATTAACTATGCATAGATGACTTTCACAACATATTCAAAACAGTCAAGCCTAAAGTAGTTTTTTTGTGAGGCAGATGTGAGAAAACTATTTGCTCTGAAAGAGTCAGCTCTGCCCACTAAAAATATTGACAGCATTGAACCCAAAGCTGTAATTCTTGATAAGACAGGATGCATCATCTGAAATGTGTACAGCTTACAGAGAGCCTATTTCATGTCTGCCTGTAATATATCTCATTTACCTATACAATACTTTATTATGAACAGATCAATTAATTTGCTTAAGAAAAAAAGATATATTTACATAGCTTATCCTATAAATTAAGAAAACTAGTGTTGTAAGCCACTGAAGCCCTTGCCATTGTCTTTAGAAAGAGGCAAAAGGTCCTCAGACTGCACTGTCAGAATGCCCCCAGGAAAGACTGGGGGTATTACCTAGGTTGTGTCAGTGGTTCTGCTAACCTGCTCTCCATAACAGGCATTGATGCATCTGTTATTCTCACTACTCAGCTAACAGGACTACATGAACCATAGAATGGTTTACATTGGAAAGGACCTTAAAGACCATGTAATTCTAAGCCCCCTGCATCACACCTTCCTGATTCTGCTTTTCCCACATCAGGTCAGCCTGTCTCGCCAACACCTAAAACCTTTCCTGTAACTACTGATCTCTCCAGATGTGTCATGCAAGACTTAAAAAAACGCTAGAAAAAAAAAATGTAAAATTAACATCCAGAATACATTTGTCTTTCTCCACAAAAACATTAGAATAGTCTTTTCAATTATGTAACAACCAAAAGATGCAAAAATAGACAATGAAAGGAAGAAAAATTAAGACAGCAAAATTAACAAACTCATTTGTAGTCCTCCTTGAAAATATGGGTATATAATGCATTTTCAGTTAAATTTCTGAAAACAGTAAGCTAATTTTTAACAATGTTCCAGTTAATAGAATATCTGCATACCAGGCTTCCATAGTGAGAATTTAAAGTGCAGTGAGCTTCTGTATCTACATCTTAGAGGTAAGAAACTAAGGAAGACAGACTAATGAGATCACAGGATACAGAATACTATGCCACTGCTTCTTATTTTCAATATGTCCCGCAACTTGAAAAAGAAAAAAAACCAACAACAAACACTTACTATTCAGTGTATCATCTCTGATAACTAGAAGAAACAGTAACGGTTCAGTTACTTTTAATCTCAACCCTTAAATCTATAAAAAATTCACCAACCTACTTTGCAAGCAGGCAGCCCTGGACAGCCCCAGCCACTTCAGCAGACAGCACTAAGGTATAAAAGCAGGGTGAGCAAATGTCTCACCAACAGGTCCGAGGGAGTAGTAGGCAAAAGAACAAGCTAAAACTGACTGGGAAATCCCACTGACAATTCAAGACCAGGATCAGGTGGCCAAGAAGGATCAGGTGCTCAGTCTGAACTTAAATGGAGCTCCAGGGACAATCAGCGGAAGGTGTAGGCCGAGGATGCAGGTGATGCTGGGCAGAGCAATTAAGGTCTCTTAGTGCCCTCAGGACCTTCACAATCAGCATGTGCTTTTTAATTCACAGAATCATTTTGGCAGTAAAAGACCTTTAGGATCATCAAGTCCAACCATCAGCCATTAGTAGAGTGGGCCCCAACACTGAGTCCTAAGGAACACCCCTTGGGACTGGCTGCCAGCTGGATATAATTCCATTTGCCACAACTCTCAGGGCCTGACCAGCCAGCCACTTTTTTACCCAGTGAAGCATACACACATCCAAGCAATGATCAGCCAATTTCTCCAGGTGAATGCTTGTGGAAAACGGTGTCAAAGGCTTTACTAAACTCTAGGCAGACAATAATCACAGCCTTTCCCTCCTCCACTAAGTGAGTCACACCATCACAGAAAATCAGGTAATTCAAGCAGGACCTGCTTTTCATAAACCCATACTGACTGGGCCTTATCACCTGGTTGTCCTGCATATACCATGTATGGCACTTAAGATTATTTGTTCCATAACTCTGACACCAAGGGATCTTCCTTCTGTCTCTTCTTGTTGATAGGGATCACATCTGTGAACCTCCAGTCAAATGGATGAGGCTGCATCTGGAATATTGTGTCCAGCTCTGGGCTCATCAGCTCAAGAAGGACAAGCAACTGCTTGAGAGACCAGCACAGAGCTACAATCTCCCTTATGAGGAAAGGCTGAGGGAGCTGGGTCTCTTTAGCCTGGAGAAGAGGAGAATGAGGGGCAATCTCAGTAATGGTTATAAATAATGGTTATAAACAAAGGTCCCTTCCAATCCCTAGCATTCTGTGATTCTGCGATTTATAGTCCCCCTGACCTTCCTGCCCCTTCTAAAAATCATACACTTTGCTTTTTCTCCCAAGTTCCAACCAAAGCTATCTATACAGCCAAGCCAGTCTTCTTCCTGGCTAGCTCATCTTTTGGCACAAGGGGATGACGGGCTCCTGTGCCTTTAAGATTTCCTTCTTAAAGAGCTTCCAACCTTCCTGGACTCCTTTGCCTTTCATGGCTGCCTCCCAAGGACTCACCACCAACTGAAAATAAGTTTTCATAACATTTCTTAAAATGGGTACTTTTCTGTCCCACAGGATTTAATTCATTTTGGAATAAAATGTTGTTTGAATACCTGAAAAAGCTTTAAGCAGCTGAACTAGAAGGCTTAGCACTAAAAAATGGTCTATGTACATTTTTCAAAGTCTTATTAACAATATTCCTGGGTTTTATGGCTGTTGTGCTTATTTTCAAAGAGCACTACATAAAAATAAGGATACTAATTTTATATAAATAATTTATATAAGGATACTTATTTGTTATTTTTAAAACACTGAAAGGAAGCTCAAATGTGGTTTTCTTTTCAGACACTATAGAGACAAAGAAAAACTCAAACAATATGAAAGGGTCAAAACCAATTAATATCATTTACCGAAGATGACTTAAGAATGCACAAAAAGATTCTTGGCAGCAGGGTAAAGTTGACAGCAGAAACAAAGAATTCTTCCGTATTATTTTGTGACAAGTTCTACAACTCTGGAGATGACTCCTATGTTGCTTGAACTGGAAACTACCTTTTTCTGATCTGTGCATAGTCAGTACACCATGAACTTTCCTTTTTAAAGCAGATTTTTTTACTTCCATTGCTTACTTGGATTAGGTAAATGCATCACACATTTCACTGTATTATACCTTAAGCTTGTTAGAACAGCCTAAAGCTACTATATTAGGTAGTGGACTACTTTTTAAGGATCATATTTAGCCAAGAACATGTAAATGTTCTGATTGGCACCAGCACTTAATAATGGATTCAAGAGAGTCTCAACCATATTTTGGTTTGGACCTGTCCCTCCAACAGAAGGGAGAAATTACCTTCCTGTCTTTGAAATAGAAACAGCAGTTCTTTAAAAAATTTAAATAATTTTTAAAAAACCCATGGTCCTATAGCTTAAGGAAACCGCAGGTCCATGTGACTGATCCTTACATTGAACAAAAAGAGCAAGGACTTTAAGACTGAATAGAGAAGGAGAATGTGTGGACAAATATGCAATTAGATTGGTAGAATCAACATGGGTTTTTTGGGGAGAGAAGCCTGGGAATGTATTGCAATTCTGTGAGGACCGACATGCACATGGTTAATGATCTTCCATCTAAGGAACTTAAAAAGATTTTCAAAGGGCTTTCAAACAAAGCCAAAAATAATTCACTATGGGGTTTGGGTTTGTTTTGTTTTAAAAGGAAATTGAACAACCACCTGATAACAAGAAAGGCATAAGCCATAGATTGCAAATCCTTGCAATTCATTTCAAACCATGTAAAAAAGGTCAGTCAGCAGGAGTCAACATGAATTTACAAAAAGCAAATCCTTCTCCACCAACCTAATTTACCCCGGTGACAAACTGACTGTCTATGGAGATAAGGGAAGAGTAGTGAATGCAATATACATTGACTTTTGGAAAGCTTTTGACCATTTCACACAGGATTCAGATTTGAAACCTGAGGAAGCCTTCCAGTTGAGTAAAAACACTGAATTAAGTGACTCACAAGGGATTCCTCTGGCATTATGAATGAAGCACAGAGGCATGAAAAATATTCTGTACTGTTTGAACATTTGAACAACACATTTATTATGTTAGATACAATGTCAAACATTCTGAGCTTTCAAAATAAAGCACAATGGCGCAATGACAAAAACCATACACATGGCAGGAAAAAAAGCAAATAACTAGATATTAATTTGAGCATTAAAAGGCAGTTCCAGAACTGCAATCTAGCTCAGTAATTATATTAAGAGGCATTATTATCTCTCTCTCTCTTTTCTAAAATCCTTCTTTTCACTTATTAGCAGTATCTACTTAGTTTGGTGAGGGTTTTTGTTTGTTTGAATTGTTTGCTAATTCTCTGGAATTGAGGAAGAACATGGTTGGTTGTTCCTGTCTGACAATTCACAAGAACCAAGGAAGTGTCAGTAAGAATCATGGCTAGCAAGGCAGCTACAATAAACAGTAAGCAACCTGATTACCAATGTTTTGACAGACCTGAAATATGCTTTCTTTTGAGAATTTGTCTCTGGAGAATTTTACATTTTCATCTGGAATGGGAAAAATAAAAACAACACTTTCCCATAGGGAAAAAAAAAAAAAAAAAAAAAAAGGTAAGCTTTGGCTAGTTCTCTAATCAGATTACTCAGCAGTGAATTAAAATTATACATATGATATCTCATCTATATCTCCTACTTCACCACACTGTCAAAAGGAAGTTAGACACCAACATGCTAATATTCCCAGAAGATAAATTACCTGTACCACTTCTGTACCACTTGCCCTGCAGTCCCTCTGAAGCTCCCTTTCAAGCACTTTCATTCCTCCCAGTTGTCTAGACAGACTGGTATACTGGTGTCTAGTAGCCAGTTCCACTGAGTCATCGTTCTCATAGTTGTTTTACTTTGTTTTCTCATAAATTAATTGTTTACACACAATATTAGCTTGTTCTAGTACTAAGCACAGTTCCTACTTTCATAGCTAAATAGAGTTATTCTAGGCTTTGCCAAAAAGCTACAGTATGCTATTCAGTAAAATTAGAACAAACAGGAAAATTTGTCATCACATAAAATGCAGCACTAATTCATTTTTCATGACTGGAAAAATATAATTATAGAGCATTTCTAATATAAAAGACTCGGCTGCATAAACTTAACACCCATTTTGAAAGTTCCGAGTAATTAAAAAAATACTTAAAAAGTGGATGGTTTTAGAATGTTGCATGAATAAGGGATGTGAGAAGAGCGACAGAATATTCATTCATACTTATTTTTAATCAACCAACTGGGACACAAATATAGTTTATGAGGTTTCTGAATATATCAAGATCAAATGAAATTACATAACATAAATGAAAAAATAAATACAATTCTAAAGCCATTCCAGTAAATTACTGAAATTCACTAGTATGAACACTTAACAAGACTAGAGTTAAGATTCAGTTAAATTATCTGAATCAGAACATAAATACTTACTGATAATTAAATATTCTTCTCTGAAAACGAGAAAGTAAAAACCAGACCAACAATGCATATATCCTCTAACCATCCCTCTGGGCTTAGTTCAGAAGCCCACTGACTGCTTCTTTTATCTAAATGCCTTAGCCAAAGAGGGTGTTTTTGTGATCAGCAGTCTGGAAGACTCAATATGATAAGAAGAGAAGGAATAATTCCCAAAGTCCTTCTTTCAATGGAAGTTCACATGCACTCTTCCTTTAAGCAAGTGCAGTTCAATATCTGTCCACTGTGTCCAAACCAGGACAAATGGGTAACCTGTAAAGAATGCAAGTATGGAACAATGGAGAACTAAAGAGAAATGTCACTTAACACTGTTTTGTTAATATTGGGCTCCTAATATCTATTAAAATAATACCTCTACAAGCAAATTTATCAAAACTATTATGCTCAAATGGGTTAATCATGCAGCACCATAAGCCTGGAACCTTCACTTTCATGGTCAGAAGAACAGTATTGCACTCTTAGACTATCTGCATAATTAATCTGTTTTGCACAATACATCCCAGCTGTGGACTGAATTTTCAAATGCCATTCAGAGATGCCAATATCATAATTCCTAATTTCTTTTGTTTCTCTCATTGTACTAGTCTTACATGGGGTTTGCATTGAACTGAGCGAATTTTTTATTCTAGCAGTGATGAGTAATCATACGACTTACTTGGCAGGTATTAGCTTTTTCAGAAAAAAAAAAACAACCCAAAAACATAAAATCTGGCAACCATTTTTCATACAATCATAAACTGGTTTGGCTTGGTAAGGACCTCAAAGATCATCCAGTTCCAAACCCCTTGCCATAAGCAAGGACACCTCCCACTAGATCAGGTTGCTCAAGCTCCATCCCACCTGGCCTTGAACACTTTCAGGAAGGAGGCAGCCACAACGTCCCTGGGCAACTAATAGAGTCAGATAAACTGTAGTATTTCACAGTAATGATACTCAGCATTTACATTGCAATTATTTAACAGTGGGGAGTCCAAGTCAACAGTAAGGGTACAGTTTGCATAGAGCATTCACAGAAAAAGCAGTGTAAGAGGAGAATGCAATTTAAATATAGTGAGAAGGAAAACAGAAATTGTGAACACTTCATTCCACACCTGTCAGAGGCTTAAGCATCTTACTTAAGAATCTTATATTGTCAGATAAACATGCTGAGACACTCAAGTAGTGGTCTTTTTTCATGTATGATGAGAGATCTCTTGGAAGTTAATTTAGTACACATTTTCATTCAGGCTATATCAAGGCTCTTAGGTAAGTAACTAGATCATCCTTCAGATATCTTACTTCCTACATCAGTGTTGCTCTAGGCTTTAATTTCTTGCACAGAAACTGAAGACAGTAAGCTAAGCCAAAAATATACTCATCATTTCCTGATGGCTTTCACCTGCCAAGAAAGACACTTACCCAACCCAGACAGTCAAGAATTTCTATAGTAATATGTAGTGAGACATTGAAAGATGTTGGCTGTTATCTTCCCCCCCTCTACATAAACTTTTTCTTTTTAAAGTAGTAATAAATAGCATTTATAACAGTGAATTGGCATTTACATATCTTGCAAAGAGGAACGACTGGTTATAACAGCAAACTAACAGTCTCATCATAGCCAAAATGCAAGTGCAATACAGGAAAATCAAACAAAAAATGTGAAACTTTTTTAAAATTATTTTTTTTGCCTTATGAAGAACCTGAACATTATACTTTTAGAACTCAGTTGCCCTCTATCAATCCAAATATTCTGTTTCTGAACTCTAATTCTTTTCTCCCTCATGTCAATTCAGCAATAAGCACAAAATATTGGAGAAGTTAAAAAAAAAATAATAACAAAAGAAAGATACTTAAGATACTTAGGAGCCACTTTATTTTTTAACCTAACAAAAACATCAGGCTACCAGGGCAGCTGTCCAGCTGGGTTTTCTTTCGCCTCCCCACTTTTCTCCTGAAAATCTCCTTAGTTCTTTCAGGTTCTAAAATGTCACACATTAGAAAAGATGAGGGGCCATCAAAGTTACTAAATAAGAAAACTTAATACACAGTGAAACAAAGCTTTGGACTTACCTTTTCCTAATGGAGATTAGGAATACAAATGCATACCAATAGAGAAAACTTGACTGCTTCTCTGTAAGGACAAGAATTGACTGTATGATCCACCACAGAACATTTGCTTTTTGTAGCTACAATATATTTTAGTTTCTTTCAGACAATAATGTAAAAAATGTAATACAATTTATATTGCACTTCAGAGAGACAGATTAGTATCTGATATTACACAGCTGTAATATGCTCCATTTTCAATATTGATTCTTAAATAGACTAATCATTTTTAATGGAGTTCTGGAACATGCTAAGTACTATCAGAGAAGATTAACTGTTTATGAAACAAGAAACTTCAGGGTGCACTACCTGGGGATGTTAGCTCCCACTCCCTGCAGCTTTAGGACAGACTGCCATGAAGTCAGTGATTCTATAAAGATGCAGGTGAGTGGGTTGGGAACACACAGGCTTCCAGGTCTCCTTTCTCTTGGAGCACAGTTTTCAAGAACTCTGGGAGTGCCCCTGCCCAAGAAATGCACATGAAAGCTCTGAGTTGGAGCCTGGTCTTTGAAAGCTGCCAGCTCCCAGCTGAAGAACCATGAGCTTTCTAGAGCATAGACAGCTATGAACAAACTGCCTTAAAAATCTACAAACTCTTCAGCGTATCATTTTTGTCTCATCTGCTGCACAACCACTAGGCATTAAAATACTCATTAGTATTAGCAATGTGAAACAGGCAACAGCATGAAGTATAACAGTCATTTCTGATCTAGAGGTTTGGGGCATTGGGTGTTTTTTATTAAGCTAGGGATTTTTTTAGGTATTTAGGTATTTTCCATAATACCTTTTCCGTCTTTATTGGGGTTTTGTGGGTTTTTTATCCATCAAATAAATGTGGGGAAAATTTGTTTTACTCCCACTTGGAAAAAAAACTACCAACCAAAAACCTTTCAAGATCAACTACTTACAGGTTTTCACATATTTCCTGTGTAATTAACACCCAATGCTTCTAATGAGGCACGGTTACGTAAAGAACATTGAAGAAAATTCCTGAGATGTTCGCCTTTCCCCTCCCATCTCCTAAGCTGAAGACAGGAAACTTTGTTTACTCCTTCTCTGACTACACTCTCTGTACTAACAAATTTGTAAAGTTTTAGGACCAGGACATGAAGCCTTTCTGGCCTGGGTGAAAACATGGACAGCATGTTATCCATAAAATCTGTCTGCAACCTAAGCGTCTCCCTATCATGCTCTGTCCAGAAGAGATTAATGAGAGATTTCCTCTCTGTCTGCTGCTCAGTGTGTTTCTTTTTTATTCCAAGTTTTTATTTAAATCATTGAAAGCGATGGGGTAGAATTAATACAAATCAGTTAAAACAAACTAGATCTCCATTTTTTCGTTGTTTGTGCCTGGAAAATAGGGACAAATTAATGTGTTATATTACATTTCATTAGTAAAAGGAAAAAAAAAATAATCAGAATGTTTAATACTTCTGCTTTTTTTAAAATATCTTTTATTCTTAGTCTAAGATGCAGATCAACTTATTTGAGTTGTTTGGTTTTTTTTCCCTAGGAATTCTAGTAGTACCTACACGTTTTCTCAAGACTCTTAGGACTGAAAGCATAAGGATGAGGGACTGGTTAGGAGTCTTCCACTGGGAAGACAAAGAATTTAACTTTGCTTATTAAATGGCATAAACATTCAAACCATCAACTGAAAATATGATATAACAATAAACACTACATACAAACATAAAAATCCAGAATCTTGGGAAAGTGGAGAGTGAGGGAAGGAAAACTACAGTCATACTTCCAAATTTGCAGAGCACAGAACTGCAGAGTTCAAGCTCAAGCAATGGCTTATCCTTTCCACAGCAGATTAGTAGAGATCAGATTGAAATCTGCTTTACTGCTTTTCCCAAAGACTCTCAACATACAGCAGCAGCTGGAGGGTGTCGTTGTAATTCTTTGCACATTTTTTGACTACAGGCATCCTCAGTACTCCGGTCTTCTCAGGTCTTCTGACTTCATAGCCTCTAAAGCAGATACGCTGCAGAAATAGGTATTTACAACATTCGTATTCTAACAATGTATTTTTTTCCCCAAAGACATTTTAGCTGTTATTTAGCAAAGATTGGCAACTAATGTAGGCATTCTCTCTGTTCCCAGAAATAGCTTTGTCAACTCTGTCATTTCCAAAGAGGTTCCTCAGGGCCCGATGGTGAAATTCAGTAAATCAAGCTATAGCCTTGATGCTGATCCACGTGTCAGCGAGAACTTCCGTAATCAAGTATTATGCATGGGTTTGACTGATTTTATTTATTTTGATGTTTAGGTTGGCAATATCAGAGAAGATTTAAAATTCTTCTCAGTATAAAAATCCACATATACTGCGCTTATTTTTATAAAGATGTCAGCAATACTCTCATATTTAACATATCAATATTAGTTTACACAAAAAACCCCCATATCTGTCCTTTAACTCCCCACCCTGAACATGCTTTCAAATAATTCCAGCTCCATAGCACTTCAATCTTATTTTCTCCAAGCTTTATGTTAATCTCAAGTGCAGAATGATGTTTGATTTGTATTTCAGGGCCCCAAAATGTAAGCAACTTTCTTTCAAAAATGTACTCTTTGATACAGGAACTAGCC
This sequence comes from Florisuga fusca, assembly GCA_038090715.1. NCBI lineage: Eukaryota > Metazoa > Chordata > Aves > Apodiformes > Trochilidae > Florisuga > Florisuga fusca. The sequence goes on along the minus strand of JAAWXA010000004.1, from coordinate 37,729,118 downwards.
AGAAGAAAAGTGATGCCAAATAAATTACAATTTCTATTTCACTTTAACCGTAGACATATCCAACCATTACAAGCACTCAAAAGTTTAAAAGAAACAATACTTAACAACAGACCTATTTAGATACCCACTACACAAAACCTATTTGCTGCAACATCAGACATATTCAGAAATAATAGCTTTCTTTCCATTTAGTTTCCAAAATGAACAGCCTTAAAGATGAAAACGCACACTTGTCAGGATGATCTCCCCGATATGAATGCTAATTTTATGGAACATAGCTCTATATGCAATAAAGATTAAAAACCAGTTTTTCAGGGTCAAAAGAGATTTCAGGGCAAAAAGCTACATTTCCCTTGCCTGAATAAAAGGTAAAGAATAGAAATACATTAACACAGCAAGAAAATACACATTACACCCGTTTTCAGTAGGCTTGGCTGCCCAGGGAAGTAGTGGATTCTCCGCCCCTGGAGATATTTAAAAAGAGACTGGATGTGGCACTCAGTGCCATGGTCTGGTAACCGCAGCGGTAGTGGATCAAGGGTTGGACTTGATGATCTCTGAGGTCCCTTCCAACCCAGCCAATTCTATGATTCTATGAATTCTAGTGAAGAAATAAATGGCAGACAGAACCATGTTTATATCTGCATTGCAAAAGACAAGAAAAAAAAAGGTTGGTGAAACTGCAGAAGTAGTAAAAATGAGGTAAGAAAAACTAACAAGAAATTAAGTTGCTAGGATACTGAGATTTAATGTGAAATCAGATATAACAATTAAATTACACTTACAGGATGCAGGAACAAAACAATTTATTAGTCTGAGCTAAGTAATTAAATGGAATATCGAAAACATAAGTGCATGTAAGAAGTTCAAAATACTACATAGTCATAGATCTGTTTTGGAAAGTTGTGGTTTAAAATTTTTCTCAGTGTTACTGAGAATCTAGTAGTAGCACTATTTTTAACCCCTTTTTATTTTCTAAACTAAACTTGGCTTAGATCTTTAAATGAACACTCAGATCTCTCTCCATCTTATTAGGGTATATAACAGTACCTGAGCTACTCTCCTCATTTAACAGTGCCAAACTAAGATGCATTCAGCAATGAATTTGGATACAACCATGCGAGTTACAGAATGACTATGCAAACCCTCAGCAAACTACCAAAGTCATTGTTCCCCACACAAGACAGAAATCATGTCTTAAAGTGAATTCTGAGAATGACTGACAATTTAATTTTTCTTTACCATTTTGTCTTTAACATACAAAGGAAATTCCAACTAAAAAAAGTGGCTTATCTCTTCCCTTACTTCATAAACACTGCAGTTCAATATGCCTACATTAAAAATTAATTTGAAATACACTTTGATGTTCAAAATCTTCCGAAGAATAAGTTCAATATGAGAAATTATCTTTCCCTCCATGCAAATTATCTTTTCTAAAATCTGTGGTGCATCGAAACAAATGAGCCACACATAATAAGGCAACTCAAAATACATTCTACATGCCCTCGTCTACAAGGGGAACAAGAAGAAACATACTGATAAAGGTATGTCAGAATGTTTTCCAATTTAACATGGCCCTTTAAAATGTATGCTAGCTTCACCTTACAATAAAACTACCAACATGATTCTGATGGTTGGAAAATTATTACAAGAAAAGAATCATGAAAAACTTTATGACCAACGTTTTAAGTCATTCAGACATTCCAAATCGGTAGCTGCATTAAAAATAAAATATCCTGACTTCAAACATTAATGTGTTTAGCACACCAGTGAATTGATACCTATGAAGAGACCCTGCAAGTACAGAAAATGAAGTGATCTACTTAGAGGCACCAGAGGAGACTTAGCGTTTAATTAATTAGCTTCACAGATCCTAAAAGCCACAGGCAAACTTGCTGTTCCCATCACATTACACAACAAACACATGCTGAATACAGTTATGAAAAAAAATAAATTCTACTTCTTAACAGAGAAAACTGACAAAGAATATTCCAACTAAAGGCACAGACATGGGCAAACAAGTGATAAAAACAGCTCAGTCTTATTTGCAACTTTAAGCACTACAACACAGTTGTAATAACCACATCTTGATTATTGAATTTTTTCTCTCATAATTTTAACATGATCCCCAATGTATGATAATTTTATTAGTAGAGATCAGAAACAGCTCTGTGTTTCTATCTCTTTTGGATGTTTCTATTAATATGTAACCACAATATTCTCCCTCTATAATCAAATTTACCTTTAAAAAATATGGAGTATCTCATTATGAAGTCATGGCAGTCTGGTGAAGTTCCAGCTGACTGGAAAAAAGGAAACAACCCCCATTTTCAAAAAAAGGAAAAAAAGAAGACCCAGAGAACTATAAGTCAGTCTCACCACTGTGCCTGGCATGATCATGAAGCAGATCCTCCTGAAGGCTCTGCTCAGGCATGCAGATAACACAGGGGTGACTGGTGACAGCCAATACATCTTCACTAAGGGCAAGTCCTGCCTGACTAGTTTGGTGGCCTTTCACAATGGAGCCACAGCCTCGGAGGACAAAGGCAGAGCAACAGCTGTCATCTACCTGGACCTGTGCAGAGCATTTGACGCTGTCCTGCATGACATCTGATCTCTAAACTGGAACGATTCAGATTCGATGAATGGACCACTCCTTGGATAAGGAACTGTCTGGAAGGTTGCACCCAAAGAGTCGTGATCAATGGCTCAGTGTCCAAATGGAGATATGTAACGAGTGGTGCTCCTCAAGGGCTGGTACTCAGACCAGTGCTGTTTAACATCTTTGTCGGTGACATGGACAGTGGAATTGAACACACACTCTGCAAGTTTGCTGATGACACCAAATTGTGGGGGTGAAGTCAACAGAACCTCAACATGAGCCATAAATGTGCACTTGAAGCTCACAAAGCCAACTGTGTCCCAGATTTCATCAAAAGAAGCATATGCAGCCAGTCGAGGGAGGTGATTCTGCCCCTCTGCTCTGCTCTTGTGAGACCCCGCCTGGAGCACAGTGTCCAGTTCTGGAGTCCCCAGCATAAGAAGGACATAGAGCTCCAGGAACTTGTCCAGAGGAGAGCCACTAAAATGATCAGAGGGCTGGAGCACCTCCCCTGGGAAGTTGTGGCTGCCCTCTCACTGGAAGTATTCAAGGCCAGGTTGGATGGGGCCTTGAGCAACTTGGTCTAGTGGAAGGTGTCCCTGCCCTTGCAGGGGGATTAGAACTAGATGATCTTCAAGGTCTTTTCCAACCCTTGCCATCCTATATATCACATAAAACTACTGTGTAGCAAATTTACTGTGCAAAGAAATATTGCTAAAAACAAACAAAAAAAACTATTTGAGAGATTTCAAACCAAGTAAACACTCTTCATCAGATTGAAAAGCAACATTAAAATTGGACCATTTCATAAAACTATTTAACCTTTTAAGTTATAGAATTGCTGAATCCTGAGGCTCTGAAACTGAATAAAATATTTACATTTATTTCTACATAGGATCTTTAAGATTCTAGCTATCTTCCAGTATGCTTGCAAATGCCTGATTTAGAGATTTTGATAACAGAACTTGCAAAGTTACTTTTTTTTCTGTTTAAGGGCCAGTACTCTGAAAGAATGAGCTCTCTGTGGAATCCACTAGCCTTTCTTTTGCTTAGCTACAAGTCACTCAAAGGCCCTGCTCCCCAATATCTATTGCAATACAAAAGCATCCACAATGCTGTACGTGTCCAGCACAGAACATTCTCCCTATCCAGTAAGAGACTCAGCTTTGGACTGCCACTGAATCAGAGAAGCAGCTCTTATAACCCTAGAGAACTTGCTAGCTTGTTTATGTCCAACAGACGAGCCATAAATTTGGAGGCAGCTAAGATATAAAACTGGCAAAGTACTTCTGATAATCCAGGAGGAAACTGCATTCACAAAGGGATCCAGTAAAGTGTCCTCTGTTCCCAAACACCCCACTGGTAGATGAGGGAGAAAGCAAACATTTTGAATGGTCTGGCCAAAGTGGAGTGGGGGCTAGGGGGGAGGGAAAAAAAAGGCTTGCTTTGACTTACTTTCATGTGTAGAAAAGCATGCCCCTCCACTAGTCTATTTTTCACTTTCACCTGAAAGATCTGAGACGTCCAAAAAGGAGGAGGGCTAGGGAAGTATTAGCTTTATGCTTTTGTTTTGGAGTGGGCTTTTTAAAAAAGTTCTAAATTTGACAAATTATATTTTGGACAAACACTAAGGATGAATAACAAAAGTGTATTCTTGTCTCATGCAAAAGCCAGACATGAAGCTGAGAAAAGAGCTAGACAAAAGTAGAGAACTATTTCCACTCTAAAAATGGAAATATCCAACTTTCTCATTTTTACTTGCATGCACTCAAGTTATAAATTATTCCTTTTTCTGAACTTAAAAACTGTTCCAAAAGACAGGATAATATGAAAAACATAGCATTTTCTTATTAATGATTCATGTCCCAATTTCCAGAGGAAAGGGAAGAATGTCAGCCCCTCCTGCACAAGTTAGGCAGCTATGCAGCAAATGCAGCTCTCATACATTTGCCCTCTTACCAAGCCGATCACATCCAGCCGCTTTTCAGTTCTCTAAACTCGCTAAAGAAAAACAGCCCTTTTCTCCATTTTCAGTGTGACTGCATTCTCTCTCTCTCTTCACTTATTCCTCCTTCTCCCATACTCAGAAAAAGAAACCTCATCTCTGGGTAGGCTGTGGAGAATAACCTTTTCAAAAATACTTTTGGAATATGCACATTTCTCTCTGTGAACATAAAGTTATGTAAGCTTTATGAACTTGTGGCCAAGATGAGGAGAAATAATGACAGGGCTTCCTAATTGCACAGATACCTCTGATGTAAAGAACAAGTAAATGAACAGCTTTTTTCTTATGTGCTTGAAATCTAGAAATTGAGTTAGAAGCCTTTTTTGCCATGTACAGAGAAAGCCTAGGCAGAGAAGCCAAACTAATGTACATTGCAGCTCAATGAACACAGTTAACATGAACTAATATAAATCATACATAACATAGCCAGCATGGAGCCAATTAAAAAGAAAAGAAAAAAAAAAAAGGTAAACCTCCCCTAACCTCCAACACTTAAAAAGATTTAGTTAAGGGTTGATGCAACAGAATTGAACTGAAATATTTTTAGAAAGTGCTTAAAAGGGTAAATAAGCTATTTATATTTCTTTTTTTTTTTTTTTCTCTGAAGTGCTGATTAAGTTGGAGTCCAGTCCAAGAAGTTCCAAAGCTTGTTAAAGTCAGAAACACTCATTAAGGTCAGGTATTATCATCAACAGAATCAAATATAATAAGCAATAGCACTACACAAAAACTTCCATAAGAAGTAGTGTCATGAAGGCTGCTGTCTTGAAACTGTGTCAGAATACTGGTCCAATATCAGAAAAATCAACATTCTAGTATGCCAATTGGAGCACTGGAATTTTAAGAAAGTCATCATGACATTAGGGTAAAGATCAGGGGGATTTCACTGACTAAATTTCTTAGGAATATCCTGGATTACAGAATTCAAAGTGAATTGCTTATGTTTGTTAATGGAATATGCCTTTAGATTATCACATTGAAAGACTGCTGTGACAGGAGTCTTTTGAATGCTTATGGGTGGATAAATATTCAATAAACATGGAGACCTCACAAGGTTCAAGGAGATCACACTGAGAAAGTCAGAGTTTGCGTCCCTTCCTTTTACAACTGTGGAAAATGGGGGGGAAGCAAAAAAAAAATTTACATTGAAAGCAAAAAAGAAAACAAAACAACTTAAACAAAAAAAAAAAAAACAGTAAAACATATCATAATTAAACCAAGAACAAAATGTTTAAATCTTATTTATGTTTTTATCAAAAGAGAGGAGGAAAACATTCATCACTAGCTAGGTGGATTGTTTGACTGCCTTTAACTTAGAAAGAAGGTTAAATTAATTCAGTCAGCTCTTCCTGATCTTTGCTGGATGACTATTAAAAAACCCGGGTCTGTTGTATAATTTAGAACAACATGATTTTATATAAATAAATATGTACATAATTGCTTTTTAATATAGCAAGGAAAACATCCCTCTTCTTACGAAGTCTTTCAAAATAATATAACATCTATATTTGAAACATTTGGTTCTTTTTTTTTTAACTCACACATATTTGGCACATTGCACCTTGAACAGTTAAAGTATTAATAATGGTTACCAAAGCTAAGCATCATACTGCCAAAGCACAGTGTTAATATGCCAAAGATATTATAGAGTTAATATACCAGTTTGTAGTGCAGGTGGTAGAGTCAAAGCAGCACAATTTAAAATAACAAAAAAACCCACCATAGATGTTAAACGGGTTTATCATTTGTAGTTATGAAATATTTTTAAAACTAATGCATATGTAAAACAAGTTCTATGACATTATGAAACCTGCTGATGTTGGCAGATGTAACAGTGTTCTAGGTAGCACAAGAGACAACCTAAGAGGTCTTAAAATTGAAACAAAATAATCTTAGTCACCCAGAATGCTATCCAAGTGCAAAGACATATGCAAATCAACAAGCACTCCAGGTGTATCCTGAACTCTACGTTCATGTATTAAACCTTCAACAGTGCCAGGGGCATCTGGTTATATTGCTACACCACTGAAAGGGACAAATAATACATTGCTTTATTTGTATGTGTTCTTGCTTAGTGCTGATTATTATAAGAGTATAAAAACACAGTAACAAAATAGGATAATTCTAAGTACATAGTCTGACTGGCTTCTTGCACTGCCTCTAAAGAGCCCATGGCCATTGTTTTCTTCTCCCTTCACTGCCCACATTCCATGGACCCTTTTCTCCTCACTACACAGTGCCGAAGTCTCTCTTCCCTCTTCCTCTTCCCCATGGCTTCCACACTCCTCTCTGTCAAGCACAGCAGTGCTTCCTCATCAGTCTCTCTTCCATCCAGCCTCTCTAATAACCTCTACCACTCCTGGAAGGTCATTGTGCCACCTCCCCTGTTCCTCTTGCTGTGGTTCTCTCCCTGTGCTGGAGCACAGAACCACAGGCACTCAGCTATGGAGCTGCCCACTACCTCTGGAGCCACTCCACTTTCTCAGAGCTGCCAGGCACACAAAGGACACCACAATGAAAACCCTTGTAAGCCACATGCCCAAAGGCAAAAGCTGAGCAACACTCTACCTATCACTCTTAAAAAGCCTACTGGGGGACATAGAGGCTGAGAATGCTGACTAGAACTCATCCAACTTATCTGCAATTTTCAGAGTATTTGGAGTATATATAACAGCTTTAAGTTGCACAACAAATGCATCCTGGCTAAGTCAGAAATGATGAAAAATTTGGTCATTTTCCCAAGCAAAAATATTCAGAAACAATGTAGGAGGATAGTGATCTTTCTGGCAACTGATACTGTTAAAATAAATGATGACTCACTCTTTTAATTTGTCAGCCCCAGTCTAATAATTTATTTAAGTTAAATGACTTTTTAAATGTGCATTTGTATTTAGTAGGATTTTAACAAGTAGTCCCTTGTAAACACAGCAACTAACCAAAATTTTGAACTTTTTAAATTATTACTTTCTAATCTGCTCCAACACTAAAGTGAACTTTGAAAATGGCCTGCTGAAAGTGGATCAGTTTCTTCCTTTAGTAACTTGGATGGAAAAAAATTTCTCTAACCACTGTGCTGATGCTTACTGAAATAACATAATTTTAAATTGACTTGAAGATTGTTAAGAACCTGCCTGAATACAATACAATTTCATAAGGTGCCTAACTTCCCTTAAGAACTTTGTGGTTTCTGATTAAATTCTTCAAAAGATTTGCTCTGCAAAGGGAGGACTTCAGAAGTTTTTCTAAGCAAAGGAGAAACTGAAGACTGTTCCTGAACACCTGCTAAAGTAAATGCTCAATAATATACTCATTATATATTCTGGGAGAGTTTACATTTAAATGTACAGAGTATTTGCACACTTAATATCCATATTCTTACTTATATGATGTATCTAAGCTATAGAGAAACCTGCATTATTTAAGTCCACTATTACATTCTCTTAAGTTACTCTTAATCAACATTGAATGACACAGATGAAAATTCTTCAGGTAAAAGTGTACGCACACATATTAATGCAATTCCTGTCATAAGAAGCTTTTCTAAATGTAGAACTTGTATTTGTTTAGATGGTCAAGGATTCATTCCAAAACTACATGTACAAATAATCAGCAAAATCATGTTAAGTTAATGCAATGCCAATTTACTGTTCTCTGGTGAAAAACATCTTAAGTTTAGTAAAAATATTAGCATTATATGAAGCAATAATTTCTTTATACTACTGTCAAGTAACTTGACGTGCTATTCCAAAGTAGTAAGAAATTCCTGCAAGTCTGCAAAGGCCGTATTTATCAGTATTAGTCAAAGGCAAGAGTAAATGTTTGTAAGTAGTTGAATAGTAGAAATAAAATGCCATCTGTTTTCTCTCTCTTCTGATTTTAACCTGCAGAAGAAGTTTGGAATTCCTGGAGAAAATGCTCCTTTTAAGTTCAGTTTCTACTGGCAGCTTGGTGATTTTGGTCTGTAGGCATACCATAACAGAAGTTAACTGATCTTATGAGGTTTTAATTTTCCAGATATGTATTTAAGTACACACAGTGCCAATATTGCGAATAAAGAAATCTGATTGAATTGTGACTTTTTTGAAGTCAACTTTTTTGAAGTATCAACTAGATGTTACGTTATCTTACGCATCGTTTAGTTAATTAGTACAGAATATAATCCTGGACTGAACATTCAGAAAGCATTTCAGATGTAGCTAGCCTAAACCAAGCTAGATAAAACAAGGCTGAAATAAAGCATTTTCATTTCAGAAAAAAAAAAAAATCAGTATAAAGCATCTGCACCAAGCCCACTCAAATGTGGAAGATAACTTCACATGAGTTTGCCTGGAAACTGCATCTCAATCAAAGTGAAGAAACACAATAATGCGTTGGAGAAGTTTCTGACTTTACTGAGTAGACAGCTATATCAAGAGACTACTCTGATCAGTTTTCAGCTAATCTTGTTCAAAACAAGGATGCTTACAAAAAACGCATAAAAACAAAGCAAGGTAAGAGTAAATTCATGCATACAAGGAGAATAAAAAGAACTATCAACAAGTAAAGTTTTGGAAAAAATATATGAAGAAGACTGAAGAAGGAAAAACATTTACACACATCTGTATATTTTTAATGCAATGCAAATTGAATTGTCATTAAAAAGTAAAGCCAATTTCAAATTCTCCATCAGAACCTGCAGAAAATTTTAAGCATGTTAATAGCTATATGGAATACCTTAAAAAATCAAAAACAAACAAACAAAACAAAACAAAAAAGTCTTTTTTTAGGTCCTTTTGTCCCAAGACAACAAATACTGCATATACCATATAAAAAATCAGTTATACTATATTTCTGGAGAGATTCAGATTTTTCTTCATTTAACATTCTCATAAGCAACCTCTTCATATAGGTAAGAATGTGCTAATTAAATTCACAGCTGATGAACTTAGAAAGAAAAATCAGTATAGAGAGAAAGCACAGTTTAACATGTAGGAAAAAATAATTACTTAAAGCAATGGAGTAATAAAAGAGTCTAAAATTAGAATTGGCAGCTATTCAGTCCTTTTGCATCTTATAGGTACTTTCCTGCTCTAAATCAATATCTTAAGACTTGGAAGCAAAGCAAAAAAAAAAAAAAATACTGAACAATAGAAGTGTGTGCTCCAAATGTGACAGTGGCTGTAAATAACAAATGCAGAAGTTCAGTAGCAGTGGCCATTAAAACCAAGGAAGGACTAGTAATGGAAAATTCCTCATCTTATTTAAAAATTAACTCTTGGTTCATAAAAGGGACTATACTACGTGGCAGCTTAAAACAGCAGTTTAGTGCTGATGTATTCTTCAAACTATTAGTATATGGTCTGTTCATAGAGGGATATTGGTCCTCTGGACTGAGGCTAGTCAAACACAGCATTTGGAATAGAAATATGAAATACTCCTGCAATTGAACTGAGGAAGTCACTAAGTTGCTTTTCTGAAATCAAATGAGGGAAGAATCAGAGACAAAAGTAAATCATTACTGTGAAAGAGGTCCCTATAGGGGAAACAAACAAACAAAAACAAACTACCAAACAAAAACAAACAAAAAAGGAATAATATAATAAACTTGTATTTAATGTTTCACCGTAAAGTATATTTCATTCTTTTAATGCAGAAAATGTATGGAGACAAAGCTTGTTCAAAACATGTAGTTTCAGTTTCTTAATTCTAATCTGATTTAGTTGAAGGGGGCCTTAAGCAACCTGGACAAGGTGTCCCTGCCCATGCAGGGGGGGTTGGACCTAGTTGATCTTTATGCTCCCTTCCAACCAAAACCATTTTGTGATTAAGAGTAAACTGTTTATTGAGGTGAAACCAGCTACACATGGCAGGGATCTTTGGATTTCTTTTACATCTGAAACTGCTTATATTTTCCTATAACTTACAGAAGAAAGTCCACATTTCATGCCTAAAATCATATTCTGTTTATCTCCCTTCTATTGTATCATTGTTCCTTATTTCTGTCCCTCTCCTTTCCACTCAGAACTCTTTGCATTTTTCTAATTTCTAAACTCACCATAATATCTTCAATTATCATGTGACCGCAGCTACAAAGGAGTAGAAAGCAGGCTGGACATCAGGCAATGCTCATCTGTTTTAGGCTTTTGTCTACGATCTGGCCAAGGAACAACAGCAAGTGCAAAAACATATTTACATGGACAGTATCAAATGCATATTTCTTTTGCAGAACTTCTTTTGGGCTTTTTCCATGCTGAAACTTTGTTTTGGAAGTACATGAAGTTGTGCCTACCTCAATCTAGGTAATTTACTGAAGATTTGGAATTTTAAGATACTGGGTTGATAAAAACAAAAATGCCACTGGGCCAAACTGAAGCTAGGAAATGTTGACCAGCTCTATCTACTACTTTTTTTTTCCTCATCTCATTTTTGGGGGTTTTTTTGGCAAACTAATTCTTGAATTTTCAATTATTTGCTACTGTTTTCAGTAATCAGAAGAGGGATAAATCTGCTTATTCAGTTTAGTCACAGTTTGTCTGCCTGCTATCTCAGTATTTCTCTCAAATCTCCTCTCAGCTGACAGGGAAGAACTCGTCAGAAACATCAAGATGTTTTGTTTAGCTGAGTGTTGTTAGGAATATGCAAGAGTTGGATATAAATAAATCTTCAGCCATATTCTAAAATTACAAGTTGTGAAAGCCCAACCAGCAACTTAAATTTCACATTAAGTAGTATGTCTCCGAATTTACAATTACCTGACTGCAGAGGCAACATAGTGAAGACTTTGGTAAGGAATCAACAAATTTTAAAAAAGAAAAAAACAAAAAAACAAAAAAACCAACCACCTCTCTAAAAACCCACACACCACCCACAACCTCTCCATATAGCTAACTGTATCTGGAAAGGAGGGGATCTACGCTAAGATCAGTGTGATCATAGGAGGTGCTTTGGCTAGATGGTCTCTTAGAAAGTGCAACACACATACAAAGCCATTCTTCCAAAAAGCAAAAGCTTTACCATAAAGAAAAAAAGGTCTTAGGAGACAAGGAAGTATCCAAGACAAGCTACATTATAAGTGGCAGAAAGTATTTGTGTTCAACCTCAAAATCAGAGTAGTCAAACCGAAATTACAAGAGTACATTAACTGTTTTGTGACAACGCGTTGCTGGACCTCGGATGAAAGTAACACTTAAAGCTTAGACTGTGTATGAAACTCCATCGCCAGATTTACAGGTTAGATGAAAATAGAAAGGTTGGACAAAAAAGATTTCTTTTTTCTCCCATAAGATGACTGTCCAAATGCTTCTAGGATGTCATCATGAATTTAAGGAAGCTCCCCTTTCAATTGCTCTTCCAAACACACATGTGGGTTTCAGGTGAACTGATCCAATATATATTGCCGCTTATTTTTAATGTAAAGAAGCTGCTGCTAAAAACAACATCCTGCTTTCAATTAATACCTTCAGCAAAACACTAGGGAAGAAAGTCCAAACTTGAAGTATCTTCTTTACACTTTCAGTGTTCATGGTGGAGAGTAGTAAAGAAACAGAGACATTAGAATAATAAAAGGGGTTTTGTACAGAAGCCAAAAACTGGTTTTATGATCACTTTTTTTATCGCATCAAACTCTTAAATCCCTTTATTTTTCATACGGAAGCTAGAAACAATTGATAACAATTACATAGATGCCACAGATAACATGGTATCATCTGAGGAAACTTGGTCCTAAATTCAAGATTCTCAGGAAGAGAAACAAGTTCAGGAGAAGTTTTTTAGAGAATTAAAAGCACCACTACATTCACAAGACCTGCCTCCAGGAATTTTATCTTTCTGTATCAAACAGTTTCTCTAGGTTGTTTTCTTGTAATATATATTATTACAGTTTGCTTACTTTAAGATTTTTCCAGTTAACTATTAGCAAAGAAGCAGATTTCTAAGCAGGTGTTCAGAAAAAATATTTGTCATTTCTTAGAAAGTCCTAATACTTCCTAAGTTCTTTAAAGAGAAAAAAGTCCTTGTCTCACAAGGATCAGAGAAAGTGTTCATACCAGCTATTCATGTTAAGCTCATCTAATTACCATTTGTCACTAGCTGCTGAGACTTGTACAGTCTGGAAGAAAGAAAAGGATTTGAGATGCATTTATTCTGAAGCCCCACATTACTACAATGGTGCCTTCTAGCCTTGCAAATATTGTCCTCTCCAGATGCCTAGACTATGCACACTCAGGTTTTTACATTATCAAGATTAGTCTTTAAACTTCAGTATTTGCAAGGTGCATTTGGAAGATCTGGTTTGGCAGCTCTCATTTGTGGCTCAGGAAGCCAACAATAAAAATGGTATGTCTGCCACTGAAAATTTACTGCATGTCCTTCAAATGCATAGTAAAACTCATTCTGTCATTTTTTATTAGATATATTACCTTCTGACCTTGCTAGTAAATAGCCTAATATTTTACAGGAGAATTACTTCTTAACAAAGAAATCTAAAAGAAAGAAAGAAAACATTTATTAAACCAATCATGGTGTAAAACTAGAGGCATTTCACGTAACCTCCCGATGTTGTAATTTTAGGATGTGTGAAAAGAGGAAGTCACATTAACAGTTGTGTTTGTTACCATTTCAAACTACTTTTTTTTAGGGTTCACAACATCAAACCATTTGCAAAAAAAGAACTGAAAAACCTGAAAGTACTGCAAGTATTTGTACTAAGCTGGAAAAATGGAAACAAAAGGGCCTATGAGTTTAAGAAATTCACAATCATAACATAACTGTAACATGTGAAATTCAGCTACAAACAATAAAGAGTCGAACAGAAATTAATTAAAACTGTTCCCTGCAAAGTTGCACCTAAAAAGATGGTTAGCAGATATCCACCAATTTCGTAGAAACTAATTTTATCTCTTCAATGAAAAGCTTCTGTTTCATGACAATAGAACAAAGGTGGGAATGTAGTACAGCCTTTCACATCCAGCATTAATGAGATGACCCACGATGACCTGGAAGTACTCTGACTCTATGCAACTAACTAGTAACAGGTCTTCCATAATCCAGTTGTGTTGACATCAGCAATATAAAATAAAATAAAAAACAAAATAAAATAAATAAAATAAAAATTTTGAAGTTATTAATTGACAGAGACCAAAAATAGGCATTTTCAGAAGTTTTTGCTCTTTCACTTTCAGCTTTAGCTGTTGCATTTAAGTTGTCTTAGTTCTGCACACTCTCATCAGAAGATAACTCATGCACCAACACCTAGCTGGTTAACTTTGAATACAGTTTAAGTCAAATTATGAAAGATGCAAAGCATGTTAAAATATGCTTCCTCAATAAATGCAGACTACACACCATACATCTAGATAATAAAAAATAACCTGTTTTTAAACTTCTGCACGTTAATTTCCACTGACCACAATGGGCACTGTGCTTTTGTAAGCTGGCCTACATCTCACTCAGAACTATTTTTCAGCATTCATTTTTAGCATCCTGCTGTATCACTTTATGACAAATAAAAATAGGATTGAAGACTGATGTCAAGATTGACATAGTGCAGCAACAGCATGATTAGCTAATAACAAATTTCACTGAGAAGGGACACACGCTAACAAAAAGTTAAATGGTTGTGTTAGCAGGAACAAAAAATAAGAAAAAAAAAAGTCCACTGAAGATGGACTACGCGCTCAGCCATTGGCCAGTGATGTTTTGTTTTCCTGTTTATAGATCTCTACTTTCAGCTGCATAACCTAGATATGCTTTAAGCTGATTAACTACTTGAGAGATATACTGACTGTAGAATAAGAGAGGCTCAACACAAGAGTTAGTGCAGAATAAACAACTACACTTTACAAAATACAATGAGACAAAGTATGAAGCACTGAAAAAGTCCCAAAAATGAAAATATTAAAATACGTTTGCCAGCAGATTCATCAATAACACTAAGAATTTAAAGGACCAATCAACACTACTTAGCCAACTTTTTAGGTGGCTAAAAGCTTTGTATGTTGTTTCACTTCAATGAACATAATTTAGTACGTGCACAAGCTCATGAGTGGTTTTTAGGTTTTGGTTTGTTTTAAATTGTGGAGGGAAAAAAGATTTTTATTTGCTGAAGTCATCACAAAATTTAACAGCATGCACAAAAGCAAACTGCAAAATTGTAGTACTTATTTAACATATCCATTCTGGGATGTATGTGCTGACAAACAAGCAATAGATAAAATGGTTCTATTATATGTATGAGGTTTCTATAAAGCAATTACACAGGATACACAGTTTATGCACTTGGCAAATTGAAAAAAATGCCAAGACTCTTGTGTGACTGAATGCCTGTTCACATACTGTGACTACACCTTTGAATTTTGAGAAACAGGTATACAGCATGCACATGGATTATACTTACAATTCAAACTGCAATTGCAAAAATTATAGACAATACACAAATAATTCCATAGCAGTAACAAAATCTTGATTTTTAACTAAGCATTGACACCAATGCTAATGTGTCTCACAATGAAAATAAACAGAATTGCAAATAATACAGTCACCCCAGATGAAAAGAGACAATCATCTTTGATTCAGTTTGGATACCGGCTTTCATGGAATGAGAGTTGGACTTTAGAGTTTTATTTTTAAATGTTTTTACTTTTAAATGCTGACAGTGAGGATTTAGGTTGCAATAACAGCATGCAATAATTGCCTTATCTTCTTGATCATTTATTTTCAGCTTTGATATAGGCTGATATACACAAAATTCTGTATCTTATAATTTCCATTTAATTCCCCTTTGTTTGCAATGTTATACACTAATAGAGGTTTTCAATGGAAATTAATCCTGACAAACACTATGAAACAACTTTCAAAAAAACATCTGTACTATTATCATAAGCATGGATAACCTTAAAGCTCAGCTGAATTAGACTTAATGAACCACTGTTAAAAAGTTAAACTCGATGTTTCTCAGATCCTATAACAGAAAAGAAGGGGATTTATGTAAATATAAAATATTTCATTTAAATTACATATTTAGAATAAAGATTTCAGGAGTTTCTTCCCCTTTGAGTTTAACAGCAAGTTAAAATTCTCTATACATATCTGCATAGTTTCAATCTGAACAAGTGTGAGTTGCCTGAAGTTTTACTGAAGGATCAAACCAAAGGGATACTCTATATCGCAGTTACAATAAGGAGTTCCAGTTTATACAACATTCAAGTAAACTTGTAACTGGTAAGAGTTAAATAAGCTCTATGTAAACTTTTCCAGCTATTTTTCTGCAGTCAAGTTGGAGCTATTCTCCCACAGCTTTCATCCCTCAGTGAAACATGCACAAGGTCAGCATGAAACTTTGTATCTCAATGGCCATGAAGACTTCAGCCAGTGAGCAAACAATAGAGGAAATTCTTGCAACAGCATTTATCAAGAACATGACCAGCAGAAGGGTACTGAAGTGACCCTGAAGTAAGGGGAACCTACCCAAACGACCACCTGTAACCACCGGAGAGTCCTGTGCATGTGGTTTTGTTTTGCAACATTAGGATTACGCAAATGTAGCAGATAGGTGGGATTTTTGGTGATGTATAAGGCCACGTGGGCTGGTGATGTAATTTCAGTGCGTAAGTAAGTTCAGGCTTGTGAGCAGTGGCACATTTGGTTTGGGAAATGTTCTCCAAGTGACCGATGGTGTGCACAGTTGAACAAAGTAATGCCTGCTTTTAATACTTCAAGTCGTACTAGAGAGTTTTCTTTACGGCTTTTGGTGACAGCCACATCAAAAGCAAAGTATGAAAAACAAGGTAATTCTCTATTGTACCCTTCTCACAACCTGTTTTCCTTCCATAGGTACAATGGAACTACAGTTGTTTGTAATTGTCTCATCTTGCATCTCTGTTACCCTTACCCAAATCCAAACAAATCCCACAAAATTTCACTTTGTCTCATGTTCTAGATAAGGAAATCCTGGGTTGAAGTTTCAGATAAGAGAGGGTTCCTCATGTTTTGACCCAAAACTGATGATAGTTTCATATCTATTCAGACTTCCTCTTCTTCAACTGACTTAATATATAAAATCGTACGTCAGTATGCTCTCATAAGTAAAGCAAAAAACCTTAAAAACTTCAACAATACAAGAAGAAGAGATTAAAGAACAAATTAAGAGAATAAAATCTGAAAATGGAATACAAAGTCTGAGACCTTGGAAATAAATAAAAAAATATTACGAATAAGAAAAAATATCATTTTCTCACAAGTAAAAATGAAAAATATTTTGTTTTCTTTAAATTGTGGTATATTCTTGGTTTAGAAAAGTAACCTTATATATGGTGTTAGGTTCCATTTCAAGTATCAATTATTCATTGCAATGTAAGCCAAGGGGAAAAGAGTCCACTGCTGATCTAAATAATTTCCAACAGAAAAGTTACCTAAAACTCAGTACCTAGTGCAGATTTCTCCCATTACAGGTAATAGTCAGGAGTGGGGAAAAAGCAACCAAAACAACTCAGTATTACTTAATGTACTCAGAAAGAAATCTTCTTTACTGATACTTGCAGATTCATTGTGTTTCTGAGAATCTATGCAAAACAGATGATTTTAAAAAAAAAAAAAAAAACTTTATTTCTTGTTTCCTCTGTTTTGAAATAATAAAAACCATTTCTCTCCCTCAAATTTGAGGACTGATTAACATTCATTTTCTATACATTTTCTTGGAATGTTTTAGAAGTCAAGACATTTTCAGTGCAACCAGCTTCAATTTGATCCTTAAACAGCACCTGTTTAAGTCTAGTTTAGAAAAATCTCTCAGTAAAACACCAGTAGCTCTGACTCTTAACACCTCACTCCTTCACATGTTCATACTTAGCTGTTTAGAAAGGAGTGGGCTGCTGCAGCAAAACTTAGAAGTGATCCTTCATTTATCTATTAACAACTCAGAGCCAGCTAGAACACAGTACACAAACTGTAGATTTTTATTTTATTTGAATCAGAAGAATTGAAAAGTAATTGTTTGAAACACTTCTCTCTCCTTCCGGCAATATGCTTCCGTAAGAGGACCCTTTCATTTAGAAGGACTTGATTCAGGAGTCCAATGCTTTCCAGAAAAAGAGAAAAGTATTGCAAAAATGCATTACTTCAAATATTCATGAGTTTGTAGTCAAACTGTAGGTTATGAGACAAAGATGAAATTTCATAAGGTAGATAGTTCTATAATTTTCAATTCATAATATGGATTCAGAAATATGCACTATTATATTCAATTGCAGTTAGCAGTGCATAATCTATTAACAAAACCCTTTTAAAAGTAAATAAAATTGAGCCACCATCCCCAATATACAATTCTATAATAAGCAAATGCTAAATATTGAATTAACTGTGGAATAGTTTTCATTAGTAGTTTTCCATGGTACACACTGAAAACTTGAGTATAAAGTCTAATAACATATAGTATACTACTCAAATGTAGCTTCTACAAAGAATGCATGAATGTCAGGAATGAAAAGGATTTTTTTTTGTATGAATTATTTGTGAATTATTTTTTAATAATTATGTTTCCAGTCTCAAAAAAACCCCCAAAACTTTTACTATTTTTTCAAACACTGCAACAACAATAACGACAGCTGTGAAACTGAAATCTTAAAAAGCCAACATAAAATATTGCTTTTGACCCCAGGAGATATTAATTTGCAGTACACTATGGGGTTCATTTGTATATTTTCTTTGTATATACTTGTTTGTATATTTGTATATAGAGAGATTTTAAAATCTCTCACCTGAGTCAAGTAAAAGCATTTTATGCTTACTCATTAACAAACAGAGACTAAAAACCAAACTTTCTGCTTTAGATTTCCCTCTATGCTACAGCATTTCAGAAGGCGTAGAGAAAAGATACTGCCAGAAAAAGTGTTTTCTCACTCTCCCATTTTTGGCTATGAAGAGCTACAACCTATTTTTTGAGTAAGTAATTACCTGCTTGGAGCAAACACATGAAGTTTGACCTAGCTAAAGAACATTTTCATCACTTTTTCAGTACAGAAGTACATCTTCCTCTTATTTCTTTATCTTCCATCTGTTCTTTCAACATTCCTCTTTAAGCAGTGGCCAATGAGAGGCATTCTCTACCAAAGTGCTACATAGTGAAGTTGGATTCTAATTAGACATTTATTATTCTGCTGCAACACTGAAGATTGATATAACAAATCTACCTAGATCCCAGGCAGTTCATTATATTCTAGCTTCACTATTTCTTACCACAGCATTAATGACACTGAGACAAGACAGTGATTAACACTTTATTTTTTGTAAATGGAAAAAAAGTTAATAAATTGGTTTTCTTGCTTAATTAACTGCAGTTTATGTACTGCTACTACGCAGTTAAAACAAATTTCTTCCAGCTAATACTGATGATCCCATTGCGCAAAAAGAATCCAACAGTGGAAAAGGAATAGCAGAATCATGCTAAGCTGATGTAACAAAAAAATCCTGAATATACAGTCAAGTAAAGAGTAATTAAAAAGAAAAAAAAAAAATTCACTCTGAAGTAATTACTGAGATTGAAAAGTAAGTGTATCAACATGCTGAATAAAATAAAACCATTTCTTGGATGAAAATAGTTCTTCTGCATAAGAACTTTCATATTTTGGGTTGTATTGTGCATCTAGTAGCTCTCAAAGTAGTATTCTCAATGAAATCAGAAATAATAACATCTTCAGACTTTTAAAACAGATAAATTCTTTCTGGAGAAGTGGTAGCCTGGTGTTCTCAGTCCAAACTTAAGAATTCAGCTAAGCTACAAAGATGAAAGAACAGCACCACCTAGTTCTCTATTTAAAAGTTTTCAAATATTATCATCCATTGATTTATTGTGTAATCTATATTACCATATGTGTGTGTGTTCTGCAATGAAATCTGTCACATTTCCATACAAAGCAATACTAACAAGTTTATCAGGAGTTACTAAAGCATCTGATGTAGATACTTTATAAGTGTATTCTGTGGAGGAAAAAGAAGAAAGCTTGCATATGCAAGAATACTAGAGACTTGTAATAATAAAAATTCTGTCTGAAGCACCATTAACACTGAGTGGATTGCTCATCCTTTCCTAATATTACTTCTGGGATCATTTCTCTAATTTAGCCAAAACATTGTATTTGTACTGATTCCCCTGTGCGGTAGTCTGATAGTAGCATGCATATGTGTTACAGATGTAAAAAATCTGTTCATGATACAGATGTAACAAGAGCCTCAGTAACATTAAAAAAACCTAATTTTAGCTAACAGAAGTTTGTTGATGGTTTTTTTATTTATTTATTTACTTTTCTACTCTGCCTTTCAGATGTGGTAGACATTTTAGTTCTTACTTAGACTGAAAGTTTCCATGTCAAGAATTGCCCTGCTGGAGAATGAGATTCTTGTTTGAACAATCCAGTTTACCATGACACAACATCAGCACCTAAGATGCTACCTGCTTCTACCACACAGACTTCTGTAACTGATGCACTTGGCAGGAGTCAGGTCCCAGTGCCAGGGACTGACTCCCACTGGCTACCCTCCTTCTGCTTATCAGTACACATTTGAGGAAGGTATAGAAAAGTTAGAGGAAGAAAATAATAATTTAAAAAAATAAAATAAATAAATCTAAGCCTCTTGAAACATCCCTCACAGGTATCTCTCCTCCAATGTAAAAATGTCTTTTCATAGCTTCCACAGAATGCATTTGCCCTAAAACCTTCAGTTGATGCATTTCATTTCCTGGGGGAAGGAAGAGGTAGAGTGTCATAGCAGGAAAAAGATGAAAAGATATGTCATATCCTGCAAGACCAAATGGTGGTCTGGTCTTCATTTATATCTTTCACAGCAAAGGCTTTTGTGGTAACCCTAGAGGGGATGTTTTAGTCCTAGAGAAAATACCCACACCTTGTCCTCCATCTATCCACATATCATCCATGAAGGCCACTTATGTGTTGGCATGCCATAGCTCAATTCTCTCAACATTGATACATTGATTGAAATAGATTATATAAGATCCAAATTCGGGACCTTTATCCTCATGACCTTCAGAAAGGAAAGCCCTTCACACACACTGTTTCCCCACTTCAAGTCTTGCAACAGCAAACAGAAGAAACAGTTTTGTTTCCTTGACAGGTAACCTAGAAAGACAAGGCCTGCAGGGAGATTACTCTGTATTTATCTCTTTTGAAATCTTATTCTAAAGGTATTTCCTTTCTAGAAGTAGTTCAATTGTGAAGAGTTTTTAATGGAAAATTAAAAGAAAAAAAGTCTATGATATTAACAATTCATTAAACAACAAACTTCATTTGTTCACTTTAAAGCATATAGACTACTAGATTTCCATTGTCCTGTTGGGATTTATAGTTTGCAACAGACATAATGTAATAAACATTAAATGCAACTGCACTTTCAAATCCTACAATACAGATGTCACAGTAAATTAAGATTATCCCTTACAGAACATGTTCCACTGCCTTCTTTATCCAGATTTCCTGTTACTCCACTTTGCATCAGATTAAGAAAAAAAATGTGGTTTTGTAGAACAGAAGCATCACTTGCTTTTCTACCAGACAAAAGCAAATCTGTACAAATTCTGGTAAAATTTATTTTCCTCAAAATCTAAACCTAGTTTGGGAAATTCTGCAATTACGTTACTTGAAATGACACACACACACACACACGCCACCAACCCAAGTATTGCCTGCACAAAATATATTAAAGTCTAGTCTTATATTCAAAGCTATTTTGACATTACATTAATCTTGTGTGCTGAATACATGTGAACCTCCCATACAGAAGTCTGTAAGCCATTTGAGGTTTTTATCTACCATAATTAAAGACAAAAGGCCGATGTATTTCTATTGATTACATGCCTTCCCCACCACCTCCACAATTCACCATTCAAAGCCCAGCAAAGCAATAATAATTTATCATTTGAAAAGCAAAGACAACTTAGGAAGAAGAAAATATTTTAAATTCGATTAAATTCTAAAACTCAAACTTATTCTGTGGCAAACACACTGAAGTTATGTGAGCTCCAGACCATTTTTTAAGGAGTGAATGAGACTTAGTCAGTCTAAGAATGGCACCCCCGA
This sequence comes from Florisuga fusca, assembly GCA_038090715.1. Taxonomy (NCBI): domain Eukaryota; kingdom Metazoa; phylum Chordata; class Aves; order Apodiformes; family Trochilidae; genus Florisuga; species Florisuga fusca. Next base: position 37,707,448 of record JAAWXA010000004.1, on the reverse strand, counting down.
ACTTTACATTTAGTGACAAGAGATACGCCAAATACTTCACAAAAAAATTCCAAATAAGGCAAGGAGAACATTCTAAAGAAGCTGGGTAAATAGTCTGGTCCATACTTACTAATACCTGCATGTGTTCAAATACACATCATGTGATTGTTTGTAGAAGCAGCAATCAAGATACATCCTAAGATCATAACACATTTGAATAAGGTCTCCAGGCTTTAGAGAATGCACAGCCTATAAAGCAAAGTCATTGCTCATTTTAAATTTTTTTTAAAATATCAAACTATGAGACACACTGTATTTTAACATGTAATGTCCTAGTTCTTGTTAGACTAGTTTATTCAAGTTCTGAAAAGCTCCTCCATGTGAGGTGTTTCTATCTTTGCTATGACTGGTTTTAATTTAAAATTAAAGGGATCCCCTTTAGACTGTACTGACACTATTTTCCATTAACAAAAAAGATCAATAAACAAGATAGTGCTCATAGCTTCCTCCATATTAGTCAAAATCTCACCTATTTTTTGTATTATTAGCAGACCACTCTATACAAGTCTGGAGACACCAAGAACAACATTAGAAATCTGCAATTGCAATAGGAAAGTTTAAAAAATGGTAAAGTAAGAGAAAACTGCAAAGTCATGCTTACTCTGATGAACAAGATACTTCACACATCATTTAAACTCATGAAAAAATTGAAATCAGAATCTTCATTTGAGGCTTCCTCCAAATGTACAGAAACGTTCTCTCATTTTTTCACTACTGTTATTTTAGATGTTAACAAAATAATTCATATGAAGGAAATATTAAGAATATGCTGTGATATGATACCATTTTATGACCTGTCACATATTTGAGATACTCTGTCAATCCTTGATCAGTAATCAGTTTAGTGAGTAACACTGCTAACCAGTGCATTTATTTTCAAAATTGGAAATAGCTACAGTTTGACATTTTTGTATATCAAAAGCTATAAAAAAGTTTCTTTTTTGGTGACCTGGACAAAGGGCAAATGTTTTCAGATTTCAAAACAAGTTTTACTTTTTCTGTATAAACTGTGCATGCCAATGGAGACTTCTTCACTGCTCTTCAATTCACAGCCACAAATGTATCACAGTGAAGCATCATCATATCCAGATTTAAACTTCACTTATGAAAAACATATTAACACGCAGGGAAGAAGGGAAAAAAAAAAAAAAAAGCCTTTGAAAGGGATGAATATAAAATGAACTTCGCACTGGAATATATTTTATACTATAATTTAACTAAAGGAATGTTTTACTATTAAATTGTAGCTTGATTTTGTCCAAATCATGTCATTGCATTTGCTTGGTATTTTGTTAAGGAATAAAAACCAGTATATAACAAATCTGTACTGCAAAGTAACATTTTTTCAGTAGCAAATCCAGTGACCTTAAACCCTACATCATTCTGAATATTTATTTCATCTGCTTCAACTAGCACAGCTTTTCCCCTTGTTAGGGACTAACTGACAGAGCCTCTCTGACTGGTAACATCGCAGGAATAAAAGCAGGTCAAGTTACACTGTTAATCCAGCAGATGTAGGTCAGTTTGGGATAAATATCGGAACAAATGGAAAATACCAAAGTGCCTACTACAACTGCTGCTGTGAAGTAATTTGGTCTTATTCTCTTCAGAACTGCCACTCAGTTGCAGTAGTGGAGTTTCATGTGCTGAACTTTGAAAAGCCAGAGTTTTTAAGACTTAGATGGGTTAATACAGCTGTGCTGAGCTATTCAGCTTCTGCCAGAAAAAGTAGCTGTAACACAATGTGTTAGACGATGTTCAGAAAGACATAACTGTATTTTATATGTGGTTACAAAATATTTTTGTATATAATAGCATATTCTGAATAATTCAGCTAAGATTTTGCAATTGAATTTACTAAGCTTAGTGTCAATGTTTGATGAATATTGTGGTACGTAAGTTTAGAATGTAACCAGAATATTTTTCACCTCTAACATAAGAGAACATGTCTTCTCCCACTGCCCTTTCCATCCTACCAAGAAAAGGATGGGTACTCAACAAACTGTTTACAGAAAGATGACCACAGAGGGAATATCAAAACTATGCAGACAACCATTATACTGCACATACAATGATATGTGCTGTTTAGCAAATAACCTAAACCTTGCCAACTCCCCAGAACAAAGAATACACTGGAGAGGAGCTCAGTAATCTATTTCTATGTGAACAAAACTTTTTATCTGTATACAGAACGTTCATATGTACACACATGTATACAAACACAGAACGTTCACCTCTGAAAAAGCTTCAGGGATTCAAATGGAGCAACACACATTTTATACTAACTATTTTTCTAAACTGAGGAGTAGCTGTCTATAGCAATTTAATATTCTTTAATATTCTTTAAGGTATAAAAAAAATAAAAATCCGAAATTGAGTATTACAAAGAAGAAAAAATGTTTTATGATTTTATTTATTAATTTACAGTAATGTAAAACTATATTAGAAGTGACTTGCTGCTACTTAAAACATGAAACCTGTGAAAGTATTCACACTTTCCAAGAATCATTTGATTAAACTAGAAAGAGAGAGATACAACTCAACTCAGTTAGGAACAAATTGTCTTTCCCTCAAAAATGCCAAACTTTAAAGAAAAAACACTCCTGCATAATGCTTATGTAGGTTCCAAGATCTGTTTTGGAAATAAAAGGATGGTAAAGGAAGCAAGCACAATTTTATTTTTCACATTTACAGATCTTAGGGAAAGGAGACAGGATGACAGGTATGCAGACATTGTTAGAGGAAGAAAGCAGAACCTTCCAGTTCATCTACTATAAAATAACTACCTACATTCTTCTTCACTTACTCCTATTTGCTTGTTCCAAATTCTCCATGTTAAAAAGCCCTATAAGTAAAACATTAGCGTTGAAACAAAAAAAAAAGTACTGGAAGATTCAAAACACTGCCTCCAACATAAGCACTGTTTCATCATGGACATAAATGTTCCCTACTTCTTCTTCTCGCCCCTTAAAATGCTATTATGTTACTGTACTAAGTATTGACATTTTGAAGCACCCATCCTGATCTAACTATGTAATATAACATAAGAGAAACTGTAAACATTTGGACTTTGTTTTTGATTTTTATTTATTAAATGAAGGGGAAAAGATCCTCAAACAGGCTCATAGAAAAAATTAAATTAAACAAACGAACAAGCAAGACCACAAAAAAAGCCAATAAAAAAAAACAAAACAAAAAAACCCACACAAACAAAAAAACCCCTCACAACATGAGGAATCCCTGCAAAGACATCTACCTTCATTTCTCAAAATAATTCTTTTCAAAATGCTTTCATTATGCAGAATGCATTCTTCAGGGGCAGATTCCTGAGAGAAATAATACTTTTGCAAGTTACTCCTTGGCACTGTAATTTGACATTTGCCTACCTTCCTTCCAAACATACCTCAAAAACTCCTTGGCAAGAAGGGATATGCTCATTAAGATCATATTTAATATTGATGCAACCCCAGATGAGATGCCTACTAAACTTGTAATAGTTTTTACTGTTCTGCATTTGTTTTGGAACTTGTATTGTAAAAACCATGTCATTGGCATTCTCCCTAGAGAAGGCCCTCCATTGCTTTGAAAGTATCCAACAGAGTTAGCCGGTTGTCATGGTTTAACGCTGGTTGTTAGGCTCATGTTTTAAAACAAAATTCATTATTCCTTCTTTCTCTTGAACAGGGAATTCAGAGGACAACGACAGCATCTTCTATTCCTACTTTTTAAATAATAGATGAAGAGGCAATCATCATTCTAACACAGTCAACCACACTCTGGTTACACTAATACTCTCTTGGCAACTATCTGATGCCCGTGTCCATGTCATTACCATACACAAAGTTGTGTTGCATATGTAAAAAAACTGTCAAAATCCAACCCAGACTTTACAGAGCAACATTAAAGGCTTAGTTCTTTGGTGGAAAGAGTTGGGGCAATCCTGATCAGCATAGTTTGTCAACAGAAGGATCACACCAGAGTAATGAGAACGGTAATTATGAGAACTAAGACCTCTATAATAGGAAACCATGGCTTAAAGACATTTATAGGACATTATAATGGAACTGTAACTGACAAATAAATTAAAAAACAGAAACAGAGTCACTGTTTTAAAGTTAAAAAAAAAAAAATTAAAAAATAAAAATAGAGTAGACATGAAAAATGTGTTTCCATGGAGGTACTTTTCTTGATCAACATTTCCATAGACTACTTCTTCAGTGAGAAACTTACTTTTTAGTATTAAACTGATGATAGAAACTCAATAAAATATTTTGAGTGTAAGAGTAATAAATATTAGGAGACTGAATGATCCCTATATACCTCAGGGAAGTGAGGTCATCAGTGGGAATTTGGATTGTTTAGCTATTTCATGTTCTAAAACTGACACTGAACTGCTTTGTCATGACTATCAATAAAAATTCATGAAGAAAACAAGCAAAAAAAAATCATAAAATATGAACTAACCCTATGCAGCTAATAATTATACCAAGCCTTGCTGATATTGTTGGAAGTCTAGACAATTATCATAAAGTAGAGTGATACATTTTATGTTTCAACTTGTCTGTAAAATACTCCAAATAAAGGCTGCATAAAAAATATGGTCTTCTGTTCTGTAATTGTCTATACTCTCACTGAATTACAACATGCTTTTGACCTGCTCTACACCATATTAGTGTTACAAAATTTAGCTGTCAAAACAATCCTTATGCATACAGCACTGGGTTGCCAAGATTTTGCTAACAGAAATCCTACTGAAATTTTAAAACAATGTCTAGAATGTGGATACACTATATAGTGAGTAATGTTTGACAAATGTCTTAAATCAAAGTAGATGACCGGAGAAGTAGAGCTTTGCTTATTCCATCACTATTTTTTTTTTTATTTCTGCTTGTAATAGATCTGAGCTTATTTAAAAAAAAAAAAAAAAAGCCTCACCCGTAAGCAATTATCTGTCTTCACTGATTTGTTGCATCAGTGATCACAGATTCAGATAAATTACAGTGTCCCTACATTATTTTCATTGCTGGGCAGGTTGCAAGTATTTGAAGTGTCTGAAGAAACCATATTGAAAAGATTTGCCTGGTGTTGGCAGAGAACTGAAAGTGGATCATTTGCTACCACATACAGCACTGTCCAAGTGTCTTCTCAGAGGCAGAGCACATTAAGGCATTAGATGCCATTTACATTATCACACAGCAGGGGGCTACAGCAGCTACAGTTCCAGGATAATCTTAACCCGTATCTGTACTCTGTGAATCCAACAAGACTATTTTTAGTATTACAGTTTCTCATGTGATAACCTTTTACAATAAGCTTACTTTTCAGGTTGCATAAAAACAGCTTGGATGATGTACTTGAGTTATTTTAATATATGTTGTCCTCCAACTTAAATTTTGTCTAAGGAACCATAAATTCATGAAGCAGTAAAAACAACTCAGAATCAAACAAAAATCTAAGGGCGACTGGGTGACTGTAAACGTCTGTAACAGTTCAATCCTTTGGGACATCATTTAAGCACTCCAGAATCATTACAGTGCACAACCTAAGAACAACAGCAGCCAGAGATCCTACTATTTTCACAGCAAACGCTGGAGAGGGCAGAGCAAACTATTATCATACTCAAACTCAGCTGACAAACCACTTCTCAGCTCAACATGTTATTACACCCTCCTCCACCTCCATCGCTCCCCTTTCACAGCAAGCAGTTGACACTGGGCTCTTTTACTTCTTCTTTGCCTCGTTTCCTGAAGAGACTGCTTGCTGTTAATGTTATTCCAGGCAGAAGCTGAGAAGCATTACTCTATGTCCTCTTTCCTCAGCTGATGATTCTTCATCAATAATCAGCACGGATTCCTTAAGCAAGTCTCTCCACAGATCATGCCAGAAAGGCAGACTTCCACACAGGACATAAGACACCCTGATCTTGTCTCCTTGTCTTTAGACTTAATTAGCTTCAGTTCCACTAACAGGAACCATCCTAAGTTACAATCCAGAAGTGCTTTGAACCCTCAGAACAAAGATATTACTCGCATACAGAGCTGTCAAAAACCCTCTGAATCCCATGGCCCACAAACAGAAAATTGAAGGAATCTAATAAATCCGTTGAGCCACTTCACAATACAGTTTGGGGAAGCAAACTAAGCCAACAGGAAAAACTACTTTTAAACACAGGTATAAAGCTGCCTAAGCTGTCTAATATGGTCATTGTGTCTGCTAGTTGAGCACAAATGAATGGCAGAAACTGAGAAAACAACATTTGTGAAGTAGCACTGTGAGAGGGACCAAAATAATTTTATGTTCTCTTCAGTACAGTCACTATTCAGGACAGCCTTCTCCAGGAAGATATTTATCCACCTTCTTTTCTATTCTCCTTCACCTTAGGAAAAAAGGATAGTAGAAATTATTTCCTCTTGATCCTGTCTGAGGTTTACAGGTTCTTTACATCCTCTTTTTTTTCTTTCTTTAATAGTGCCCAAGCAAGGACTGCCTCCTGAAACAGCACTCTGCTGGAGTGCCTAAGTATTTCTAATTGTGGTTTTAATCAAAAGCTGAAAAAAAAAAAAAATTTCATGAGAAGCTGAAAAGAAGGGGTGTTTTATACACACAGAGGGCAAGCTGGGTAGGATGTTAAGCATTGCTTTTCCCCATCTGCAAGGGCAGGCCATATCTAGTTATTTTCACACAGTCACAGTCAGATTTGTATTACGCCCCTGTTCTTGCAACATGTTTTTTACCTGATGCAGTTCACAGAGTTACATTTTGCCTGGCACACTCCCTAAACTGCTGTGAAAGACATGACTGTTTTTAATCACTGGTTTACTCTCAAAACTGCGATGCGCTGAATGCAGCTGATTGCATCCGAGGAAAGATCAAATCCTCCTCCTACAGCAGCAGCCCCGATTTTATTGGTGACAGAAAGTCAGTCCAGGCTCCAACCCCCCCCCACTGGTCCCCCCCTGCTTTGCGGGGCAATGAATTGACAATTCACAGGGAAATGCAAAAGGCAGAGAGAAGCCAGCCCCCAGGTGCAGCCCGCCACACATGCCCCAATAAATAATCTTGTATAGCACCAACACAGCAGCTCCTTGTGCACTGACGTAGAGGGTAACTCAAACATCGGTAAAGAATACAAATAATCTGCCCGATGTAACTGCCCTTCGCAGTTGCCAAGCGCACCCCCCTCCTCTTCATTCTCGCCTCCACCACCGGTAATTTCCTCGGGAGGTGGCGCGGGGGCACAGGGAGGTTTCTGACTGATGCGGAGGGGGGGAAAGGGGATGGGGCTAGGAGGGTGGGTCTTATACACAT